>CANSNZ010001320.1:0-600000 GCA_947646795.1 Beta lomatogona
CATTTCCTAAGAACATTGATGAGTTGATTGAAAAAGTGCAAGCATCATATGACTTCTTTGAT
This sequence comes from Beta lomatogona, assembly GCA_947646795.1. Lineage (NCBI taxonomy): Eukaryota > Viridiplantae > Streptophyta > Magnoliopsida > Caryophyllales > Amaranthaceae > Beta > Beta lomatogona. The sequence continues at coordinate 63 of CANSNZ010001320.1, forward strand.
CTTGAGCTGTTTAAGTTCACATGGTTGCAACTACAATACTGCATGGTTGAAATTTTAAAAGTGAAAGGGGAAACAACTACAAAAACCCTCACCATGGGAAGTTGAGATTAGAAAGGTTGGGGCTGCTACCAAAGAATGTGACAGTGGATTAGGAACTTATTGATGATGCAGTGGACTACTTGGATGACAAGGTGAAGTTGGTTGAAGATGATCCAATGGAGTTTTTTGAGGTGGATGCAGACTAGTGGGTGGGTGTCAGAGGGTGTGATGCATGGAAGAAGAAGGTAGATGTATGTTTTTTGTTTTCACTGCTACATTACAAGGTTGACTGCTGCACAAACCTCTATCTTAGTGTCAATATTGATATGCATAGTTTTTTGTAGGTTGAAATAGGATGAACATCAACTTTTTGTGTTTTTAAATGGTATAAGTAGATGAATATCAACTTTTGTGTTGGTAATTGGTATGCATCTAAAGTTTGGTAAGTGTAGGCTCTATTGTATAGATTACACGTTTGCATATCACCTTAGGTTTGTAGATGCAGTCAAGTTTATGCAGTGAATTTAATTTTCAGTTTGTGCTGTATGAAAATTGTGTGGTGAAGTTTGTTCCTACATTAATCCATCAGGTATATGGTTATTTTACTCATTAAAAACAAGGTTTGTTACCTCAACAGAGTAAACTCTAGAGCAAATCAAACCTTGTTTTGAGAGTAAATGAGTCCCTTCATCATTTGGATTTAATGGTGAACAAGGGACTCATCACTACAACTCTAAAATCCATTAAGGTAGGTGGGAAACCAAATTCACATCATGGATCATTGAATGCACTTCACACAACCATATAAAATTAGCCAATGTATAATTAGCTAACATAGCTCATCATTTGACCTCTAATAATCCATCAGGGGTATCTTAATTTAACTCATGGAATACAAGGTTTGTTACCTCAACAGAGCAAACTCTGGAGCAAATCAAACCTTGTTTCAGAGTTTTGAGTCCCTTCATCATATGGATTGGGTGCCTCAAAGGGACTCTGAACTGGGGCATGCATTAGGGACAGTAAAAAATCAACCATTAACATCATTAGCCAACAAACTCATCATAGTAACATGGGTCAATCAACCTCAGCACACAATTGAGGGACTCATCACAATTGGGCCACTTAAATTAGGGGCAGTCAATAATCAAACTTTAACATCATTAGCCAACAACCTCAGCATACTAAAAAGGGTCAATCAACATAGTGAGGCACAAAGTTGAGGGACTCATCACAATTTACCCACAACAATTAGGGACAGTAAAATATGAACCTCTAACATCATTAGGCAACAACATAAGCATACTAACATGGGTCAATGAACACAGTGAGGCACAAAGTTTAAGGACTCATCACAACTAAGCCACAAAAATTAGATTTGCAAGCAACAACAAAAATGATCAACAGAGTTAAAGAAGTCAGAAATAACCAAATTATGCTGTGGGAAGATGTGGGACTCAATCACATGTACTGCTTCCGAAATGCAGGGACATGTCCCTTCATGAATCGCAACAACTGAGGATCCCATTCATCCTCATCAATTTCAGTCCATGGCCCAACCCTTTTCTTCCTAGCCTCACTATGTTTCACAGGAGGGAGTGGAGTGGCGCTCCACTCCATTTCTTCTTTTCCTGGCAAAGAAGCTAAAGTCAGCTTCCTGTTTCCTTTACCTCTGCCCAACACTGGTTGGATTGCTGGCAACACAAACACCACTACCCTTCTCCCACCATCACCAGCCACCCCTTTCCCTTTATCCACAACAACCTCCTTCCTTTTACCCTCATTCTCGCCCCCCTTAACCAGTAATTTGCATATCTCACTACAAGACCTCAGCATATAAGGCCTACGAGCAGAATAACTTCCCTGTTTCTTCTCCTCCACCACATCATGCATCACTTAATCCTCAGCAATTTTTTCTAACTTAACCATCCTCTCCAAAAACCCTAATTTTTCTTCTTCCTCCTCCTCACTATCGATATCAATAATCTCCATCTCACCCTCAAATGACGAGTCATCGTTAAAAGTGAAATCCTCTAAGATCTCACAGTCATTATCCTCTTTCACGTTTTGCGCGCAAATGTGGAGGTAATTTGGGCCTCGCCTCCACCAATTGAAACCCCTCCATCAAGTCCACCTGCTCGTCCAACGCAGATTCAAGCGCCTTCTTTGCGTTGGGACCCATATGATGTTCCGTACCCCCAGATTCGTAAAAACGACGAGGCCAAGGAGATCTACGCTCCAAGGAGTCGCAGATGTCCTTGATTAACAGCGTTTCACCATCGTCATCAGTCTCGAACAACGCATCAGTCAAAGGACTCAAATTCGGGATGAACTTTTCAGCCATAATTTCAATTCGATGTTTAAGGCTGAAGATGAGAGAAAGATATATGGGTTTGGATCGCAATTTCTAGGGTTTTTTTGTTAGGGTTCAAGAACAGGGAGGAGAGAAGAGGAGAGAGAGAGGAGAGACAGTTGAAAGATCGAGAATGTGGGGGGTTGGGTTGATTTAATTTTAGGGGGTGTTTTTAATTTGGGTGGGTTTGATTCTAAAAAGTGGTTGGGTTGAATGAATTATGGTGGGAATCATTAAATTGGGGTAGTGTGTTTAGGGAATTAATTAGGGACCACAAATCAGTTTTTAGTTTTTAAATAAGGGTAATGTTGTCTTTTTACCGCTCTAAAATTACTAAATAAGGAAAAGAAAAAAGTGTTGCAAATATTGTGGAACATCCCGAAATAGAAAGTGTTGCAAATATTGTGATACGGAGGAAGTAGCTTTTCATTGGGAGGGGTTGTAGGTTGGGAATGTTGTAGTTTGAAAATATGATGTGGCACACAAAGCTACAAGTGTTGTAGCTTTCCATTGGAAGGGGTTGTAGCTTGGGAATATTTTAGTTTGGAAATCTGATGTGGCACACAAAGCTACAAGTGGTTGTAGCTTGCCATTGTAGTTGCTCTAAGCAATTTTAAGAAGTAATCTTAACCAACAAGAAAAGAAGAAAGAAGAAAACTTATCCATGTCTAAGACAGATAAAAGATAGAGAATAGATACATAATTATTTGTGTGATACATAGATCCTGAAATATGAGTTTATAGGACACTTCTTTAAAATGCATTATATGATGATTGGGAACCCCATCATTTTCTACTATTTCGCACTTAGATATCTAACCATACGAAATCGGTAACCAATAACCAGCATTCCCTGGCAAGTGTGGCGCGGTGATTGGCCAATAGTATAATGAGTATTGAGTAGCATGATTTAAGTTGTTTAATACATGATGATGTTGCAATTAGGGGTGTGCACTTTTGGACCGGGACCGGAATGGACCGGACCGGATTTTTCCGATCCGGTCCCGGTCCATGAAAAGTTCAGATTCCGGGTTTCCGGTCCGGTCCGTCCGGTCCAAAATCGGAATTTTCCGGTCCGGACCGGCAGACCGGAATTCCAGTTTTTTTTTAAAAAAAAAATGTTTAAAGGTTAAAAAAAAGTTTAAAACTTAAAAAGTTAGAAAGATAAAACCTCATATTTATTGCCTTTAAGATTATTGCTTTTAAAATTATTATATTTTAATATATTGAATTTATTAATATATTTAAATCTAAGAAAAATTTTTTTTTTATAAAAAAATATTAATTCCGGTCCAACCGGTCCAAAACCGGACCGGACCGGAATTTTTCCGGTCCGGTCCCGGTCCAAAAAAAAATTGGATTCCGGTCCACCGGTCCAACCGGTCCGGTCCGGTTTTGGACCGGTGCACACCCCTAGTTGCAATATGGTGTCACGTAAAAGTCATCAATATCTGGGAAGTTTATAAATTAATGAGATCAATTGTTTCATAGATGATTTAATTGGTTCTTAATTATAACCACCACTCTTCTTACCCTATCCAATATTTGCAGAAATAAAGTGGGCGCCATTTTTATTGAATTCAATGGTATTCAGAGCTGAGAAATACAAGTATTAAAAACAGGATAAAATAGACATGATCCTATAAGATAAAAAGCATTATATGAATTTTTTCCTTGAATAATGCTAAAATGAGTATTAATTCCTGAAATGTGCCCAAGTTCAAATTAATTCCATGGATACCGTCCACGTAGGACGGCGCGCCAGAAATTTGTTTTTTTCAAAGCAAACCGCTACTCAGAGTAGCGGTTAACTTCAAGTTATTTGAAAACAGTATATGGGGTAAAACCGCTACTGGGGGTAGCGGTTTACTAGGCAAAACCGCTACTTGAAGTAGCAGTTTTTTTTTTTTTTTTTTTGTTTCATAGTAAACCGCTACTTCAAGTAGCGGTTTATATGCATCCCTTTTATAACTTGTCTCAAGGACATCATATAACCGCTATTTGAAGTAGCGGTCAACTTTACATTATTGGTATTAACCGCTACTTGAAGTAGCGGTTTATATGCATGCCTTTAATAACTTGTCTTAGGGACATCATATAACCGCTATTTGAAGTAGCGGTCAACTTTACATTATTGGTATTAACCGCTACTTGGAGTAGCGGTTTTGCTAAAAAAACAAAATTCTCGCGTGCCGTCCTACGTGGACGGTATCTAGGGAATTAATTTAAACTTCGGCGCATTTCAGAAATTAATACCCATTTTAGCATTATTGAAGGAAAAAAATCAGCATTATATATATCATATGGGAAACTTCACCTTTGAAGAATGGTGGGGGTAAAAAATGATAAGCAAACGTTGGGAAAGAACCCTTTAATTTGTTGCAGGAACCATGGGAGTTTTATCCACTACGTACTGGTGTTCGGAAAGACAAACTTTTCTGTACGTGTTGGTTTTTTCTTCATAAATGTTACACATGTTCTGTTTTGATTTCTCAATGTTACACATATGCAAATTCAAAGCTCATAGTTCCAACACCAAAGATGGAAGGTTTTTTGGGTTTTGTTTATGTGTAAAATTTACATGTACTCTGTAACTGTAAGGGAATCAGGAAAAGATGCAGCAATTGACCCAGTTTCCTAGTACTGACATAGAAAAATATCTCTAATGACTGTTGTATCTCTTACTTGGTATAATCAAATTCAAGGCGAGCATAAAAGATGTGTGGATAAGAATTGTTGTATATGTTACATGGTACAATCAAATTTAAGGTAAGCATAAGAGATACATGGATAAGAACTGTTGTATATCTTACATGGTACAATCAAATTCTAGGCAAACGGAAGAGATGCGTAGATAAGATTTGTCTCTAATTTGATTTCTTATTGTGATTGCAGCATTTTCCATTTTGAGAAACATCATATTAATTGTATCATTACGTGACTTAGTAATGTGTTCCTTCTATCTGTCTCCTATCACACGGGTCTATATCTTTATCACTTTGCTCATCACATGAGCTCCTTAACTGTGTTACTCCTATATGATGCAATTATAATAGAAGAAATGAAGTATTTGCCATTTGTGAAGCAAACATGGTACATTGTTTTTGGGGAGAATTTCATAATGGTTTCCTTGAGATATTGTGCAATATCAAAACGTAGACGGACGTTTGTATTAGAAACTCCCTCCGTTAATTTAAGTATATTCCTATTTACTATTTAAGTGACCAAAGTTTAAAATCTTTAACCATATGTACTTCTACGTTTTGATATTGCACAATATCTCAAGGAATTTGTATATTTATCCGTTTCTTTTTGTTCAGTATGCTTTTTCACATTTGTTGATGTACATTTAATTATATATTATATTCTTCATTTATATATTACTAAATATCATAGAAAAATTGATATTCTTAATGTAGACAAGACCCTTCATGACTATGTTTTTCCTCATACTTCGACCCTGTTCTATTGGACTTATTTTCAGTTCAGTTCAGTTTCTCGCAGTTCAGTTCAGTTACTCTCTGCATTCAGTTTCTCGCAGTTCAATTCAGCCCAGTTCAACTCCTCCGTTCATAAATACTACCTACGTATTTTTTGTAGTTTGCTCACTTGGAATCTTGTCACTATTCATAGTTGGAGAGAATCTTCTAAATTCTTCCCAATATATAAAATAAAATATAGTTATGTGAGTCTTGTTTGATTCGTCTCAGTTAAAACTTTATTAATATTCAATTGTTATAATTTTTACAAATATGTAATGAAAGATATTTAATGTCCAAAAATGCATTGGCAAACTTGCATAGTCAAAATATGCGAACTAAAAGTTTACAGATAGAGTAAGTATTAGATCCACTTTTTCACGTAAACCAATGCTCTTGTTTGCTTATTAATATCTTTAATTGCGCACATATAAAATTACTTCCTCCGTTTCATTTTACTTGCTACACTTCTCAATTCACGGACTCCTAGGCAATTTTTGGAGAAGAGAGAGGTAGAGAGTAAAAAGAAAAGAGACCCATGTGAGAGGAAAGAGATAGAGAGAGTTTATTGCCCAAAAAGGAAGTGTAGCAAGTAATATGAAACTTCCCTATATGGAAAGTATAGCGAGTAATTTGAAACGGAGGAAGTATAAAAAGTTGATGTGTTGAAAGTATACATTGATTCGAATATGACAAGATTCCACTTGACAATGTCTTTCTTTATATACAAGCGAGTAAATAAAGTCAAAGTTAATTGACGAATAATGTCTTTATACTCATTATAACACCTATAGATGGCAAAATAGACCTATACCTGTTGACCCGACCTGAAATACCCGACCCGAAACCCGTTTTCACCCGAAAATAATGACCAGAATTGAAACCGGAACACGAATATAACCCGAATCCACCCGACCCGAAGTGACCCGACCCGATAATGATGACCCAAACCCGAACTGACCCGAAAAGTTGTCATATTAGTTATTGTTTTAAACAAATTTAAGGAAAAAAATTATCATGAAATACTATATATGACTTAGCCACTTCTTATTAATCATTTCACTTAGTTTCATTAGTCTTATATGTGTTTTATTTATTTGCTAGATTAAAAACCCGATTTAACCCGACCTGATTTAACCTGATCCGATTTATCCCGACTCGAACTAACGGGACCCGATGCGGCCCGAAATTTAATGGACTTGAGATTGACCTGTACCCGAACGTAACCCGAATACAAAGTTGACCCGATTATGACCCGACCCGTATGACCCGTTTGCCACCCATTTAGGAACAGACGAAGTTTATTGGAAAAAATTTCAAAGATTATCTTAACTTCTAAATAGTACCAAGAGTCTATATAGGAAGAGCAAAAATAATTGGAGGGAGTGTGAAATATATTGTAATGTGAGGTTTTATTGGATTCCTGTTAATATATATTTTTATCATATTATTTCATAATTTTTAAATTATATAATAAAAAAATAATGGTCAAATGAATGAATTTGAAGACCACATAAAATGCAAATAGGAAGATTTTTTAAAGATTAAGGGAATATTGACGGCCACAACATCAAATAAAAGATATAGTGAAAATCAAATATAAGTGAAATTTTGTAATGAGTAGTTGAATACACTTTCTTCCTGAGTTGTTTAGTACTCACATATAAAGTTTATAGATCCTTTGAAGATGTAATATTATCCTTTAACCTTCCTGGATGTCACGATTGGTTTAGTTGAATGATCAAATGCCCCTTTTTTTAACAAAATTATAATCAAAATATAAATTAATTTAATGTCCTATTGTTAGAATTCTAAGTACAACCTACCTCTATCGCTCCTAGCCCCTAACAAAAATCAAACCCTGCCAAACATTGGGAAGATGGAAGCAATAATAAAGATTGCTCCATCTCCTGATTCTTTTTATAGGAGGAATTTTTCCATCATACTATACTACGGATCTGTTCTCTTCGACATAAAACAATTGAACTGAATTAAACTGAATTGAATTGAACTGAACTGAAATTAACTAAATTAAATTATAACTAATTAATAGTAATGATAATAATTTAGGAAGAACTGAAAATAAGTTGGGGAAAACAGGCCTCCGTTTCTCAATAAGTGCAACACTTTTCTTATTTGGAATAGTTAAAATAGTACAACCAAACTCAAAATGGTAAAAAAAAGTTCAATATTATTACAAATATGCCACTAAAAAGTAAGAGGGGACCACAACTTAATTGCTTCATCACTTGGATTACTCTACTTTATTGTGGTCCCAACTTTCTCTCTCTACATTCCTTGATATTCCCCACTTTCTCTATGTTGCACTTGTTGAGAAACGAAAGAAGTATATATATTTAATCCGTTCTGTTTTAAATGAAACGTTTGCTTTTTCACGCAACCCAACACGCTTGTTTAATCGCTAATATCTTTAGTTGTGCATACGTAAAAAAATATAAAAAAGTTATAATTTGATAGTATGCATCGAGACGAATCTAACAAGATCCCACTTGACTATGTTTTTCTTTATATAATAGCGATACATTGGAGTCAAAATTGATTCTTAATGTGATTCAAATTCTTCTTATAGCTATACAAATATATTCTTATTCTGATTTCTTTATTTCTTTTACATCGAGAAGATTTGCATAAATTAAACACGAAATACAACTAGGGCTAAACAATATACAAGAAACACACGAACACTAAACTAAGCTTACTAGCTATTACAAACCATATTAAGTTAAAGCAAGTAAAACTATTGAGGAACTGCTTGCTATGGAGGCTTTCGTTATTTGCTGATTGAATCACAGCTCTGCTGGATGTGGTTGACATTATGATTTCTTTATAGATGTTATAATTTACACCTCAAACTAGAAGAACAAAAGGTTAACATAATCACATGACGTAAATCTTAATTTAGAGTGTAAATCCAACTTTGTTTCATCATGTAAAGTTATGCTTTAATAAAATACGAGGAAAAATATAGACTTGCTTTTATTATTTTAAGTTCTCATGTGACTTATTGAAAGCAAATGCTATTTTTCCGTCAAAGAAATATATAGTATATTCATTACAATAATTCAAAAATTCTACTTATTATTTATTTAAAAATTTAATTCCATGCTTATGTACACTTTTTACTCTTTAAAAGCTTCTCTTTCATACGGATAAAGTTATATTCACAAGCAACCTAACGTACATGAATTTTACTTATGGAGTGTAATTTGAGCACTGAGGCAATAATGGCCTATCCAAGATGAGATAACGTGGTGTACGTTGTTTGTTGATGATGTTGTATTAATGGATGAGAATAGAGAGTTAAATGCTAAATTCAAGTGATGGAGACAAACAGTAAAATTGCAATAACTTATGGTAAGATAGGGGGAAAAATTTATGGAGTGCAATTATGGTAATGACAGGGAAATTAAAGATGTAGTAACACTTGATAGTAAAGAATTCATGATAAGAATTTGTGTTTTTGGTTGATTCAGAGAGAAATTGAGATATTGAATAAGATGTCACAATCAAATTGTTAGAAATAAAAAAAAAAAAAAACAACAATTGAGATTTTGTGTGCTCATAAAACTTTTTTTTTATTAGGAAAAATAATTGGCCCGAAGACAAACCCCTGCTAGGCTACTAGCCTGCAGAGCGCACCAGCTTAAAGGTTTGGTACAAGGCTCAACAATCCATAAGACAATAGGCCTGAAGACCAGGGCCATCTTAAACATTTCGGGGGCTATGTTCTAATTTTTTAAATGGGCCCCTAATACAAAAAAAATGTGCGATAATCAATTTTTTTTATTATGATTATATAGAAAAATGGATCGTTATTGCAAAACTATGTGTGTAAGTGTAGCTGGCAGGAGCATTCTCATTTCATATTTCCCATTTCATAGTAGTATTTGGCAAACAAAAAACAACAAACAAAAGTCAGAATATCTAACACTTTCACTACTCATCCATCAACACTTTCTAAAAATAATTATCTTTAAAAATCCGATAACTATGGAAAAACTAAATGCATTTATAATAGTTTTGACAATTGCATTGCAGTCATGAATTAGATGAGACTACAAATTATACCTAGAATCCAAATTGGCGACCAATTTAGAAACTTGCTCAACTAATCATACAGGAAATTACGCCATGCTTAATCAAACAGAAAAAAATACACACTAATAAACAACAAGAACAGAAAACTACACGCGAAGAGTGAAGTCTACCTCTAATTATGGAACAGTTTCAAACAAAATCTGGGATTTTCTGCAAATTATCTGGTGATGCAATTGAAGTCTTGAAATTGTAAAGATTGGAGTATGGAGAACTGGAGGCTTGGAGAGTTCTTCAGATCAATCAGATGGTATTTATATATGAATTTGAATTTTTTTTCTAACTAAAACTCGGCATCGTATAATGGTTGTTTGAGAAATTATTGAGGCTATAAAATTTAGTCGTTTGACATAGAAAAAATTGGTGATTTAATCTTTCCACTGACTATAATTCTTGGCTTGATTGACAGAGAAATGGGAAAGATTGAAAGTGTTAAAAGGAAACTTTGGTAAAGCAAGGAAGTTGCAGCATAATAGAATATAGAAAATCTTAACTTTTATGGAAATTTGCAATTAGAGGAGAAGAATCTGGAGAATTGAGTTGAATTTAGCCATTAATGGAAGGTTGAAAAAATTGAAAAGCAAATCTGACGGGAGTACGGTACTTGGGGGAGATGAAGTATTTTTTTCTTTTCTTTTTTTTTAGGGGCCCCCAAAATTTCGGGGCCCTGTGCAATTGGGCAGCTTGCACAGGCCCAAAACCGGCCCTGCTGAAGACCCACTGCCATCACAAGATTAATCACCAACATATTGTTGGGATAAAGATAAACTACCACACCTCTCCCTCTTGTGTGCTCGTAAAGTAGCTCTCTAAGGTTTAAACGGAAGTTATATAGGATAGCTATTAGAATATCCTTATTATATGGGTTCGAGTGTTGGGTAATTTGAAAGGATCATATTAAGAAGTTGAGAGGATATCACAGTTTACATATATTCAGATGGATGTATAGAAATACAGTAAATGATATGATTTAATTTTCAATGCCCGGCTTGGATATTATGTTGCGGGTACTTCTTGAAAGGTTATTGGTCCACATAATCAAAGTTTTCTTGTAGATTGGAATTCCATATCCACCACCTATTTTTATTTGAAAGGTTATTTAATTTTTTTTCCGTTTGAAAATTCCAATTTTAAACTTCTTTTACTTGTTAAAATAGTGAAAAACTAGAGGTGATCAACATGAGCCGGCAGCGGGTCCGGCCCGGTCCGAAAATGGGCGGGTTTTGGGCACGATTTTTCGGTAAGCGATCGGGCCCAGCCCGACCCGATTTTTTTGGCGAAAATTCTGGGCCACAGGCAAGTTAAATATGCAAAACAAGTCTAAAATTTGGCCTGGCCCGAAAAGCCCGCTTGACTCAGCTCGAATTTACGCGTTATGGCGCGGGAATTTCGGCCCGCGACTTGGCCCGGACCGAGGCTTTGGCCCGAAATGGGCCACTTTGTTTGGGCCATGTCCGGCTCGACCCGGCCCATGATCACCTCTATGAAAAACTAAAGATCATCATAGAATTTCAAACCATCGCCTGCTTTGGATGAAATTACCCTTACCTCACCTACTTCTCACACCAACCTATCCTAACTCTTCTCTCTCTATCTACTTCTTAGTCCTCCAACAACTTGCTTACCAGAAATCTTCGCTATAAGGAATTTGAAAGGACGAGACATGTACGCCAACGACCCAACGCAACCTGTGGTTTTTTATTTCACCGGTTAACCAGATGCATGAAAAATACATCTCAACCATGGACTTGACATATGCTAATTTACTTCCGGAACATGGTCCAAACGTATTTACAGTACTTCCAGACGTATTTAGGGTATGTCTGCACCATGGCCTAAACATAATTTTCATACGTCTAGACCATCGGTAAAACGTATGAGAATAACGTCTCGGCATGGTGCAGATGTATGAAAATCATGTTAAGGCCATTGTAAGTTTGGACCATGGTTAAGACGTATTTTCATACGTCTGACTTGGCAAAATAAAACAAAAGAAAATTACCGACGATGTAGACCCTTTTCAGAAATGGTGGAAAATTGTTGCGTCATGCGGACGATGTGGCTCTTTTTTTGCTACAACACTCGGTGATAGTTGGTGGCCACATGTGGATGTGGTGTTAGTGAAGGTGGTGTGTGGTGATTGATGAGAGAGAGAATAAGAAGCTACAAACACTAGTAGAATAAATACTAATTGTGGTAGTCATTAAGTGGCCTATTGCGACGATTTTGGCCGCGCGGCAATGGATGGCGCAGCAATAGGGTAACCTATTGTTGCGGTTCCTACCAAAAACCGCAGCAATAGGTGACACATAGGAGGCTTTACAGTCCTAACCTATTGCTGCGGTTTTGGGCCAAAACCGCAGCAATAAGTAGTATTTTTTTTTTTTTGTAAAATTGGAAATTAAGCACGTTTGAGAGAGAACGAAGAAGAAAAATGAAATGAAACTATGAAACATACCAGATCTGGAAAATGTAACCAACATAAAAACTGAAACTATTTATTCCAAAATTAAAACTGGAAATTAAACTAAAATACAAACTCTAACATAATTCACTAAAAAAAAAAAAAAAAAATTCAAAATCATAAACATCAGATCTAAACTAAAAATGAAAAATAAAAAATACAAAAGCAGCAGTAGAACTCTGAGCACCGGAGAAGAAACACCGATGAAGGAGAAGAAAGGCCGCAATTCGTCTTCGCCTCAGTAGAAAGGTCGAGCGAAGAACAGTTGGTCTTCGTCTCCGCCGCAATAGAACTCTGAGCGCCAGAATTTGAACGACCAACGATGGAGTTATGGTCTTCGTCTGGTGAACGGCCGACGAAGGATAAGAAAGGCCGACTAAGGAGAATAAACACCGAGGAGGAAGAACGATGAGAGAAAAGAGAGAGGTGAGATGAGCGCGATGAAATTCTCGCAAGACAAACGGATTTTCCAGATAAAAAAAGGGAAACGAGGAAGTTCAGTTCGGTGAAGTTGAGGATGAGAGAGGCGAAACGGTGCTCGTTGGTTGAGAAGATGGAAGAGAGAGAAGAATGAAAATGGTGCTAGTTGGTTGAAGGCGAAAATTCTCGTTGAAGAGGAATCACAGTGAGGGATGAGAGAAGATGTGTGAAGGGTAAAACGACTGTGAATAGAGTGAACCCTAGTGTCTTGCCTTTAATATCAGGATCTAGCGTGTTTTTTTAACCTTAGATCTATTGCTGCGGTTCCCACCCAGAACCGCAGCAATAGGTTAAAATTTCATTAAAAAACAATATTTTAATCTATTGCTGCGGTTCTGGGTGAAAACCGCAGCAATAGCACTGGTCAAATCAGTCAAACATTTTTAAAAAATTTCCGTTGACATCTATTGCTGTGGTTTCCACCCAGAACCGCAACAATAGGTTGATTTTCGATTTTTCATTTTCTTTTGAAGTGGTTTATTACTGCGTATGGGTAAAACCGCAACAATAAGCAATTATTCTACTAGTGAAAGAGGGGGTGGGTCATGGAGGTAAAGTTGCAAAGAATATAGCAAAGTAGGGCGACGCTTAGAAGAGTTTAACAACACATATGTAATATACGAATTCTGCTCCAAGACCCTAACGTTTTCTTTACAGTTTGTTTGGTTAAAAAGATTTGGAAGGAAAAGAAAGGAAGTGGAAAGAAATTTGTTACATTTCAATATTTGGTCCATTAAAAAAAATTAAATGAAAGGAATTGGAAGGAAAGACTCTTTAATAAAATTTCACTTTACTTTCCTCCCAAAAGTGGAGCAATTTGGGAGGAAAGAGAAAATTTATACCAAACATAAGAAGTTTAGATTTTTGGATTATTTGCTTACAATAATACAACCTTTTGGCGATTTGCAGATAATAGAGCAACCTTTTGATTATTCCACAATAAAGCAACCTTTATACCCCCATTAACTTTGAGTAGGCCAAAACCGTTATAATCTGAAGAATAGGTAAAATGGAACACATGTCACATAATAATTGGTTCCATAAACAAATTTTAAAAAAAAAAAAATTAAAAAACAAAAGATAAAAAAAATAATTAAGATAATCCCCCCAAACCCCTCAACTCACTGCCACTCCACATTCCTCTCTCTCTCCTCCCCCAACCCACTACCAAACCCTTGTCTCTCCTCCCTCCACCCCAGCCACCCTCTTCCCTCACCGCCACCCTTACCCCACCCCACCCCCTCCCTCCCCTTCCCCGACCACGACAACCACCCCCTCTTTCTCTCTCCTCGCCATCCACGACCCACGACAACCCCACCCCCTCCATTCCCGACTCCGGCTCCACCTCCCCCAACCACGACTAACTATCACGAAGCCTTGAAAGAGGTGGTTGCAGACTGTGCGGGGGGGGGGGACGCTATGGGGTTGGGTTGGTGGGTCAAGTAAAAGAAGGGAGGGGGCAAAGATGGGGTCGGGTGAGGTGGTGGTGGACCCGGCGGTGAGGGAAGAGGGTGGTCAGGGGTGGGGGGAGGAGAAAGGTTTGGCAATGGGTTGGGGGGAGAGAGAGGTGTGGTATGGCGATGAATTGAGGGATTGGGGGTGGCGGTGGCGGGGAAGGGGAAGGGGAAGGGGGGTTGTTGTGGGTTGGAGAAGGGGAGGGAGAAGGGTGGCAAGGGCTAGTGAAGGGGAGGTAGGGGTAGCGGTGGCTAGGAAAGGGGAGGGAGGGGGTGGAAGTGTGTGGGTGGGTGGGTGGGGGAGGGGGGGGGGGCGGTGGGTGGGGGGAGAGGGGTGGGTTTAGTTTAGGTTTTTTTAAGTTTAATTAATATTATTAATTAGAATTAAGGGTTTTAATTAAAAAATTACCATTTGTTCAGGTCACCGGTCAACTTGACCTACCCAAAGTTAATGGGGTATAAAGATTGCTTTATTGTAGAATAATCAAAAGGTTGCTCTATTATCTGCGAATTGCCAAAAGGTTGCATTATTGTAAGCAAATAATCCTAGATTTTTTTCATTTCTTTTCCACTCTTTTCCTTTCTCTTCCCTTCATTTCTTTTATCTTCCTTTCCTTTACTAAAAATGAACCAAACAGGTTGTTAGTGTCCTATATTGAAAACAAAACAGTCCACAATCACAAAAAAGAAAAATTTAGAAGATACAAAATTTTTCAACATGTCTATTTACTATTATACGTATTACATACTCCATCCGTTTTTTTATTGTTACGCTTTCCTCTTTCATCTATTTTTTTTAATTGTTACATTTCTATTTTTCCTCATATAGTAACCTATCACATCAACTTTTCATACTTTTTCACCTCATACACCCCCACCACCCATTTTAATAATCCACCCAAAACCCTCACACCTACCCTATTTTTCTCTATCCTACATTCTTTTAATGTTTCTTTTACATTTTTCAGAACCAAACATTCTTTTATTATACGTTTTCCTTGTTTTTTGCCCTTAATTCTCCCCCAAAATGAAGTGTACCAATTAAAAGAACGAAAGGGAGTATGACATATCAGTGTGCCTAGAAAAAGTAGAGCCAAGACATTCTAAAAAGAGGAATTACGTCCTAGACCAAGATTTAGGATTCTTGAATAATTTGCTAATGTGCTTTCTCGGCAAAATTACAGAAAAGCCCCTTAATATCATGTTCTATTTTAGTGATGGAAGCCCAAAATAGTATAGGGAGGGTAACGTGAGTTTGAAGCTGCTAATTTCCAAGGGATTTGCATGGTTGAACGTCAACCTTTGCATGGATATTTACCATATTCAGCAAACCTACTGGATTCACAATCTGTCTCTTGACTCAAATATACTAACATTCCTAATTGTATCCTTCCTTACCAGCCTTCTCATGAAACCCCCTCCCCCTCTTTTTGCAAATTGTTTCCAGGAGATCTAAGCCGATGTTGATCTCCTTCTAGACCAATTTCAACTTTCCCCGACTTGGGTTCTTATTTCTCCCCCTCTTTCTATGTCGACTTCGCGCAAGCCAAAGGCCATGAATGTTTTGTGGATTAGAAATATCCGGCGGCTTATAATCTTGAGAGCTTATCATCATCAAAGGTCGCTACTAACATACAAAAGAATCAATGGCCCGAGCTCGGGCTTCAGTGAGTCGGAGGCTACCTATGAGCCATCCTATAGAAGATGGTGCGACTCACATTCAGACAGGATACCAAGAGGATACTTACCTGTTTACGTGGGGCCTGACGAGAAAAGGTACATAATCCCGATGGTGTACTTGTCGATGCCAGATTTTGTGAGCTTGATGGAGATAGCAGCTGAGGAGTTCGGTTTTGAGCAAGAGGGTGGATTGAAGATCCCCTGTGACGAGGACGACTTCGAGGAGATCCTGTTCAAGTGCTTGGCAATTCACAAAGCAACATCCAAAACCAGAAAGAGAGAATGGACATGAGGTTAGAAGATTGTACAGGCTACAGCCACTTACATTGTTATTCCATAATCCAAATCTTCATTTTAGTGCGTATAATCTGTATATAATTAGCAAAACTCAAAAACCGAGGACAACATAATCAGACAAATTAAACCGTTGAGATATAGATTGACAATTGCAGAGTCTTGGGACACCTATGCATCTCAGAATTTTAGTGCTCATAATAATGGAGTATCAAATGCTAGAGCTTTCTAATGCATTGTCACTAAATTTTTACCAGATATCATATCAGATTTACAACACTCGGACAGAAAGGAATTGGCAGGCAGTGCAACCTCAGCAGTGTGAGGGGGAGGACATCACCATCGTGGCACATTGATGAATATATGCATTTGATGTGTTCGATGTACCATGTTGTATATCCAATGAATGACATAGCACATTGCCGCATTTCCATTTTTCCATCAGTTCTTCTGACCTGTATAAAGCACATAAACACATTGTTGATTTCATTTCTTCCTCGTCATACAATATGAAGATACTCTTTGGAAACAGTAAATGAAGATTCAGAATAACCTACAATATCGTTACATTGCTCATATGCTTACATCTACTCTTAGTTACTTGAGTAACGATCCACATAAGCTTTTGCCTTCTCAGGAGCAAAGAAACGTGCCTGCATAAGACAAACAATTAGCTGCAACTATTTCTTCATATGCCCACCACATCAAAAATAGAGGTTGGCCTTCAAAATAAATTATAAGATAACTCTAAAAATTACATATCTCATGAGTTTGGGCAGAAAAATATGACTGGACAAAAGTGAGAAGTATTAGAAATCTATTGGAGTATAGAAGAACATTCTCCATATTTTAATACCATTGACATTGAAATAGTAAGGCTTCAGAATGAAACAGCCTTTTTTTTTTCTTTTATGACATTCAGTCTTCTAGTCATCGGGGATTAATACATGATGAACCCAATCATAATTTGACAACTTTCACATTGTTAGAGAGACACAGTAGGTGAAATGTGCTCAGGGCAGGATGAAGCCTGAGAGTTACAAGAATTAAGACACTTGTCCATCAATTACTAATCAAAATATATATAATCTTTTAGAGAGAGAATGTGGACCAACATTTTCTTCCGAAAACATTCTAAACCTCTGAACATGATTGCCACTGTCCAAACTAATTCATGAACAACAGGCATGTCAGCATAATTGCAAGGGATATATAGTTGAACATAAGAAAGTAGAGCATGTGCCAAAAAAACTAGGAGACAATCAGGAGCGAAATACTATGTTTTAGAATAGAAGTTGTTGATCCATCTCAAGATTGCATAATTAGATGATTACAAATGATTGCAAATGGCAAATGAAGAAAAGAACCTGCAAAGGGTGCAATGCTCAAAAGATTTGATGCAAGCAAATAACAAGTAGCTCTAGTGAAAGCTGTACCAACTATATACATGGTACAGAATAGCTAGCATAAAAGAAGCCAGCCAGAGGACTTGACTGTCTTACTTGTATAAACATCCGTTCTGCTTCTCCAACCTTGCCATTTTGTTTCAGTAATATCCCCTGCACAGAATATCTTGATTAACGTACTACTATGGACAGTAACTAGCAAGAAAGTAAACAGGTGTAAAATTCTGATAGTTTTGAGGAACAGATATGCACGGCATTTAGAACAAATTTTAATTTTTGCTATCATCTATAGTCCTGAGGCACTTAGGAAAACCCGAGGAGAAGTGCTTCTACTTTCATTATAAACGCCTACAAATGGGATTTATTAAGCAATATTGTCTCTTATTTCATATATAATCGTCATGACCAATGTGAACACCATATATTCAGGTGAGTCTTCCTACCAACATTTGACAAAGTTTCACTAGTGATTCTAAGGGGTCTTGCAAATATAACTTCTGGCCATGCAGTGGTACACCTATACAAATTTTGTATCATCAGTGGTTTGAAAGGCCACTAGGTGCACAATGTAAATCACCAAGGTTCACCACAGCCACTCAGATGGGATTCACCGTGATTTTGGATTCAATGTGTGTTCCACATCGGCCAGAGGGAGCTGAGGCCTTGTCTCAGATTTTGTTGAAAATCTTCCATTGATGTCTCCAGAATGTCTCCTAAATGGAATCCGTGAACAAATTCTGGTGTCATCCCGGAATATCCTTTGAGATCACGGACTAAAGAAGGGTTTCATGGACCTTTCTAATAAGCTTCTCCGAGTTTAACTAGACTTGTAAGGTTTATTCCAGATCGCAAATAGGATGAGAGTTAAAAGGCCTTATCCAACAATTTTCAGTAGTGTCGTAACAAAGATTTTCATTCATGACTTAACCTCAGCCACAAGCCACCACAATGATCTTGAGGAGGCTTTGCTTCAATCTTCTTTGAGATTCTGCTTGGGTTCTGAAATCGCCATCAATTCCTCCATGACAATTGAAGAACAATTGTAATACTACCTCTGTCTCTTTTTAATATACACAGTTTGATTTTCATGCTTGCCAACGCATAATTTTGACCATTTTTAATCAAGAAGACAAGAACAATAAAAAATTATGAACATGTAATATTCGGAAAATATAAGTCGAGATAAATCTAACAACATTCCACATTACTATGTTTTTCCTTGTGTATAACTCACAAACGATGGTCAAAGTGAAGTATGTGAATAGTGTCAAAGTACAAGTTTAAATTAGAAGAAAAGGAGGGAATCTATATATTTCAAATGACCAATGCAAACTTTGGGTAGTTATAAGAGCTTATGAGGCTGCACAAGAAACACAAAGCCTTCCCTTGTGCCTTCTTCGTATTTTTCTATCAATGTCCAAATGATTCCTTTGATAATTATGGCATTTGCCAATGTCAACATGTTTTAAGTAAATTGTCTTTTGTGGTCTAGGAGGCCATACAGCCACTTCCAATTGTTTCTTGCCAATTTCCATCAAAATTTATCACCGGTCAGCAATCCTATAATGGTCTCACAAGTGTGAGTTCTAATTTTCACAACGGCTAACCATGGTGTGGTTCTGAGCCCAGCATCATACATTTTACATGGTCAATATGGAGTATGGACCCTAAATGACCTAGAAGTTAGTGTGGGAGGCAAAGCCTTCCAACTTTATGAATGAACGGACTCATGGGAGTAACTTATATAGCCTTTAAACAGATCTGATGCTACAGACAACTTGTAATACAAGACCCTGGGGACCCTTAATTTTTCATTACTTGGGGAGTTAGGAAGATTTCTCTACAAAATTTCCCAAGATCTAGCGACACCCTAAAATAGAACTCCCATGCATGACTTATTGAATTTTCCGGCGTCAATAAGTGTTAGTTTCCCGTAATTTATGGTCATGGAAGCCGTTAGGCGGCTTCCTTCCAAGCCAGTCAAAATTGTCAGATGGGGTTTTGAAAAGCGTTTCCCTGAAATGATGTTATGCCCCTTGTCGTAGATAGTCCAAAGAATCTTTATACTAGCTTAATTTCCCCTATTGGCAATTGAGATCAAGTAAGAAACAGATAGCCAAAAGTGGTCAGAAAGTCACATATTAGGACTCCAATACCAAATCCCTGTGATTAATTTTCAGAAAGAACATACAAAGAACAACGATCACCAGAAAAACCAAATTAAAGCCATCTACAAATGCTAGCTAACTCGAAATTTGTGAAAGTTTTTGGAAGTACCACCTTAGCTAAGTAACCTCGAAAGTCACTCGGGTGACTAGAAATCAATTGATCATAGACGGATACGGCATCGCTGATATGACCCCAATCTGAATAGGTTTTGCCAAGCAGCAATTCAACCTGGACAACAGATCTCATAAATTTCGGAAAGTAAAACGTGCTCTGGACCCAATTTTAGCAGGTACGTTTCAGTTCAAATGGAAACATGTTCTCAAACTAAACATGAAGTTAATACCAGCTATCCAACGAGATACTAACATTGTTTAATATTTAAAAAAGATAAGTTGAGAACAATTCTTCATCAACCCCCCCCTTTTTCTTCTTTCCCAACCACCTATGAAAAAGGATTGTAAAAAAGAATTGAAACAAATATGCAGCACATGATTGATGATCCTGGTACTGAAAAGTCAGAAACACAGAAAATCAGATCAAAAACATTATGAGGCAACAAAGCGAACCGAAATACAGAGACAAAGCCTAGAAATTTCCACCCGCGCCCTCGGTAGCCTCACCTCTTTAAAATATGGATTGCCCCAAACCCAGTTTTGCTTCTTCACACGACTTGTCTCCTACCACCACTGAACCAGTAACTTACCACCACCAGAACAGAGCACCTATCAGGCTACCACCACCAAACCACAGTCACCTACCAGGCTATTCACCACCACTTCTGCCCTTTGCTCAACCATTCCCCATCCAGTTTTTCCTCCTCACACAACTTGTCACCTACCACCACTAAACACTCTGAACCGGTCACTTACCACCACCCATCAATAGCTCACCACTACTGACACCATCTGGTCAGCACTCCCCCATCCCCAGCACTACCAATCCCATCAAGTTCAACAATATGATTCTCCCCTTCCACCACACCCATCTCACCCCAAGCCCAAAACTCCCAGATATCACCAATTTCTCCCAGAACCATCTCTCCACAACAAATCATTTCCAATGACCCCAGCCAAGAACCGCAGCTGTCCAAAGTATCAGCAACTCATGGTTCTCCTCCAAACGAGAGACATCCACACAAATCAACAACACCATAGGATGTGGCAGCAACGAAAAACAGTTTTGGCCAAGATCGACAAAAATCTTCGCTTCTAGTGATCAGAACGTTCCATTTTGGCCCATCTAACCACTAAGGTTAAAAAACACGCTAACCATGAGGTTGCAGCGACAAATGGGGCGTGACAAATGAGCATTATGGGTTGGTATCCGATGAAGTGGTGCAGTAGGGTTCCCATGGCAAAAGAGAACTGTGGTTCCTGGCAACTATGATGCTGGACTCGGGTACGGGTGTCCGACACGGGTATGTATCCGAGTATCGGATCCTGGATTTCTCGAAAACAAAAACCCGGGGACACGTTTTAGAAGGCTCCAAAATCTGGATTTGGACTCATGGACATGGCAATTAATAAAATAATGTATTGATTTTTTTTTTTTTAATAAACACTAATTCCTCTCCAACAGAACATATCAGGGAACACACAGGCTCGGAGTTCTTTCTTTTCCTTTATTTTCTCTTGTCTAAACCAAACAGCCCCTAGAACTTTATAAAATTCAATACACATGAAGAATTGAGATTTAGACCAACTTGAATTGGATCCACATCCTGGCTGTCAATTCCAACTGTGCTGCTATCTTTCTTGATGGTGCCATCACTTAATTTACCATTATTAAGCTGTTCACGGGACTCTAAAAGGATCTGAACAGCCTACACGCAAAAAAAAGAACCAAGTCAACATACAGTATGTATAAGAACAAGAACATAACTAGAAAAGATTTGAGAGATGATGTCTACTTCAAAGTCTCATAGCTCAGGGTACTGAATATTCATAGAAACAAGATGTGTAGCCTTAGTTAAGACAATCATAATTAGGATGATGCATACCAGCAAGTAGCAACATCTATAAAATATCAGCCACATTACCAGGATAGAACGACACACTAATCTTTATAAAACATCACAGAGAGAAATTTCAACTTATTATGATGCATAAAACAAGGCTTTCCTGCCTTAAAGAGAGGGGTGACTAATCTAAAATGTGATGAAAATGCACGTCAGAGTGAAATGTCAATCGCTAAGCTACTAAAACATTGAAATATTTTGAACCGGCAGGATGATAGAAAACACAAGACTGCAGACAATGAACTACAAAGTTGTGAACCAAGCAGGCAAGCACTCTAAATGACCTTGTTCAATAGTGTATAAGATTAGACCAGCAGCTACAACTCTTCAAAAGCGAAAAGCATACTCCCTCCTTTTCACATACTTGCTTTACTTTTAACTAACTTGGGTAATAGAACCCACCACTTATTCTCCCATCTACTTTCACATGCCTTACGTTTCTCTATCCTCTATCTACTTTTTGTCTTCTTCCAACAACTGTTCAATGGCCTCCTTGGTTTAAGTAAAAAGAGAAATGAGCAACTTTTTGGAAGCGGAGGGGGCACATATCACAAACGATGCTTTTCAGTCAATAATTGATGCACTCAAGTGTACGCAATTGATGCAGGTCAAACATCTTAGCAGAAAAATAATTACTCTGAAGACCTGGACTATAATTTAACCCCAATTCATATCGCCTTGGTATATTGTTTTCTCGTGATATCTGAGGCACGACCAGCATGTAAGAATGCTAGATATCAAGTAGCTGCACATCCAATAGACACAACTAAGTTATAATCAAATTCAGATAACAAACCTCGTCTGGTTTCTTAGCAGCAAGTAATGCATTTGTAAGGCCACGCAAAACTCCAAAATCTGTAGCTTCGCTTACCTTTAGGGAAACAAAAGTTGTTAAAAGTCAACATGCAGATAGCTCAAGCACTAAATAAGATCAGAATAATTCCTTCTTTTAGACAATTATTGATCTTCATTGAAATTAAATTTAACAGGGGAGGGGGCATCTCTGAGCACACAGAGGTTTAAATGTGAACCACCATTGAATTGCCTATTGGCAGAAAAAGCAGGTTTAACAAGAAAAGATGAAAAGAATATGTCTGAACTTCTAGTGTGATGTTTTGCATTATATATTAATGCAACTTCTTAAGTCACAAGACCCCCATCTAAAGCTACTTTTTTTTTTTTACATATGATGAGTTGATGACCAATAAACCGCCCCACCACCCATTGCGGGGGAAAATTCCAGACCCATCCCCACCCCACTGCCATCCCTACATCCTCCGCACCCGCCTCGCCATGGCATCCCTAATGACCATCCTCCGATTATAACTATAGAAGAGGCATGCTCAAAATTTGTTATGCACAAATTATATAGCAACCTTACACATAACTTTTCACAAATCAGAAAATTGAGTTCCTGCCATGGAATTAAAACTCTCCCATTCCGTTACAAAACGGTCGTTCTGTAACGGATTTTGGATTTGCCGTTCCGCGAAATCCCGTTACGGATTGCCATAATAAAAAATCACATACTTCTCGCCGTGTTGTCCGTTCCGTAACGCGAACTCGCCGCGTCAGAACGTTTTTATCCCCGTTACATCCGTTCTTTTCAAACATTGGCCAAAAATATTTATGAATTAATTACATAGCTAATGAAACATGGTATTGCGATAGATTTGATTATATTATGTTGTAATAATGCTTCATAAGTTAAAACAATGCAAATAAGCTACTACCTCAGTCCCAGAATAGTCTAAACACTTTCCTTTTATGTTTGTTCAATTGTTTGACACTTCCATTCTTCATGGTCCCAATTAATATACTATTTTTTTACCCATCTTTCCCACTCTACCTTTTATCAATAAAATAAAATTTAATAAAAATACCCCACCAACTCCTATCACATCTACTTTTTAAATAAAATAACATTTGATAACCACACCACAACTTATCACCTTAAACTACGTGTCCCAATAAGTGTTCAGATCTTTCTGGGACGGAGGGAGTATATTAATGTGAACTTTTTGAAAAAATTCACGCCGAGTCGGCCGCGATCTGTTCCATTCATCCGTTACAAGCCGCTTCCGCAACAACGCAAATGTTACCGCGATCGCGACCGCATCCGCGATTTTTTTTCCTTGGTTCCTGCTCACTATAAACTCTTTCATTTAACCTACTTAGACATAGTTGGTTCATGGAGAACATAGCTCGTGTCACAGCATGTACGAACCCACCCCCCTCCCCTCTCCTCAGTATCATAAAAACTGATAATTATTTATATAGGAACACGAAATAAAGTATCCCAGAACCAAAAGTGCATGGTCATGCATGCATTCAAACAATGGCAAAACTTTTAACAAGAATAACAATGAAATTACGAAGAATGCAAAAAATAAATCAGAATTGCTTAATAGCATAGGTCAAAATGGAATGAAAACATTACCCCCTTTGTCAACAATTGAGATTGCCACGAAAAACGCTATAATTTATAATAATTAGAAGTGGATAGAGACAAAAAAACGAGGTAAGAAAATTCAAAATTGTTAGAATGGAGAGGTAAAGGAAAGAAGAAATTAGTATGTAATTTTTATATTTAACTTTAAAAGGAAAAGTGTGTGAAGTCCTTTTGGGACGGAGGGAATACCTGATAAATTATCATATTTTGTTTTACTGCCAAATCAAAGAAATTTCAAAAATGATATGCAAAGAATGCAGCAAAAAATAAAATAACTAACATACAGACCTTTGCTGAACTTTTGTACGCTGCAGCACTTCCTTCATAATCTTGGAGCTCGTACTTTATCTCCCCCAGCAGGCGAAAGACATCTGGGTCACTTGGTTTCTCCTGAGGAATCAGAATTCAGAAATACCGACTTCACATAGTCTAAACAATAAAAAAAAAATCTTTGAGTATGTCAATTTAACGAACAAACCTTTGTCAAGTCCTCAAGATAAGTAAGAGCCCGAACATAATCTCCAAGTTCTGTTAATGTCACTGCAGCTCCCTGCACGATGACTCTATACTTTATAAGTTATAACGGCAGTTGTTAGATGTTCCTTTAGGCTGAAATGCAAAAGTGACTAGTTTTGCTGAAATTATCAAAATATCATGGCTGTAGAGGCTTATCACCAATAAGAGCACTTGATTTTGTGCTCAGTATCCATTTTTTCATTACTAAGAGTCCCACATTTTTTCATTACTGGCATTAAACGGATGGTGTCAATCGTACCATATGCTGTAAAGATAAGGGCAGAAATTCCCAATAAACTTCACATAAAATAAACAATAAACTTTAGGCAGAAAGCCAAACATTTTATTAGGTTAAAATTATGTGCTGCAATAATTTGAACGAGCAGGAATATGGTAGTTGGTTAAAACAAATATAAAAAAGAAATAAAAAAAACGACATTGTATGACACTGTATGTTAGCATTTTCACAAAAGAAGGGAACAAGCATAAAAGCTGTAACTGAATTAAGAAAAAGCTCAAATAGATTCACTATGAATGTGATGCAGAATAAGCATAAAAGCAGAGATTTTGGTTCGCTATTTTTCCTTTCAAGTTTCATGGCAGTCTCCAAAATCTCCTTTTCGGAAGTATTAAACAATGGCCTCATTTCTCGAGATGAACAAACTCTACCTCCCAAATCCCCACTTTCATCATCCAAGTTGAGCTACATAATTCTCATGCTGTATCAATGTTGGCGGACAAGAGTTCCAAAGTCCAAAGCCAGTCAAGACATCCTACTGCAAAACCCTAATGATAACATTTGAATCCAATTTATGCTTTATCGAGAATGATCTATACATTCAATTTTCATAGTATAAGGTTGAGTGTCACAATAAATTTGGAATTTTCATAGGAATCCCGATTAAAAAAAACAAAAGTAGGCAACAATGAATAGTTACAAACAAAAGAACAATGAGTATGCAACAAGTAAAAGATATCCTACATAGAACCTTCCATTCTAGCACAAAGCCACAAATAGCCTGTTAATGTTGTTAAATAAGGATGCTCAAGAGAATCCAATAATTTTTTGGACATGTGACAGCTGGATACATCAAACCAAGCATAAAGGATAAAATGGTAGAATTATCCAACAAGAGTGTTCAATGAAAGACAATGATATCCCAACTCAACAATGATACCCATGTTAAGAGTAACAAGTTTAAAAGGAATATCAAGCATATCACCAAATAACGTAAATTTTTTTATGGGAAAGATTTAGAGAAATAATCACTCACTTCAAGAGCAACTGGATCTTTAGGTGAGGAGCTCAGGGTTGCCTCATATTGCTGAAGTCTAGTCTGTTAAAAACAAAAACAAACCCTTGTCAAGAGGTAGGGGAGTAGGGGAGTAGGGGACTAAATAAGTTTCTCCAGTCCAGAATTGCTTAAAGAAGGTTTTTCTTGAATATTTGAAATCGTCAATTGTTTCACAATGTGGGCAGAAGAATGCCATGACAAGATAATTAAAACCCGTAGCAAGCATCAAAAAATATTCCATGTTTTTCTCACACATTATATACCCACCAATCCACCATGACTTCAGGATTCCCATGGCAATTAAGCAGACTGAATGGGGGACATATAAAGGTTCTATCCCATTTGCTATTCTCTATAATATGAGACCACAAGGGCAGACCACTAAGTAAGCTTCTCACGACTATAGTTTGTCTTTGTCTTTCTTTTCTCCAATATTCATTTTTCACCTCTGTCTTCGCTAAGTTATCTCTTAGCAAGCTGTGTAATTCAAAATCTCACCGGTGTTGTCAAAGGCATATAAAGATACCTCCCTAGAGTTTCGAGCAATTTTGTCCTTTCTTCACTGTTCCATTATACCATACGATGCTTAAGTGCTCAAGAATAGAAAATTCATAGCTTTAACTATGTCCTTTAAATTTATCCGATGTTCCATCTTTCACTCCATATTATACAGAGCTGTTCACGTACCTCACATATTGGCGACAAAAGAATCGTCACAAAAAGGAGTATGATCAGAGGTGGATACTGAATGATGAATCTTATATATGAGATGAAGCCCTCATAATAATGGAATATGATAAGGTGTACCAGCTCAAGGAGTTATAAACTAGGCTTCAGTTCCTACATCTCCAGATTGTCTGACCATACTCCAGTAAGACCTAGATTTCCAGACTAGAATCAGTCCTATAAACCCTAAGCCCTGGTGATACTTTGACTTGAATGTTGAAACAAAGAGTTGCAGCATACAAACCTTAGCATTTGAGACTTTATCGGTTAACAACCTGGACACAAGCTTCTGCAGGGCCTTCTACTACTTTTTAAACTTTAAAGTGTCATTCACTGATTATAAAGCCCAAAGAGCCCCTTATAATCCCGTACCATGCAAGCCTGTGACATATAAACCTTGGCCCTCAGGGTCTACAAACCCCTTTGGCAAGTAACATATATGAACGTTTAAATTCCCAGTAGCTATGCCTTTGGATTTCAATTTGACTTGCAATGCTTAAGTAAGTCTCAAGGCCAGCCCTGGACTAGAGACAGCAACTCGTGCATATGAAAACCAAGATAAATCTAAGCCACTTGAAGCCATAACATACCAATTTGGTCCACATGCCAAGAAATTCCAACATATGACTAGTTGGCTCATGGCCTTACAGTATTTAACTTGATGTCAACAAGGGACAGCATGCTACCAGCAGTATACCTGAAGAACTGCTGTCTCTTCTTTGGACAACTTTTTACTGACTGCTCCACTGTCTTCATTGGAAGTTATGCTGTGGAATCAAATGACAAGCCAAAGAAAACACCAAGAAGATTAAAAAAACTTAAATAACAAAATAGATTGCTAATAACATTGGAATGACTGTGTCATGGGAGGGAAATTATTAACAACTACCAACACCACAACGGGAGGGAGGGAAAACCTTCAGAAAGTAGCTTGAGAAAGCAAAGAATAGTATTGACTGCATATATTTTTTAGTTAGAAATTCTATAACTTGCTAACCTAAATATCCCCACAAAAACTTTTTCGAAGTTTTATTTTATGCATCTTTTAGTAACCCCAAATATAGAAAGGAGAAGTTTGACACTTCAACAGACAAATTCCACTATCAACGCATGGAAAGTTGAAAACTAAGGTCAATAAGGGACTAATCAGAGTCTCTAAACACAGGCAACAATGAGGCCAGGAAAAAGAAAAAGAGAAATCAGCATAGCAATTCAGACATATAAAGCAGAACAAAGCTAAGGCATAAAACATTATTGCGGAGCTTGAAAATTCCTTCCTGGCAATATATTCTTTATCAGGATAACTAGTTTTGACTCACAATCATCAAGAAACTTCACAAATATTCAATAAAAAATTCCAGGCTCTATTATGCACCTAGATTCAAAGTATCAACATATGATCATATCGCAAGATTGGATAGACAACATTCAATAACATATAAGGATATAATAAGCATCCTCTGATTATAAGACTTTTTCTGTACAATAAAATATACTAAAACATGAGAATGTGAAGTTACAGATAGGAAAACCAATTTTAAACCCACTGATAAGAGAAGAATTTTATCGGTGCGCAGAAGGTTTCATTAGCTTAAACATCTCTGAGAGACTGAGATAAAAAACAAGAAAGAGTAGAGAGTAGAGACCTGAACAAAGAACATTTTTACATAAACAACAGCAAATCTCGATGATGCTAGAGTACCTTCCAGATGGTAGAAAATCTCCCAAGGCAAAAACAAGGCCAAAGACCACAACAGCAATTCCAACTCCAATCTACCACATCAAATTTCATTCAGAACAAAAGCATAGCACGAATCACGAGAACTCCACCGATGCTCTAAAAAATGCCTGAGACAACTTTCAGACTCAAACCTTAGTCCCAAGCCCAATCGTGTTCTGCTTTGGCACAATTGGTGCATCATAGTCAATTGCCCGGAACTCTAACTTCGTCTCTGGTTTCTTCTTTTCAAGAGCTGACCTGATGCAGTACATCAGAAGATACAATTAAGATTCTTCCAAGTGAAATAAAAGAAATGGCCGGGCATAGGTCTGGAGCCCACTAGGCCACTACATGTAAATAAATTTGGGACACTGAAAAGGAAATTGTGGCAATTAATTTGGAACGGAGGGAGTAATTGGAAACTTGGACATAAATTATCCCAAGCATGGATGGCTAATAAAAACAATCATAACTCAAGAATCGGGGTGCTGCATTTCACGCCACAAGGTGGTGTACTGGTGTGCGCAAGAGTTCAATTGAAAGGTAGAGGTTAACTCTTAAGTACTGATTTATCTTTGTGCAATGGCCTATAGTTAGCATTATTCACATCAGAGTATCCTTTAAAAGAAAATTTCAGGCAATTATATCAAGAATGTGTATAAGCCACACCATGGTAACTAGGAACTCCAGAAACCTTATTATTGAATGAACCACTAGCTGAGGAATCAAGAGAGGACATCTTACATTTTCATGAAGTTCAAGTGTCCATGTTTCTAACTTTCTGTTAATTCAAAGCAAAGACCATAGCCCCTAAGATCATACAAATGAAGACTGGGAGCCTAATATTCACCATCGAGAATTCTTTTGAACCCTTAAATCTAGATGCTTCCAACAACTAAAGTGAAAACACCACAAGGTTGTACCTTTTGACAGCTAGAAGCTTTTCCTCAAACAGCAGATCTGCAGAAGTCTGCTGCTTATACTTTTTGTCAGGCCTCGAACTCACTCCAGGTGCTTCTACAAAAATTACCGCCAATAAATTGAATGAAGACAACGAACAAAAAAGAAACATGGCAAGCTAGTCTCGTGTGTAGAAAAATAGCTAAATAAACTTCTCAAAGGAAATTATAAACATATAATTTAACTATTGAAATGAAGTTGTTAACACATTCGTTTCCATAGGATTATCAAACTGGAAAGAAAAATTATATGAGACCAATAATTTTCAGACTATACAGGATGGAGACATCATAAATGTAAAATTATGACTTTTAGAAAAACATCTTGTATCTCTAAGGTGAGAGTTTCCTGTTCTGGAATAGGAAAATGCTAGTATCTACCAAAATAAGTAAAGGGGGTAAAAGACCACTTACGGTCAGGCATAGAGCTTTTCTTACTCGCTGACTTGCTGCATGAAGCAACATAAGAAAAGATTAGAAAGTTATGATATATAAAGAAATCCCTTCACATAGTTTATTAGAAAATTTGACTACAGATTTTGGGTGACAATTTGACAAGAGACAAAAACAACATGGTGGGTGCACAATCGAATAAAATAGACCTTGGTGTACGAAATCATTTATTCTTTGTGTCTCCACAAATCAACTTCGTTCAAACTCTTATACAAATGACCAGCCCTTGAAAGATCTTATATCGCATGGTGTGACAATGTGACTCATCTTGTATCCCATAATCTATAATTATTTTAAGTTAGCAATGTGTCCAAAGCAAAATGAGGTGGGAGATGACACATAAGTTGGAAAATATGGTCCCAACCCCATATCCCCAGCCCCCAGGTACATATGACACTATGGTGACACTACAAATCGGAAATGAGAGATATAAAACTCCTTGTAAATAGTGGATTTTTAATTATACTCCACACCTAATCCAATCCTTGACCCATAGGGTCTGGAACTCTGGATAATAACACAACATAATTGATATTTCAATAGGAACACGTACAAGAGGAGGGTGAATTGTACTTGGAACTTTTAGCAAAGTTTCTCGCGGAATTTTAAAACAATAAAGGAACAGTAATCAGAGAGACAGATAAATATAAAATTGAGGAAACTTCTTGAACCTTATCAAGAAGGGAAAACCTCAAAAACTTATACTATTGTAACAACTCTATTACAATCACTCTCTACAACTTGAGTTCATCTCGAACTAAAGTTCCTCACAGTAGTCCCGTTCGATTACTGTAACTCTACTTTCTCTAACTTGAGTTCCTCTCGATCTCAAATTCCCCACAGTAATCCCCTTTGATTACTGGAACTCTTCTCTCTCTTGCTTCTACTCCGAAGCCTACACTCACTAACTTAGCTCTAAGTCTTACAAGAGTCACTCAACCCTTGAACCCCAAATTACAACTCAATTTGTGAAACACACTAGTATATATATTGAACTTCGATATTAAGGAACTTAGGAACTCACTTAATAATGCAACTGACCTTTTAGAAAACACTTAAGATTTAGCAATAGAATTATGTTTTCAGTTGGTAGTTTGTAATGAGAAAGACTTCTCCTTTTATAGTGAAGTCTTCTCAGGTTAGTTCCACTTATTCCTCCACTAAGTGTGAAGCAGTAACCCACGTAGAATTATTTTCCCACGTTCACACTTCTTGAGGAACAAGCAAAGACATTTTCAAACCCACTAACAGTAAGTGTTTTAGCAGTTGAGAAAAACAAGGAGTAAACTTAGTTTTTACTTGATCAGTAATTAGAAAAGATTTTTATTTAGAAAATAAAAACTGTTTTATTTATTTACAATATTTCCTAAAAACTCTCAGTTAAATATTTTTCAAAACCAATTGTTGCATTTAATAAGTTCCATCTAGTTCCTTAAAACTAAGAAATATAAAATACTTACATCAATCCTAAGTATAGACTCTTGAACTTAGTCTTTATGTCTTCTCTTGAAATCTTCAACTCTGAAGATCCAT
Source organism: Beta lomatogona (assembly GCA_947646795.1). Taxonomy (NCBI): domain Eukaryota; kingdom Viridiplantae; phylum Streptophyta; class Magnoliopsida; order Caryophyllales; family Amaranthaceae; genus Beta; species Beta lomatogona. The sequence goes on from CANSNZ010001320.1 coordinate 31,668, forward strand.
GCATCCCAGCTCAGGTTTAGCAGACAGTTCCTTGAGGAACTGTTGAACAGGATGCGTCCCAACCCAGGAACAGCAGACGGTTCCTTGAGGAATTGTTGAACAGGAACTTTAATAATAAATCATCATTTAGGAACTATTGTTGAGGGTGTATTGATTTGCCTTGAACATTTGCTCCATGCTATCCATTACTCCACCTCTGGAACTCGTTTAGACAACTTGTTTCGTATACTAGTTCCACTAACATAGTTCCATAGGAACAGTTCCTTTATTCAAAGGAACAATTCCATAGTTCCAATTCAAGAACTTCGTCTTCTCTTGGAGTTCTAACTCAGGAACTTCACTTATTATCTTTAGAAAGCACCATTATTAATTCATGAACCTTGCACACATAAAACTTATAAACCTTGTTAGTTATTACTTTAGTTTGTCATCATCAAAACCTATAGTGGCTCAACAATAATACTCCCTCCATCCGTTTTTGTTTATCCCATTATATCTCTGGGATATCCCTAAAAATTTCACACCAATAATTACCATGAGAGTCCACGGTCCACCACTTTACTCTCACATTCACTACATTAGGTCCCACCATATTTGTCTCGAATCAACTCTACCCCAACCAAAAATCAAAAGATGCCCCAATGGAGCATGTAAAGGGGGATAGAGGTAGTATCAAGCAATAGAAAGAACTTCATTTACCCCTATGCTAAATTGGCAACATTTTGCAAACCATCAAAAAGGCTATACATGAGGAGTTTTTTTTCATTATAACTTTTTACAATTTCTTTACAATCTACAGCACATAAATATTAACTCTTTTGAGAGGAAAGTACCAGCAATATAGATGCACATAGTTCATTTATGCATTGAACAAAATTTTGACCCAACTCAAAATCACAATAATATACATCATGTTGTGAGTACTATTAAAAATTCCACCATAAATAATCAACCAAAACCCAACAAAGCTTAAATTTTCTCATTGAAAAGAAAAGAAAAAATCACCTTTCTTGTGGAAGAATGCCCTTTCCCTTCTGCTGTTTTGAGCTCCATTTTTTCGTCTGAAAAAAAATTTTAACACACAACTTAATCAAAAGTAAAATTGCTATAACAATCCTAAATATAGCAACCATAACTACAAATTTTAACCACCCATACTCAAATGATTATAAATTTATAACTCCGCAATGAAAAAAAGAGCAATATGAATTACATTAGTATCGTCTTGAGAACCGAATCCACGAGGAGTATCAGAACATCGAACTCGAAATGAGGAATAATTGCAGCGTTTGATTATAAAAGTATGCGAATAATTTAATGGGGTTGCTGCAACCCACATTATTATTTTTTGGGGGTGCTTTAAATTTCAATTCTTGTCAAGATTTTGGGCGTTACTCGTTTGATTAAATTTTGATTCTTTTTATCTACAAATCAGGAAGTAGAAGTAAGAGTAGTTCAGAAACAACGGATAAAATGAAGGGGGAAAAGAAGAAATATAAAGCAGGAGTAGTTGCTAATTGTGCTCTGTTTAAGTTGCTCTCTAAGAAGAAATAGAGATTGGAAAAGAAGGCCGTTTGCAGGGAAATTTGTTGAATTGGGATTTGGAGTTGAGCACAATCTATCCCACAAAATTCTTAATTAAATATAGGGTAGTATTGATAAAAATATAGATATAATTAATATTTATTTATTTATTTATTACTTAATATTTTCATTTTACCTTGTCAATGTCAGCCTTAGGGATGTGGTTGCATTTGCAGACATCATTTTTCTTTAATTTAACTTGATTCAAACATTTTTTTTCTCATATTATCTTGTTTTCATGAGGTGTATTGGGAAAAACTCAAAGTTCGTTTATAAGAGTTATAGAAGTTCATTTTAGAAAAAGTCCAATAGGCAATAAATTTCAATAATCAAATTCATTCGGCATTTACAATAGATGAATAGATGAACTATAACAATGAATACCAATTTAATAAAGCCAAATAAAAATGTTCTCTGAAAGAACTAAGAACCCAAAAATATAAATTTGACAACTCGACATATTCTCGCTTGCCTTATCTTTATACAACATTTCACAAGTGGATCCGTCATTCCATAGATTTGTGAGGAAATATATTGTATTGACTCAATAGAGTGCAGACAATAAATGATAATCTTTGTCGAACCACATAACAAACCATATGTAAACCATTAATATCTATACTCTGAAAAATCAGAGATCTTGAAACTCCTACAAAAAAAGAAAGAGAAAATCGACCAATAGATAGGACAAGCAACTCTCATAGAGAGATATAAACATAAATGCATTATTTAGGAATCACCAAAATTGGTGATGGCAATCCCTTTAAGATGGAGGGAGCTAGGCTTTTTCTAGAGAGGGGGAGGGGGAGGACAGAGGCCAGAAAATGTAACTGTAAAGTGTGAAGTGTTATAGAAGTAAGTTAATATCATGAAAATTGTCATGGGTTATTAAGCAAAGTGTAATGTTAAAGATCATTAAGATATCTATTAGTGGACTAGTTAAGAAACATAGTAAATATTGACACCTGAATCAGATGATCCGGACACTGATCCCATAAAAACAGATATCCGAATATCTTGTTAAAGCGGAATTGCGGATCGAAATCGAATTATGATTTAAATAACGATTTTTCAACAAGTACCACCGAGTTTACAGAAAATTCACCAGGTACCCTCGCACTTTTCAAATTCACCAGGTATCCCCGAGTTTCATGGTAATACATCAAAATGCCCTTAATGACTGACTGCGGTTAACTCCGTTAGACCTTAATCCTAATTTTTTGTTTTAAACCCTAATTAACCCAAATTAAATCCTAAACTTATCCCCTAACACTCATCCCTAATCATAACCCCATCCCTAACCCCTAACCACCAGTCCACCACTTGAACCGCAACCCCCCCACCTCCCCCCACCCCCTTCGATTTCCATGCGCCCCCCTCCCTCCACCCCCCCCCTTCGATTTTCGCTAGCGTCAAGTGGTGTTCCAAAAATTTTCATCCCTCCTCTTTCCCTGCGGAAATCTGCAACAAGTGTGTTCCAAGTTTCGGGAATTTATGCGAGTTATGCGACCTTGTTCTAAGAGAAAGTTTTGGAACAAAGATCATGAAATCGAAGGGGGTGAGGGGTGTGGGATGCGGAAATCGAAGAGGGTGGGTGGGGGGTTGCGGCCTGCGGGGGTGGGGGAGGAGTAGGGGCCTGCGGAAATCGAAGGGGTAGGAGGGTTGCGGGGGTGGGGTAGGGGGAGGGGTGGTGGTTGGGTGGTTAGGATTAGGGTGTTAGGATTATGACTAACGAAGTTAATCGCCTTTAGTCATTAAGGGAATTTGGTCTGTATTACCATGAAACCGAGGGGTACCTGGTGAATTTTGAAAAGTGCGAGGGTAACTCATGAATTTTCTGAAAACTCGGGGGTACTTAGTGAAAAAACTGTTTAAATAATCCAGAAAACCAGATATTTGATCCAATTCTTAAAAACCGGATCCAATATCTGGTTTTGTTCACCCCTAAATTTTATAACCATAATATTAATTGTGCACCAAGTGGTGTATAGTAAATGTAAAATAGAAGAAGCGTGTGTGTGTGTGTGTGTGTGTGTGTGTGTGTGTGTGTGTGTGTGTGTGTACTTCCTCCGTTCTGTTTTAAATGAAACGTTTGCTTTTTCACTCAACCCAACACGCTTCTTCAATCATTAATAACTTTAGTTGTGCACACGTAAAAAATATAAAAAAGTTATAATTTGATAGTATGCATCGAGACGAATCTAACAAGATTCCACTTGACTATGTTTTTCTTTATATAATGGCGATAAATTGGAGTCAAAATTGATCAATGAATAGTGTCATTTCACCCAATGTTTCATTTAAAACAGAACGGAGGAAGTATATATATTTGAAAGAAAGAAAACTGATCTCATTTATAAGGGATAGCCAAACGACACTTACAATTAATTTCCGAAAAATCGAAAATTCCAACACAAGTATATAACGCCTTATAACTAGATGCATCGTAGATTTGATTAAAAACAGCCTTAATAAAAAAAGTTCATCCGAAGCAATACAATCTGTGAGTTTGCTCTGATTCGACTTAACATTCGCTGATACATAGTCGTTTGGGTGAAAATACTTCCGTGTCTTCTAGATTCTTACAGAGAATAGAGATTGTTAGATCTTCCTCCTTCATCAGACGAACAAAAAAAGAAATTAAACACCCTAAAATAAATTACCATCTTAAGGATGGGATACACTTATTAGAAACAATTAAAGGAGTTTTTGAGGTTTACCACCGGTACGAACACCAGTGGAAGCTCCTACAAAGATTCACAATTGAGGCCAAGAAGAAAAGAGATGAAAGAGAAATAAGGGTAAATAATGAAGGAAAAACCTTCAAAAAAGAAGAAAAACCTAGCGATGGAGACTAGGGAAAAACCCTACCAAGGAGAAACCCTAGAGAGAAAAAACTCTCCCAAGGAGAAACCTTAGAGAGAACCATGTCCGCGTATATATATTGACAACCATAATTTTAATTGTACACCCAAGTTATGCATTGATAAGCGTGAAAGTTAAAATGTTGCAACTATTAAAAGAGGAGGAACTATATCATGCATGTGTATCAAGGAATTTATGTTGTTTAAGCAACGTCAACATTTTGATGGTGAGTATAGCCTTTTATTTGAAAAAAGAAATTACCACATACCAAATAAAAACATTACCAGGAGAAGCTTTTGTGAGAATAGACTAGCTTTATAATTAAGGTTAAAAGAATTTATAAACACTATTTAATTATCAAAAAAAAAAAAAGAATTTATAAACACTAAAAACTTTTGGGCCTTTGGCAGCATTTTTTTGACATGGGATAACTCTATGTAGACACGCAAAACTATGTAGAAATTACACGCAAAACTATAATGTCAATTATTCCTGATCCACTACTCAAGTTCGAAATCAAAAAATCAGATCGCTATACTATCAGGCATGAACAAATTCCAAGTAAGCAGCAACAAGGACAATCTGTGTAATAGTACTTGAATCTTGATGTTCCACATTAATTCGCAATTGTTACACCTAGCATTCAAAGAACAGAATCTTAGAGGTGTAAAACTACTAATGGAATTCCCTTGAAAAAATGAATGATCAATAATATGAGAATTAGACATTTCTTCAATCCTTGATGATGCCAACTTAAACTTAATTGTACACCTCTTGACTGTTATTAACAATACAATGACCAACCAAAAGTTGTGTGCGTTTCAGAAGACTACCAACCTATCAGAACTGCTGAGGTTAGCAACCAGCATATAAGTCCTACAAAATCCCAGCACCATCTATGATTTCAAAAATCTCAACATGCTACAGAGTAGCAAACCAAAACATGTATATTAATTTATGTGGAACGTGACGGCCTGTACAGGACAGCTCGCAAAAAAAAAAAAAAAAACCTCAAGAGATATACGGCAGGCGGCTTTTTGGAGCTAATTGTCCTTTGGAGCATCCTTCTGATGAGTCTGTCCTTCCACTTGCTTGGGTTTGACCTTCTCTGCTGCCCTACAGAAAAGTTACACTATAGTCAAGCAACAAAGTGAAGACAAAAGGAAAATAAAAATAACACAAAGAAGTAATTTCCTCAAAAACTCTTCTTAATCACGTCTTTTATTAACATGAGACACTATCATACAGTAACTGGGGCCTAGTGTATAGCGCTGAAATATTGATTAACATTTATTATATGAAAGTCAATAGAGAGTGAGCAGAGGCATATTTACCATCTTGAAGTTAGTTGGATTCTCATAAATCCAACAAAAGAACACAAAGCCAACATTCAGACACCCCCATATAGCATGAGATATGAGACAATTCAAATCACAGCAAATCAGATGAAACACACTGACATTGCCATGCCTAACCCTTGCCTCCATCCATATACTTAATCTTTGCCCACAGGTCTAAGTACCATAGCACTTCTTTCTGATGCCAAGAACTGGACAACCCTACTACAGAGCATCGGATCAAGTTGCAAACGGTGTTCGAATCATGAAGACTCTAACAGAAAATATCATCTACCAAAATATTAAAATCCAAGCCCATTCTGAGGTTTCTCTCACAATAAGAAATCCATCATTAGAGACTAACTAACACAATTGTTCACTACCTTCCATGAATATAACAGGCCCATGATCAAAACCTAGAGAGATCGTTTACGAGCAGAGCTAGATGAAGTAACAAATTCATGACTACAAAACTGAGCAAGGTGATTGAAGTTTGAAGTTTGAACTACAGCTTATAATTCCTGGATCCAAAAGGGGATAAATAAAACAAATCATAACAGCCTGTTTCTTTAAAAGTGAGGCATAACATTTGCACAGTAACATAGCTGTCATAGTTGCACCAATTCAATAAAATTCACTCAGATGTTGAACTTATGATATCTCAAGCATCACATATATAGCCATAAAAAATGTGCAGCAACAACCCAGGAAACTGGATAACTACTCATTCGTAAGAAATTGGTAAGTCTGCACTGGGCCACAAATTTTGCGCTCTACTATATGCAGCTGTGCCTCACATCACAACCTCACCCATATAATTGTAAAGCCTTGTAGGAGACACACAAGACAGGTGAAAAAACTATTACAGCCGTACGAGGAAATCTGAATAAATTGGCAGTAAGAACCTGCACAAATAGCAGGTAAGAACCATTGACGAAGTAATGTTAATTTCATAGGAAACTGGCAGGGGGCAGGGTCAAATTGTTACTGAACAGGGATAACATTCCTCCACCTACAAACCATGATCCTCAAGGAAATCCACTCAAAGGGTACATTGTCAAAATTCTTAACACATCACCAAATCCCTTATTAGTTATTACAATTACTTTCACCTGATCTTATATCGCTATATCCTTGTTGAACCCCATTCAAAGCCCACTTGTGAGTGTCCCACATTGGAGAAAGAGGAGAATTGTTCCACTTTATAAGGTAGAGGGATTACTCCTACTATCACCAATTGGTTTTAGTATGGAATCTCTTTTGGGCTTATAAAGCGGACCAAATCTCTCCTCCTCCTTGTTCGGGTCACCCAGGCCTGTTTCGTATTGTTTCTAAATTTAACATGGTATCAGAGCCCGGGTTGCGGGTCTCTTCTAAACTGGGTATTTGATCGCTACTGGATAATGATTCACCTCGATAGGATGTCCAGCCCTAAGAGGAGTATTGCTCTGACCTTTCCAGTTAGCTCTGAATTTCTAAGGACATGCACAAGTGAGGGGGTGTGTTGAAACCCATTGAAAGTCCACTTGTGAGTGTCCCACATTGGAGAAAGATGATAGATTGTTCCACTTTATAAGGTAGAGGGGTTACTCCTGCTATCACCAATTGGTTTTAGTATGGAATCTCCTTTGGGCTTATAAAGTGAACCAAATCTCTCCTCCTCCTTTGTTTGGGTCACCGAGGCCCATTTCGTATTGTTTCTAAATTTAACAATCCTTTACGTTCATATTACAGCCCGTCCAACTCTGTATTAAACAACCTACCAAGGGAGGAACTAGGTTTATCCCGCATTAGAATCAAAGAGAAGAGATCCTCGAAAAAATAAATCGAAAATGGGCCTTCTAAGGAAATTGAGGTACCAAAGACATCTACAAGTCTGCCATGTAAGACTGAAAATGAGTAAAAGAATAACAAACAATAAGAAAAGCTAAATTACATTGAAGTATAGCATTTGATCAATAAGTTTTTCTAATGAGACTGAAATAAGATATGTGAACTAATCCTTCTTCAAACTAATCATTAGTTTCAACAACATCAATTCAGTATCGAAAAACTAACTGATAGTTGTTGGCCAAAACTATCATATTACACTCTACCAAACTTCAATTTACGTATTGACCATTTTCGAAGTAAAAAAACACAAAGCTTAAATCCAATTGGTACAAAAACAAGAAAGCAGGTGTTTTCCATTGTTCTCACATCATCAAAAACACAAAAACAAAAGAAAATTAACACCAAATTGTAACAATATATGTCAACATTGAACTACATTAACACTATTGCAATTAACGATTAAGTCCAATTCCTTTTCTAGTTAATTAAATGATTAAATTGATAAAAACCTATTTAATTTCATTTTGATTAATCAAGCTAACAAGAATCACAAATTCATATGAACATAAAATGTAAAAACGAAGAAATTGAAACTAGGGTGAGGGAGGAGTTACTTGGAGGAAGAAGAGAGAGATTCTTCTTCAATCCAGTTACGAATCTGGCGGACGTTACGGCGGAAGATGGCGGCAGAACTCTTGACGTCGCTGCGAAGGAGAAGAATGGCGGCGCCAACTCCTGCCACTGTCAGTATGAAGTTCGTCAATGCCATTTTTGCTTCCCTTTGCTCACTTCTCTCTGTCTGCCTATTGTTACTTGATGCTAATACTTTAGTCTTTAGAGCCTTTTGTTGTTTTTTTTTCCACTTATTTTTGCTTAACCAAACTTAATATTTGACGAACTTAACATATTTATGTTTGAAAGTTATTTTTACTTGATGAGAGAATAATCATTGTGGACTTGGAAAGACAATATGCAAAGATAAGATGTGAGTGTTTGGATGATCATCCAAACTCGAATATGCAAAGACAATATGCAAAAACTTGGAAAGTCACGAATCGGGTCAAGGGAATCTTGTGTGATCAAGAGTGATTCGAGTTTTATGGTGATTAGGTTTTACCGGGGTACAACTTGGAAGCCTAATAATAGTTGTGGTGTTGGAAAGGCAAGATGTGAGTACTTGGATGAAATATTGGTCACGAATCGAGTCAAGGGAATATTGTATGATTAAGAGTAATTCGAGTTCTAAGTGATTAGATTTTACCGGGGTACAACTTGGAAGCCTCGTAAATCACTGTGTAATTATACATCATTGGAATCTCTAATGCATTGTGCGGTGATTTTTCTCTTGAATTTTTAGACTTCCACATTAAGGCTTTGTTTGGTTGGGCTTATCTGAGGCTTGGAAACGAGTTCAGTAAATTGAATCCATTACTCCCTTTATGGTTTGGGCAGTGGGTTAAACATTATCCTTACTTGAGGATAACCCAAACCCCAAAGCGTTACCCCTCAAATCAGAGGATAAACAAAATCATTTCAATTCCCTTACAAGTGATTTATTTCGATTGTTGAACAAAGCACCCAATAAAAGTAACAATTATTTTGACCATTCCTCCCCTCTGATGTATATTCTTTATTATTAATATTTGTAAATACGTACTTGATACTTCAGTTGAGTAGGCCACCGATACTAACACTCCATTTGATGATTTAGTAGTAAGACAAAGTGCTTTGGTATTGATTATTGAAGGAGATTCACTCCTAATGGTGAAATATTAGTTGAGAGATAAATATCTATATAAGTCAATGAATTTACAATTAAGACCTTATCTTAATCTGTAAAATTAATATTTTAGGATTCGTTCTTGATTCTTTTTCTTTTATTTTATTTATTTCAGCTTATTTAGAAACAAGTATAAAAGTATTATAGAAAATTAAAAAAAAAAAAAACAGTTTACAACTTATGGCTTTCAGTTCTCAAAATAAATATGATCAATATAAGTAAGACTAAATTTAAGTTCATTATAACAATTATATCATGCCTTTATAAATCCTAAAACTAAACACTAAAAATTAGCTATAATACTAAACGAACTTCTCTAGGTAATTGTTTAATTTAAAAATAGCTACCTCGGGTCGGGATTTTATTTATTAAAGATTTTTACCTCAATAATATCTGAACGAAACAATACCGCAAAACTTTATCAAGTCCACATAGAAGGTATGTACAAATTATTTTTAGACCTAGGTAGAGTGAAAATTTTTCATGCAATAATCAAGAAAACTGTTGAGGTACATTATCATATTACCTCATTATAATATGGGCACACTGCACATGTGAGTTTTAACTATGAGGGAAAACATGAGAAATGCGTGCAAAGAATGAGTATGCCATTTATATGTATAGAATAAAAAAAGTGACACAACTAAATCCCAATTCCCTATTTCTCATACGCAACTCCCCTGTGAAACTGCTATTTTTGGGAACACACTTTAGCCCTCCCCCTACGAGTTTGACCATTTAAATGGGTTTCATTTTCATTTTTTTTGGTTTCAAGCAGATTTGAAGTCATTCTCAATACACTTTCCTTTCTTTATACTTTCTTTGAGGGATCCTTTCTTTACACTTTATACTAATTTATATTACCAAGTTTTGCATAATCAAATATGATGAGCAATTGAACATTTCATGATCTTGTTATCCACCAGTGCCTCAAGTCGAAATGTCGATCGATAAACAAGTTGATGCAAAACAACTATTGAGAAATCTCTACAACTTTTTTCTCAAATGCATTTTATATGTTCTAGCAATTGGTCCTCTCCCAATTCACATTGCATTTATCATGGATGGAAACCGAAGGTATGCCAAAAAGAACAACATTGAATATAAAAATGGTTATAGGCCAGGTTTTATAGCTCTGATGTCAATTATAAAGCAGTGTTACGAGCTTGGTGTAAGGTACATCACTATCTATGGCTTTAGTATCGACAATTTTCAAAGAAAACCCGAAGAAGTCAAGATATTGATGAAAATCATGCGAGAGAAAATAGAAGCATTTGTTGAGGATGATATTTTTATCAAAAGGTATGGTGTTAGAATATACTTTGTAGGGAACTTGGCATTGTTAAGTGAAGAGCTCCAAGTTGCAGCAATCAAGGCCATGGAAATAACAGCTAAGAATACAACAACATATCTATTAGTATGTATCGCGTATGCTTCAACAGACGAGATTGCTCATGCTGTGGAAGAGTGTTACCTAAGTTGTGGTAAGAATGAGAATGTTGATTTACCGGATATAGAGAAGAAAATATACATGTCAATAGCACCGGAGCCGGACATTTTGATCCGAACTTCAGGCGAAACAAGACTTAGCAATTTTCTTCTTTGGCAAACTGAAAGGTGCCTCTTGTATTGTCCTGCTGCTTTGTGGCCAGAACTTAGCTTATGGCATTTGGTGTGGGCAATGCTGAACTTTCAAAAGCACTATTATTATTTGCACAAAAAACGCAAGTCATCATAAACCTCATGTTCTCGGTTATAGTTATAGTTATAGTTATACAAAGTTTGTCATACATATATAATATATTTCGTTTTGCTGTAATTGAGTGTGTTTGCCAATGTATGAGATGCTCAGGCTAGACCAAGAGTATCGATTTAACATAAACTTATTAAATGTTTGTGCCTTCGTTTTAATTGTTGGTGTGGGTGGCGAGACATTTTTACATAGACAAATTTGAAACTTGTTATTGCTCTTACTAAATAATCCAAGATCAGATCAGTCAACTTTTAAAAGCATCATCCTAATTGTAGAAGAATGGCAAATTAGTCATAATGTTAAGATTTGAGCTCTACATGATGTTCAAAATATAGGCATGACGTCATGAGTTTTTCAACACGTCTATGGTACATGGTATATCAATACTTCCTCCGTTTCATAATATTTACAACACTTTTCATTTAAGGATGTTTCAAAATAGATGCAACACTTTTTTTTCTTTCCTTATTTGGTAAGTTTGGACTGTATAAATGCCCTTACTTTATAAATTTAGTTTCGGTTTTTTCACCAGGTACCCCTGAGGTTTCACAACATTCACCTGATACCCTCGCGTTTTCAACAATTCACCTGGTGCCCCTTTGGTTTTGAAAAATACATGGCTTACCCCTGCCGTTAAGTTTCCGTTACAAACTTTATTCACCATTTACCCCTCTGGTTTGTGAGAATTTAGGATTCGGCGATTACCAACATTTCCACTCGTATTTCATTTCTCTCTCCACCACAACAGCACCAACACCACCAACACCACCACCACTACCTCCCACTGCTGCATCACCACTAAAACTACCACCCTCCACTCTTTGCTTCACCAGCGCCTACGCCTCCAACTCGATTTCTTTCTCTCACTTTGCCTTGATTTCTCTCTATTCAATTTTTTCGTTGTTGATCCCAACCCTATTGAAGTGTTTGAATCCTAACCCACCCCCTCCCCTTCCCTCCTCCACCGGCCCCCCACCGCCCCCCCCCCCCTCCCCCTCCCCTCCATCGCCGCAACCCCCCCCCCGCCAACCCAGCCCCCTCCGCCGCAGCCCCTACCCCCTCCCCTTCGATTTCTCTCCCCAGACTCACTCACACTCGCGCACCACCAAAACGCCAGCCCCCCCCCCCCTCGCCTTCGATTTCTCTCCCCGACGCACCACCAAAACAAAACAACAACAACAAGAACGACCAAAACAACAACAACATCAACGACGGGAGAGAGAAACGCCGGTGTGAGAGAGAGAATAGCGGTGTGAGGGAGAGAAACGCTGGTGTGAGAGAGAAACGCCCGTCGTGAGGTGGGGTCGGGACTGGATGGCGGTCTTTGGGTTGACGGCGATAGGGTCGGGGCTGGGGTCGAGTTGGCGGTGTTGCCGCTGCTGGGTGGGGGTTGTAGGGGTGGGTGAGGGGAGGTGGTGGGGTTTGGGTGGTTAGGACATTAGGGTGGGGTGGGGTCAGGTGGTGGGGTTAGGGGTTAGGGGTTAGGGAGAGAGATAGGTTAATTAGGGTTTAAAGTTATTAATTAGGTTTAATTAGAGTTAATTAGGATTAATTAGATTAGTTAGGGGTTAATTTGGTTGATTTAGCCTTAATGACTAACGGAGTTGACGGTCGTTAGTCATTAAGGGTATTCTAAGTATTTTTCAAAACCTCAGGGACACCAGGTTAATTGTTGAAAACGCGAGGGTACCAAGTGAATATTGTGAAACCTCAGGGGTACCTGGTGAAAAAACCGGTTTAGTTTTGATTACATACTCTAATCTAAAACAATTAAACTTATAAACCTACTTAATCTTTCTCTTAACTACTCAATGGTATATACCAGCCACCTTTATTCTCTTCTTCCACAATCCACACCCCACATTGTATTCTTCCACAATCAACAACCACGACCACCAGCCACCACACCTTCCTCCTCCTCCTCCTTCCTCTCTCCCTTTCTCCCTCACTGAAAATCACCTCCGAAAAATCCATGACAACCACAATCACCTTCCAAATTCGATCATTGCGAAATTCTACCACCACCATCACCGTCCACGATCGATCTCCGTGAATTCTACCACAAATCATCAAACCCTAACGAAATTCTACCACCACCATCACCATCCACCTTCGATCACCGCGAAATTCTTCATCTTTGTAGATCTCCGCCAACAGTGGTCGTCTCTGTCTTCGTCTTTGTGTCTGTGACAGTGGTCGGCATCAGATCTCCTTCTTTCTCCTTCTTTCTCTCGCCTCCGATCTCCTTCTTTTCATTTCTTTTTGTTTTTGTTTAGGGTTAGATCTATCTTGGTAGCAGGATTTAAGTCAAATTTTCATTATTTTTGGTAGATGGTGGTGGCGGGGTAGAAGTAGAAGTCGAAGAAGAAGTGACAGACGAAGAAGATGCAACAATGGCGGAAGCCGAGGGCGATGATGGAGTTACAGTGGAAACTATCGATTCATCTTGTGCAATCATTTGTTTCTGCTTCTGATGACATATTTATTGTTCGATTTGTTCTAATTTTGTGCGATCATTTGTTTTTGTTTGGATTACGAAAAAATGGGGGTGTGGTTAGATCTTTTTTTTTTTTTTTTGAATTTGCTCACATACAAGATGAAGATGGCCTGAAGATCTTGGTGAATTTTCTTGAAATGGAAGATGGTAGTGGTTGGGTGGTTGTGATGGTGGTGGCGGGATGGTTATGGTGGTGGTGTTGGTGGGGTGGTTGTGGTGGTGGTGTTGGCGTGGTGGTGGCGACTAGCGGTGGTAGGGTGGTGATGGTGGATCTTAGGTGTTAATATAATGTTGGCAAAATTGGCTTCAACACTCTGAAAGCGCAGGTGCATCCAACACCACCAACTACGACTTATAGCCAGAACGCCACCAAGTACGGACTTGAGGTGCAGTCCGTACCATAAATGAGGCCAGAGACCAGGGTTCTTACCAGCCACGGGAGAATCTTAATATTTTATTATTTTTTTCCATTTTCTCCCAAGTCTCAGGCCTCATTTATTTTATTATATACTTCCTCCGTTCCATAATAAGTGAAACATAAGGATTGGGCACAAGATTTAATAAACATCACTTTCAAAAGCCAAAAAGTCAAAAAATACCCTTTTCATTATCAAAAGGAGGAGACAGAAAAGCAAATCACACAAGTTTGTGATGGGTACTCTTGTCATTTTGTCACTTTTTTTTCCATTTAAGTTATGTTTCACTTATTTTGAAATGTTCTAAAATAGTAAGTGTTTCACTTATTATGGAACGGAGGAAGTATGAGTTATTTTGAGGTGAGAATTCGAATCTCCGGCCTCATTTATCGTATGGATTGCACCCAAGTCCGTACTTGGTGGTGTTCTGACAATAAGTCGTAGTTGGTCATGTTGGGTGCCCCTGCACTATAGTTGTTCGTTGTATTATTAGTTAGTCTAATCACATACCCCTTCCCCATCTAATTGTACACTAAGAAAAATTACCTAGGAGTCCGCAATTTGAAAAGTGTTGCAAATATTATGAAACGGAGGAAGTATATTGTTCGCAAAAACCTTAGGTTCAATAACCTTTAGCCATACTCAATTTTAAGATGGAGGGTCATGAAGATATAAAATTTTCTCAAAAAAAATTGGAAGATATTTATCACTTTTCTTGAATTAACAAACTCACAAGCCGAAAATAATTTATAATTTAAGTTTGACATGTTAAGTATTCAAATTATAATTCGAAACCATAACTCGGTACATTAACAAACCAAGCTTTGACCAAACCGATTCCAAACAAGCCACGAAATATTCTTAATCATGTCCAACCCTCGTAGCTCCTAATACATAAAAAAATGGGTTTTTCTATGATACACCCCTGTGTTTTTTAAAATTCTATAATGTACCCCTAATGTTTTTTTAATCTACACTGTACCCCTGTGTTTTTTAAGTTTTCTACATAGTACCCCTACGTTAAATGAACGTAACGTTTATAGTTATCTCTTTGCATTTCTGGGCTTCTCTCTCAACTCTCCCCCTGCCAGTAGCCCCGCCCCCACCCCCTCCACCCCCGCAACCACCATAACCGCCGCCAGCCCAGTCTTCCACCCCCGTAACTACCATGACCGCAGCAACCGGCAATGTTTTTTTAAAAATCAACCCAGATTCAATCGTGGGGGCTGCGGGAAATCGAAGGGGATGAGGGGGGTGGGGGCAACGGGAAATCGAAGGGGGGAGGGGTAGGGGATGCGGGAAATCGAAGGGGAGGGGGGGTGGAGGTCTGTAGGAAATCGAAGGGAAGGGGGGGGGGGGGGGGGCGGGAAATCGAAGGGGAAGGGGTTGGGGGCTGCAGGAAATCGAAGGGGAGGGGGTGGGGGGCTCGGGAAATCGAAGGGGAGGGGTGGGGGGGCTGCGGGAAATCGAAGGGGAGAGGGTGGGGGTGCGGGAAATCGAAGGGGAAGGGGGGGGGGGCATGGGCGGGGGGGGGGGTGGGGGGGGCTGCGGTGGAGGAAAGAGGGAGGGGGTCTTGGGCTGGCCGGGGAGGGGGTTGGGAGGCTGCGGCGGTGGAGGGGAGGGGGCTGGGGTGGAGGGGATGGGGAGGTTTGGGTGGGAATTAAAAAATGATTAACGTCCGTTTTCATTAATACATACTTAGGGGTACTATATAGAAAACTTAAAAAAGATATGAGTATAGTATAGAATAAAAAAAAATTAGGAGTACATTATAAAATTTTAAATATCATAAAAATCCCAAAAAAAAAATTAAGTACTGTATCTTTAACTCTGTTTCAACTGCTGCCATGTAATTAGACCATTTCATTCATTCTAAATCACAAAAGATTTCGCACACATCACCAATTAGCCATCAAAAATTAACCTAAACATAATAAAATCAAAACCACTCAATATTCATAAATCCATTCCTCAATACTCTAACAACAACCAATACCAACAACATAAAAAAATCAAACACCCACAAATCAGAAATGGATGTAATTTTTGAATACAATCTAGCTTAGTTGGTAGAGTCTCGCGGTGGTTATACAATACCCAGGACCTGCAACCAAATCTCGTCTATTCGTCGCCCTCAAACAGCAACAAAAAGGAAATGGACATACATTATACTATTCTAGGTATTAGTAAAACCCTTAACAGAGGTCCAAAGACTAGAAACAGCAGTAGCAAGATGAGGCCAAATAGCAGAAATGCCAGTAAAAGTAGCAGCAGAAGCAACACCAATGGCAAGACTTTGAGGATACCCAGGTTTAGAATCAAGCTTCATTTCAATAATAGCGAGACGGGTATTAGCAGTATCAAGTTTTCTAGAAGATTCACCCATAAATTTATCTTTTTTACCTCTTCCAGAAGTAATAACCTTAAAAAGCATGTGTTGAAGGTCATCAATGACTTTGATGGAAGCTTCATGAGAGTTCATACCTTGGGATTCGTAATGGGTAATTAGCTCTGTTGGGGTTGGAAGCTTTACCTTCTGTTTGTTGTTGGTGGTTGATTGTGGTGGTGGTTGGGGAGAAGTTGAGGAGTTTGGGAATTGGGGTTGCTCCATTTTTTTCAATTTGGTGAAACTGTGAAAAGGTTTTTTATTTTTCGGGAGGAGTTTTTTTTGAGGATTTTTTTTTTTTGGGAGGAAATTGGTGTGAGAGTGGAGTTAAGTTGGGGTGAAGATAAGATCATTATTTTTGTAGTCTTTTTTAGGGGAGTTTTTGGGTGTACTGGAGAGAAAAGGAGAAAGGAGGTTTAGGACTTAGAAAAGGATTTGATGGTGTGATTCACATTGTTACTTTAGGCTTAAAGGGTTTTTGGGCCTCATGTATGTTATAATGTGAAATGTAATTGAATTGAACTTATTCTCGCTTAAGGTGTGTTTAATAAAATATTTTTGATTTAATTGAACTTATTTTAGTATATCTAATTTCTAAATCTATCTTAACTTATTAAAACTCATTTTATAGTTTGTTAGAACTTATATTATAAAATTATAAGTTAGATAAAATATTATAATAAAGCGTAGCTTTATTTAACAAATAAAATTTGAGAAATTGCATGTGTGCATCTTTGTGTTGGACTTTTCTATATGGTTGATGAAATTCATTGAGTAGTTTTTACGGGACATCCTTTTGTCAACTTTATTACTAAGATAAAATAATTTTGTATTAGTACAACAAGTCACCAACTATAACAATGTCAGAGCCTTAATCCTATTAAAACGAGTACAACTACATGAGTTAAAATTTCAACTCAGGTAAGTCGTCTATATGGATCATCTACCTCCTTTTGCTTCTTTTAAGTGCTACATGCTTCTACTCCTAATATCTTCATGTCATTTTTATTTTTAAGGAGCTCCATCCATTTGAATCATACATAGATAATTCTCTTCATCATCTTCCCGATAGCTTCTAGAACCCAGGGCAGCCTAAACATGAAGGAGGCATAACTTTCACCAATTATGCATCTATTAATTCCCCACATGGTAGCTGGAAAAAGAGTAAAGATGTTCAAGGTTTTTTTTTTTTTTTTGACAACGGGTTAATTTGCATTAATTAAAAAACGCAAGTACAGCGTATCGCTAATACAACCAAACAAACACAAACCAAATTAAACTAAACGATACTCGTTCTTACAGAACAATTACAAAATCATAAATAACTTAAAGGATTTTTTGTCAGAAATTACCTTATAAATATCACTTTTTGTGAAAAAATACCTTATATAAAAAATGTTGTGAACAAGTACCTTTTACCATTTTTTTTGTTGCAAGTTAGCACCTTTTGCCGGATTCCGAGAGTTGACCAAAACTCCGGCGTTGACTACACCACGTGCTTGGCACGTGTTCACTAAATCAACCCAAAACAACCCCCCGCCCACCCACTGCCACCCCTCCCTCCCCTTCCCCACCCACTGTCACCAACCCACCCCATTCGCCACCCACTGCCACCCCCTTCCCACCCCATCCCCCACCCACCGCCACCTCTCCCTCCCCTTCCCCACCCACCGCCATCCCTCCCTCCCCTTCGACACCCATTGCCACCCCCTCCCTCCCTTCCCAGCCACCAAAACCCCCTCCCTTCCCCGCACCCGCAACCCTACCCCCCCTCCCACGAATCTCTTTCTCTCTCCTCGCCATCCCCGACCCACAACTCTCCCTCTCAATCGGGCACACTCTTCACTTGCTTAATCCCTCCCCATCAATAATCTCTCTCATCACCACCACAATTTTCGAAATCGGCATTCTTTGCTTTAAAGCCCGGGAATAAAGCTAGTGTTGTTTATCGGGCGACCCTTGTTGTGGTGGAGAAAGAGGCACCGAGTGGTGGGAAACTTGACTAAGTCGGCGGCTAATGGTATCGGGTTTGAGTTTAGGGAGGGGGTAGGGTTGCGAGTGTGGGAAGGGGAGGGGGTTTTGGTGGCTGTGAAGGGAGGGATGGGGTGGCAGGGGGTGGGGAAGGGGAGGGAGGGGGTGGCAGTGGGTGGGGGATGGGTGGCAGTGGGTGGGGAATGGGGTGGGTTGGTGGCGGTGGGTGGGGAAGGGAAGGGGGAGGGAGGGGTGGCAGTGGGTGGGCAGGGGGTTGTTTTGGGTTGATTTAGTGATCACGTGCCAAGCACGTGGTGTAGTCAACGCTGGAGTTTTGGTCAACTCCCGGAATCCGGCAAAAGGTGCTAACTTGCAACAAAAAAAATGATAAAAGGTACTTGTTCACAACATTTTTTATATAAGGTACTTTTTCACAAAAAGTGATATATATAAGGTATTTTCTGACAAAAAATCCTAACTTAAACTTAAAGTAGGATAGAACTGCTTGATCTGGAGGTCCGAGTTGATAGATAACATTGGTGGAACTCTTCGGCTGATGGATGACGATTGCCAGAACCCTGACGAAGGGAAAGGAAAGAGAGGGCTGATTTCAGAGGCGGAGCAACAAGGCGAGATTATGATCTCGCAACCGGACCAATCCCCGTGACCTTCTGTCACATGGGATTCTACAACCGGGCTTCCTTGAAGAGTCACATTTCTTTGTGACCCATTACCCTGTTGGAAGGGTATTTTAGGCTTCTCTTTTGATGAGAAGCTCAAATGAGTTGACTTGCTATAAATCCAATTGATAAATTGGAGAGTCGCCTTCAGATATGATTTTGTGAAGGCAATGATTAATAAAATCATTACCAACGTAAATTGAAATCTAACCATTGTTAGATCTCGAAGAACTATCCGATTTTCAAAATCGGATAAAACAAACCCCATCAATGAAATTGTTTGCCATGCAAACCCTAACCAACTACAATACCCAGATCCAAAAGCTCGAAGATGAAGACTAACTCCAGCACTTAACAAAAGTAACAAGCAGATTGAGAAAACGAACAACAAACTCATACTACCACAATTAAGGAAAAACAACAGAACGCACTTGGGAACAAAATACACACTTTCAAACTGGACACCAACTTAACGACAGAGGGGAGGGGGTAGGGGAAGCCCAAAACTAAAACAGGGGGAAGAGGGAGGGGAAGCCCAAACACCAAACCGGGGGAGGGGGGAGGGGAGGCCCAAAAACGAGACCCAAATTACTACCGGGGGGGGGGGGGAAGTCCACAACAAGATCGGGGGAGGGGGAGGGGGAAGACCACAACCTAGACCAACTAACCTACTGGGGCGGGGGGAAAGCAACGACGGGGACGGGCACAGACGGAAACCACCAGGGAATCCAACAAACGAAAAACAAGAGAAACTAAAAACAAGGACACTACCTGAACACCGGAGAAGAAGATTCGCCGGAGAAAAACGGGACCAGCAATGACGTAGCAGGGGATGGGGAGGGGAATCCACCAGACGCGGCAGGGGAGGGGGCGACACACTGGAGGAGAAGACTCGCCGGAGAAATTAAAAACTAAGAGAAACGAAAGAACAACGAAGCAAAACGAAACAAGGAAACTCGCCGGAGAACACGCCGGATACCTACGCGGCGCCGGAACTCCGGCGAGTTCCTAGGGTTAGGGGGGTTTGTCTTTAGAGAGAAGGCAAAGGTTTAGTTTTTAGAGAGAGAAAGTTACTATATTGATACGACACGATGTTCAAGGGGTTTAATCCCCCTAAATCAGTCAAAATAGTCATTTTTAATAAGAAATACGAAGAGAAGATTACCATGTAAATTGTAAAAGGTTTTAAAGTTTTAACGGGGTATTTAGTACGTGGATGTTTGCTAAACAAGGCGTTAGTATTTCTCGGTGTCAGAAAAAACATGCAGGCTGTAGCAATCAAAAGCTTTGTGGACAACCTCTTATAAACTCTTTGCTATTGTCCTCAGGTCACCTGCTAAAAATTTTCCTTGTCATATACAGAAAAGGACCAATACAAGATTTTTAAGATTCCGCCTAAAGAGATATTTTTATTCAAAAATTAGGAAAACAAAAGATATTCCTCTGTAACTAAGTAACTCCACAAATAATTCGGCACCCTCTAAAGTCTAACTACATCAAAGGCCTGGAAAAGGATCAGAGAGAGACAGGAAAAGGGTGCTTGTCTAGTTAAATCTGGATGTTCGTATCAACAACTCTACAGGAATACAGGCGCCATAACCAGAGTAATTGTCGCAAGCATCTTTATCAGCACATGGATTGACGGTCCAGCTGTGTCTTTAAAAGGGTCTCCGACACTGCAAGCAAATCAAAATTTAGACTTTCTTGAGTTCAGCAGCAAATACAAGATTCAGAGCCTTCAATGACTAAAATTACAAGCAAAATGTAGACAGTATTTGAGTAATAGTATCTCAAAACAAATAGAGCCACCAAAAGATAATAGGTAACACTTAACACATCATCGTTGGCTCTAGTCCTGCTATAGATCATTAATAGTGGAACTTGCAAAAAGTGTGTACACTTAGCTTTATTTCTAAACAAGTAGGCGCACAATCGATATCTTTATCAGGAAAAACATTTAGGAAATTTGTGGAACTAAAATCAGAGCTCAGGCACTTCGATCTACATCTGCTAAGAAAAGGACTTGAGTTTGAGCTCATGCCTACAGCAAGTAACTACAGAAACAGCATTTGCTGACTCCCTTCATCCAACTTGGCATTTTAATTTCACAACATGGATTTTGAATACTAACCCCCCATAACCAAAACTCCACACCCAAACGTCGTAACATCCATCCTCATTTTCTGTAACACCCTTACCGATAAGAACCTAGATCCACAATTCCCACACCCAAATCAGCCACAACCACCCTTCCCAATAAAAAAATGGTAATGTAATGAAGTCCATCTGTTCATAGGAAGCTAGAGTAATAAAATCTGTCATCAAACTGCTCCATTACACTGTTGCTCCATGGCATAGAAACTAGAAAACTAGGTTGGAGATAATTACATAATAACCTGCAAACTCTTTCTTCCTCTAATCCTCAACAAACTGCCAATTGATCACATTATATACTCCTCATTAAACATTTCAACAAGCCATTCAAGACATCAGTAGGTATTGTCAGTTCCAACAAAGATCTCTCAGTTGAGTCATTTCAGGTCAAACTAGGGAAGTTTATATGTTGATCATTCATGTTATTTTTTATCGTTCAAACCACAATAGATGATTATTATAGCATTCTAGAAAGATAGCCCAATTAAAGCTCACAGTCAAACAGGGAACTCGTAGCAGGAATATTTGGCCACATCAGGGTCACACAACTGATTAAAACTGGGAAGCGTCAAGCATGACAAGTGCATGCAGGAATAAGCAGCCCATGTACAAGAACAGGGTAGAAACAGTGCAGAAAATAACACCGACTACCAAAACTCTCAATTCTTAGAATTTAGATATTCTTCTTATTCCAAACATCTTTAAAGAAGACTGTATACACCATATCGAGCAACAGAATATCTTATATAAAATTTCAAAGGAGATCACAGTTTGTAACTTACGTGTCTCCAGTAATGGCAGCTTTGTGACAGTCACTCCCCTTGCCTCCCAGAGCCCCAGTCTCTATATACTTCTTTGCATTATCCCAAGCACCACCAGCAGTATTCAAGAAAAGAGCCATAAGAATGCCAGAAACAGTTGCAAACATCAAGAATGCAGCCACAACTTTGGCACCAAGTAACGGGTGTCCAATATAATGTCCCAGTATTCGAAATATAAGACCTGTATAGCACCAACTTAAGTCAATAGGCAATGTGGCAGTAGCAGAAGTATTCAAAACTTTCAAAGTTTACTGGGAGGGAATAGGGATAGCAAAGCAGTTCCTTTTCAGAGACAAATAATACCAGTACACAAAAAATGAAGAACCTACCAATAGCTACTGGTGATATAATGGCCAAAGCACCAGGTTTAATCATCTCCCTCAATGAAGCAGATGCCACAATTGCCACACACCGATTATAATCAGGCTTTTCCTGGTAATCCTGTAGTTAAATGAAAGTCATTAAGTGGTACCAGACATGATACAAATCAAATCAAACAGATGAATACTCACCATGATACCAGGCCTCTCAATAAATTGCCTTCTGACTTCATTAACTACCTCCTGAGCTGTACGACCAACAGCTGCGCAGGCCCATGCACTGAAGAGGTAAATAAGCATAGAGCCCAGCAAGCCACCAACAAAAATTTCAGGAACTGCAATGTCAACCTGAAAAATAGAATTTAAACGTTAGGGACAAAAAAGATCACAAAGACATGAGCAAAGAAGTCAAGGCATAAGCATATTCGAACCTCTGTGAAAGGTACACGGGCAAAAGAAGCCACCTCATCCATGTAAGCACTGAAAAGAAGAAAAGATGCGAGTGCTGCAGATCCAATAGCAAATCCTTTTGTGGTAGCTTTTGTAGTGTTCCCAACTGCATCAAGGACATCGGTAATTTCTCGAACACTTTCGGGCTGTAACAAAGCATATGATATTCTGTTAGCAACTTAGCATGAGCTAGTACAGGATATCACATATAGGCTTAACAATCTTATGATACCTGTTGACTCATCTCCACAATTCCACCAGCATTGTCAGCTATTGGGCCAAACATATCCATAGTCAGGACATAAGCAGCTGTGCTGAGCATGCCCATAGTGGCCACTGCTGTTCCAAAAAGTCCACCAGTAGGGTTTCCAGTTTCATCCAGCAATCCTGAAGTATGACCCAGCCAGTATGAAGAAATGATAGCAACGCTGATAACAAGAACTGGAAGTGCGGTTGATTCCAGTCCCAAACTGACACCAGCAATTATATTAGTCCCATGGCCTGTTGAGCTTGCAAGAGCTAGTGTACGTACTGGCTCATATTTATAATCAGTGTAGTACATGGTGATCCGTACAAATAGATATGCTGTTATAATTCCCACTAGCCCACATAATGCGAAATTCAACCAAGCCGAAGGTGCCTGCTCTGTGTAAAGCAACCAGCGTGTGGACTGCAGATGTATCAAAACAAATAGAGGATCAAGAACTATCATAATCTTTTTTTGGCAATGGAACTATAAAAGAATGAGGAGCTCCCCCCCCAAAAAAAAAAACTCTTTCTTTTTAGGACAATAAGCAGCGAGAAGCCTAGAACTCAATCCCAAACTATGCGTAAAGAAACAGAATACAGTGCTAAAGTGAAAAAATGGGAGACAATAGATTCAAAAATGACCAACAAAGAGAGGAGATCAGTAGAGAAGTCTTACCACACCAAAGGTTATAACTGCCAATACTATTGTGATAGAATATCCTTTCTGAAGAACTCTCATTGGATCTTCTACGGTCATACCAGCTTCTCGTGTGCTTCTTATTGAAAATATACCCACAGAAGATATGACAAGGTCAAAGGAGTGAACCACCAAAGGGAACAAGATAAAGCCAGATGGATCTGTGTCAGCAGAAAAAAAGGGCAGCTAGTCTATAAGATGCAAGAAATGATGCATTTTGGTTATTGAGACACTCTACATGTAGTTCTGAGATGAGCCACAGACAATATACAGAATCTTATGCAAAAGAGCAATGTGCTGCTCTACAGGTGTGGTAATGAAACTGCGAAGGTTGTATTTACCTTCAATTTTACAACGCTGTGCCATTGTCCCACCTAATATCATGGCACTTATGATCTCAGCAGCAATACTTTCAAATAGATCTGCACCACGAGCAGCACAATCACCGACATTGTCTCCAACCTGTAAATCACGCATCATTAGTTTCACTTTTCATCATTCAAGGTGCCACTTGAATCCATGGAACCTCCTCCATACATTTAATCATAAAAAGTTTCCAGAAAAAACTTCGGATAGCCATACAGTACACCAGCAGGAAGCATATGCATGAAAAAAAAACCACAGATGAATCAGATTAGAGATAAAGAAAAGGAAAGGAGAAAAGGATGCTTCTTTTTTAGCGCATGAAGCTGGAGCATTTCCACTTTCCTGGCATAATCTGATAAATTAACACTTAGCTGTTCTTTTGCCATTGATCTGTTTAAGGTCTTACGTTCTCAAGCCTAACGTAGTTCTAATATCATTAACTTTCAGTTTAGATTTTCCCAGATGTGAAAAAATGGCACAAAAGACGGAGAAGAGCAAGGAACCAAGGTCAAGAAGTTCACCTCAATGAAACTTGATGACTTCAGAAATTCCAACCCCACCCCCTTAGAAAAACCCAAAAAAAAAGATGCAAGCATGAGGGGGAACATCACAGCAAAACTGAGGATAATTTTCCAAGCTGCAAAAGTAAGGCACCCCGTTTCACTGCATTGTTCAAAAACTATATATATTTGTTATTGTGCAGGTCTTCATAAAACAGTCGCTATGCAAGTACTAGATAAGTGCAACTGTGCAAGGATGGGCAAATATGGGATCCCAGACCTGCTTGCGAGATCAACACTGGGTTAGTAAAAGCACCCCAGATACTAGAATCTAGATAGTCAGCTAGCCTGGACTTGTCACAATATCAACAGAAGGGGTTCCCAAAACTATAACACAAAAGCCCTGTAGAAGTTCCAGTGCATTCTCGATATCACATTTGCTTACATAGTTACATTCCAAATATTTGCTCTGCATATATAATTACAACACAATCCTCATCATCAAGTTTCACATATATGCATGCAGTGACTAATTGCAATCTGCAGGGTTGAGAGATTCTTTTCTTTTAGCATGTCTGGAACTTCACAAGTAGTTCACTTAAAGGTTACGCCAGGACAATTATAAATTCAATTTTAAATGTTGGAGAGGACTTAGAGTTGGTCTTGGACTCTTGGTCATTGATAATGCATGAAATTATTACATACAAAACAACAAACGAAACTAAAAAGCTCAATTCCGAGAAAGCATAGAATAATATACCAGGTCAGCAATGACAGCAGGATTACGAGGATCATCTTCAGGTATTCCCTGCTCAACTTTACCAACAAGGTCAGCTCCAACATCAGCTGCTTTTGTGTATATACCACCACCCAATTGAGCAAAGAGGGCAACAAAGGAAGCTCCAAAACCGTAACCAACAAGGAGAAGAGGCACTGGAAAATAAATATCCGAGGATTAATTATAATGCCAACTTTAGCAGCACATTTATGAATCAATTGCAAAGAAGATATATTTTTGTACATCTCCATTCAATAGCCACGGCAATCTGATAAAGAATGAACTAGCAAAGAGAACATTATCCATACACCATTTGTGTAACTAGCCATCTACCAACCCAAAGGATGAACTACTAGCTACAGTGAATCTGATTACAGGAATGAAAGAATTCAAGAAGCCAAAAAAATAACAGCTAGTGTATGTCTCTGATTTCCCACCTTTCAAGCGGAGGCTAATCTGTGAACTATGAAGAAGCCATCAAAAAGTACAAATCTGCATATAGAAAGTTATTTGAGTTTGTACGCAAATGATGCCAATCAACAAAACCACTGAAAGTTCATTCGAGTGAAAAAGCATTTCAACATCTTAAACTCAGTGTAACTACTAAGTTTTAGAAGGAACAACTAATGTTTTCCTTCCTTTTGTCCAGATTTGGAAGTTTTTCAGGATACAGTACAGAAATTCCTCTAGTGACACAGCTTCTCATGTTTTCAGAAGCATATCCTTGAGCCAAAAGAAACTTGAGAGCGTTTAAAGTTTAAACAGTCTTTGTGCCATAAGTTTGCAACGAATTGATGGACTTGTGAGTCTTTGAACGTTTCTCCTAAGCAAACACATAGGGAAGTTTGCAACTGAAGACGCAATATTCTTTTCCCTATTAATGGTCGTAATAAGTATCGCAAACTTATAGGTGGTAACCAACATTAGAAACACTAAGCGTAGTCATAGGCATCATGGGTTTAAGTTCAATCAAGAAAGCAATAATCGAACAACAGAAAATATGATACCAGACAAATCATGAAGCAAGAAAATGTCTCCAATTTGTCACAGGTCTACGATCAAACCATCAATATGATAGGAATATTATGTTCAACAAACAAGAAATAGGAAGCAGAAAAAATGGGGGAACCGAGTACACTTACAATCTGTGACTTTCATTGAGCCTTGTGAATCCACCCCCAACCAGACATAGAAGGTGGCATAGAGGATGGCGATGCCAAGTACAGCCATACCAACGACGATCAAAGCTGAGAAGCCACCAGCACGAACAGCTATCTGCATATATTGTTCGCATCTCATAAGTTTCATGCATATGTAGAGATACTTTACTATAGACTAAAGAAGTTATAGACACCAACCTGTAAGGCTTCTCTAGCTGACCGCCTTGCTGCGCTAGAAACCCGAACATTTGCACGAACAGACACCCACATCCCAACGTATCCAGCTATACCGGAGCATAAAGCTCCCAACAGAAAAGAAATAACAGTAATAAATGCAGACGAAATCCTGCATCAGAACATAAGAAGAAGGGATAAAATGGTTAAAACACAAACAAATGGTGCAGTAAAATCATGCTCTTTTCAGTTACACCACCAGAAAACATGTTACCTCCCAACACCAGCAGCTTCTTGTTGGGGAGTCCTTTCCCGCAACAAATATATACTGAGAATTACCAAGGCAAGCAGAACAGCCATTTTGGAGATGGTCCCATACTGGGTCCTAAAAAAGCCTTCAGCTCCATCACGTATAGCATATGATATCTAGCAAGAGAGCCACATAGGACATGAAAAAAAACCAATAAATCATACTTAGAGGCAGACCATACTATCTTTAAATCATATAGTGATGGTAGTAAATTTGACATAAACCGATATGAGACAAGAGGGAAGCAGCTATGAAGGATTATAATACTGGCAGGAAATAGTAAATACACAAATTCCAAAAGGTATCAAGATAAGAACTCTCATTATTTAATTCTTTCAAACAAGAATGTGGAAGGCAGCAATGTAAACTCGCACAGGACATTCAGACAAATTTCTTTTAAACGATATTGTCTGGCAAAGGCAGAATGAGATCGAATAGACAGTGGATCTCCCCGTTCCTTCTTTTTGTCTAAAACATAATTTGCACAACTATTAAAAAGGTAATGAGCAGAGCCATGCTGAAGGAAACATCTTCCACTATACTTCCCACCAAAATTATATTAATGACTATAATAAGAAGCTTTTCAACCCACAGAAATTTGTCCCAAACTTTCAGATGGGAGCATTACCCTCTCAGACTCATCTTCACAGGCACTACAATATAGCAGAGGAGGACAAGTTAGACACTACCATATACCAGAGGAGGACAAGTTAGCCACTACAATGTCAATATGACAATATCCTATCAAATCATCAAGTTCATCGGCCCAGCTCCCCAATACCACCCACAACAAAATTGAAATTAAGAATTAACATCACTGCTCTAGTCACATAAAAGTAGTGAATAATCCCCCCCCCAATTATAGCAGGCTCATTTTAGAAAATTACTATTGTCTTTAATAAGCCTTCGGTATTACATAATCAAGTAAGAGAGAAAGAGGAATTAGAGAACCCCTGTGATATTCCTTTATAGAAATGAGAGAAACTCGTTACTACGAATAAACAAATAATGAAAACAGAAAACATTTCACAGTTTTATACACTGAGATTAGCTAGATATATATCAGATATACTGAAAAAGTGTACAAAGTGAATACATGTGAGAGATATTAGTAATATATGCACCTGGGCCATTTCTGGAGGTCCTTCATCCTTTGACAGAACCCACTTTGTCAGATAGATTGACAAAAGGAAGCTGATGATGCAGATGGAAAATACAAATACAATGATTGGAGAAGTGCTAGCTCCAATATAGAAGATAACTCCTAAGGCCAGAAGCATAAGAATAAAAAGCACGCGAGTGTTTAACCCCATAATGATTTGAAATACCTGCAGAAATAGCTGTTAGCACAGTCCATGATTAAATTCACAAAATTACATTTAAATCATTCTTGGATTGAGGCCAGCAGCTGGAGACACAGGGAAACAGGAATACTGAAATGCATAGCATCTTGAAAAAAATCACTGGAAATTGGCCTTCCATAGCTAATCAAACAGTCTCCAGTCTCCACCCAAGCCTCCATCCACTCAGTACCATTCTGATTCTCCACGATTTCAGTTAGGCTACTCTTCCACAAATGGACTATTTAATTTCTTTCACGGTTGGCAACTTTTTCACAAAAGTGAAGTACAATATACCACAAGAAATTTGTTTCTTTTATTTAACTTACTAGGCTACCGCAAATCTGAAAACGTAAATTTCCTAGACAATAACCTCAAAACTAGCAGCCTTTGTTTATCACTCACACATGATGACAAGAGTTTTAAATCAACAACAGACAGCTAAGAATGCTGCAACTTGCTTTATACACTTTTTATGCTCGTGTCGATTCTGAACAAATTTTAAAAGATAAGAAAAATTGCACAACTTTTTCTCATAGGGAAAAGAATATTATGTCCCCATTTCATCTTAACACTTTGAAGGAAATATTTTCATATGACAACATGCGAAATACTCCCTTCATTGCATAATTTCTCTCCTAGAGACAAATGTCCCCGTCATAGTGAAAAGTATGACCATAAATTCTCAATAAATACTACCTCCGTTTCATAATACATGCACCATTTTCCTCAATTAGATGTTTCACAATACATGCACCATTTCCTCTTTTGGATGTTTCACAGCACATCCCCTCCTTTAAAACATAATCACATGGGTTTAAAATGCAATCACAACACTCTCCCTCCTCACTCTTGGTTTGGATGCCATGTAGAAATGATACATGTATTGTGCAACGGAGGTAGTATATAATAGAAAGTGTTATTATGTGCTATCTCGTGAAATTTGTTTTGATGCGTATTTTCAATACAACTAGTTTCAAATTTTTTTAATAATCCGTAATTAAATACATTAATGATCAGAAGGTGCATCAGAAGCGGACGGCAATATATATTTGGGATAGAGGTAGTACTATATAGGTGGATATATTATAAATTGTTTTGCATATGACATGACACCTCTCCCAAATAGAATTTTTTTTGTGAAATGTAATACATATAGCTAATCCTGAAGACTACAGGAATTCTAACAATATATATCCACGCAAAAATTACATTGTAACAGAAAAGATTGAGGTAGAAAACCCAATAAAGATGAAAAATAAATAAATACACCAGGAACGAAATTTCAGACAAGTGACAGTTCCCTTGAAAAAAACATAGTTTACATGACATATCTCCATGAGTTATAGTAATCCCTCGCATTTAAAGCCTTCATAACCACCTCCAAAACAAAATGTACAGCAAGATGCTGAGTCTTTGCCATTAGTGTCCTATTTTCCTTAATCATTTTAAACTTCTCTAAGAACATCATAAACAACACTCCAACACATATACACAATGCTTCCCATCCGATGTTCTTAGCAAGTTATCTGCAATTCTAAGCTTCCTACTATCAGCTTTATTTCCTATATGCTCCGAGCCCGTCCTTAATTCTGTTTAACTTCTAAAGTGTCCACTTGCATTGAGATCTTGATCTCATCTACATGCTTATATGCAAATCCCTAAAGCAGTACATAACAATTGTTTTCATTTAATGTTCCTTGTATTATATCCATGAAGGTGCCAGCAAATATGTGGCTAAGTCTCCTCTAGACATCTTATAACATCCAACTATCCATAACAAAAAGATGCAACAATTTATTTTCATAAGCATATGTACATTCATGTAAATCCATCCCCGATACATGCAGGAGGCACAAGTTTTTATGCTTTTACTTTAAGTACACTGGTTTTTTCCATTGGGGTCAAACATTCACCATTCTTTTTACTTTCAGATCATAAAACAATATACTATATCAAAATGGCTCGTGAAACTTCTTAAACTTCTTATTCTATAGTTGTAGACATTATACCATATTGGATCACAGAAGAACTAAAGTTAGCCTTTTTATTATTATGGAGGTAAACTTGTGTACAGCTGATCCTCCCCTACCATTCTGAGGATAGAAGTCTCTTTAGAAGCACTGAATACTGATAATGATGATGTTGATGACTAAGTTCACTGCTGCTAAAGAAGACATCCTGTATTCCTATTAAGCAGCTACGGATCCAAAAAAAACATAAATGGAGATGAGACAGAAATAATTACAATATTACATATAGATAAACTTTAACTCAATATCACTCATAAATAAGTAAGAACAGAGGGATGCCCAACAGACCCGCATAGTTCCAACACAACATCGCAGCTATGAACTTCACAACAAAAAGCAGTAAAACCAAGACTAGAGCACAGTGTGGTTCGGCAACATGTCATAATCCACTCTCTAAGCATTGGGGATGAAGACCATACTAGTTTCAGAATTGAAACAATTTATTATGGTATATAGCTTCTTCTATCACGTTCTAGTCCCAAGTACGAAAACAGACATACACAATTTAAATTCAAAATTAGATCGTTGTAATTGTCTTCTGCACTCCACTTTAATATCCCAAATCACTCCTCATAACAGCATTCACTATTCATCCCGGCCATATGACATTTGTTTCACATCATAGTTCCTTGGTATAAGCAATTTTCAAGTTCTACCTTATGTCTGTTCCAGCTTTCCTTCTTGTTGAGATGTCATAAGCATCTGTTCACAAGAATTCAAATGCTAACAACCTGAGATCAATAAATCTCTACCACATGATCTGTATCATTTCTCATTTGCTCCGACACTCTATTCTCTGAAGGAACTCAATTTTTTTTTTCCAAAGCCTGCAAATGGTTATGCTGACATGGAGCTTCATAATGGAAAAAAAGGCTCCACACTAAGAATCTTGAAAAATATCACCATCTTTTACATATATCCCCCACAAAAGTCGTGTAACATTTGAGACCTGTTTTCTGATTGAATCATCGACTCAGGGTAATCATGATCGTGTGTTTTTTTGTTGGCAAAAGATCATCAAATGGCTAATCAGTTCTAAAACTGAGTTGATCCCAGATCAAGTACCAAAAAAACAAACTAAATCGATATATCAAAACATCTTTGCCCAACAAAATTGCCAAATTATGACGAAAGAAGTCTTACCAAGGGTGTGTAAGGTTTGGTGCGCATGTCAGGAAAAGTGCGGGGCCTATCTTGGTAAGGCCCCATGGAACCAGTCTCCATATCATCCATCATGATGGAATGGGTGGAATTCACCCTCCTGGCCACTGGAAATGGGCTGAACTCGCCACTTTGGGGGAACTCACCCCCCGAACTTGGTCGCTGTATTTTGAAATGCTGTTCTTCACACCCCCAACTGCCTCCCAGAGATCCTGATAACGAGGGATTTCACCTCATTCAGAAACAAAGCTCCGATATAACCTGCTTACGGAAACCTAGCGACTCGTCCAGTTTCTTCTCACTTACAAGCTCGTATTTCTAACTTCAAACAAGACTTCACTCTTTTTTTCTCTTCTACTGACTCCGCTGTGCAAATGAATGACACTCCAATAAATACAAAAAGCCCAAAAAAACTAAAAATAACATGAGCATTGCTCTTTTTGTTAAATAACAACCTGCACTTTTTCATTTGTATACAAAAATTCATCTTATAATCTTTAAACTCCCTTCTATTTACATCATCTTCCATCAATCATACTAAATCAAAACAAACTCACCTTCCCCTTTATTACATGACAAAAATTACTTCAATAATCGTCCTTTTTTCCAGACTCGTATTTCGTACGGAAACAATTAGTTTTGAATTTTCCTTTTTCACATTACAAAATTCGGATCCATCTAGCACATTACTATCGCTACATTGACATGAAAAGCAAAAATCAAACCTCGCAAACCAGAATTTCTATCGACAAATTCGATTCAACGCAAAAAAAAACGACAATCAATTAACGAAATTAGAAAATCAAACAGATAAAACAACATTACATTCATAAATGCGTTTTAATGAACGATCAGATGAGTCAAAGGTTGAGATCCGGGGAAAAGAGGAGAGAGAAAGAGTTAGAAATGGAAAAATTGAAATTGAAACTTACAATTAGAATGAAATGTGAGATAAGATCTTTCGATTGTGTTGAAGCTTCTGTAGCTATCGTTAATAGCTGTGTGTGTCACTCCTGCAACTCCTCAAGAGGGTGGAGAAGGAGGAGAGAGAAAGTGAGGGAAGAAGAAGAATAAGAGAGAGAGAGAGAGGATTTTTGGTGTCTGATACTGACTTTTTGTGCATAAAAATCGTCTTTTATTCTAATCACGTTTCCAAGTGGTTTCAGGTTTTGCAGTTCCCCTCAGAAAATAATCAAATATAAATAAATATGACGACTTTGATCGAAATGTGCAAAATGATAATTGAAGTACCAATTGTGCTACTTTCTTTTACCTACATGTAGTGGTGTCAGAAACAGTCCTGACCGCTGAGTCAACCTGATATTGGCCTGACTTGAACCTGGTTCGACCTGTGAGGGTCAGTCTCCATATCTGACCAAAACCTGACCTGGAATTACTGGCTAGATTATATTCTGACCTAACCACACAGACCTGCATTCAAACCCGAACCCGACCGAACTAAACCAGATATTAACCCAAACCCCAATTAGGCCCAGTAAATACTTGGTTCAACTCGAATTCTAATTGATCTGAAAATAAAATCTACCTAATTTGACGAATTTTTCAAACCAACTTATTTTGACGACTAAACTCAATAAAATTACTAAAATTCAATAAATTTTTTATATCTACAAAATCATTTCAACATGGTAATTTATAAAATTACTTACATTTAATAATAATTTAATAAAAAAATAAATTACATTCTCAATTAAATTATTTTTTATGTAATTTTGGTTCATGTCATAGTGTTTTAACTATTCCACTTTAGAGTTTAATAGGTCATCATTTGTAAACATGGGTCAGGGTTAATTGAGGGGGGATGTAGACTAGTGGATTTTAAAAAATGTTTAAGTCCCCTAAAAGTTAACCCTAAAGTTGGGCACAGGTTACCAATAGTTTTTAAATTTTTTTTTTTTTAACTATTGATGAGATTATAATGGTCACTTTTTAACTGCTAGTTTCTTAGTGCATATTATAGAATGTCTTCTTATTAATTTTTCAGTTGCTTTGTATAATGCAAATGCTTCCATAAAATACTATACTTTAATTCTTCCACAACATATAATTAAGATCGTAACTTGTTTGAGTGAAGAACAAAGTTTGGTAATTGGGTCGAGTTAATATAATATCATAAATTCATTCAAAATACATGTGTCAATGTCAAACGAAATTACAAAAATCAAATTGCTGAATTTATTATATGTAGCAAGCCAGCAACAACAACAACCACAAGCAGCAAACCAGCAGAAGCAAGCCAGCAGCAAACCACAAGAAGAAAACCAAGAAGAACCACAAAGCAAAGAAGGCAAAGAGCAACCACAAAGCAAAGAAGCCAACGAGCGCAACAAAGCATCTCAAAAGCACAGCGAAGCGGAGGACACAAGCAAGAAGCAGCGGCAGCGGGCCCAAGCGAGCGGCAACAAGCAAGCAACAGCAGCACAGGACCACGACAACCACAACAACAAAGTACAAAAATACTTTTTTATATTTTTTGGGCTCTCAGATCTTATAACAAAGTTTTAAGAAACTGTTACCCGAAGAATCATCATCGAGCACTTAGATTCCATCAACATCACAAAATGTAAAAATGTAAACGAGCCACAAAGCAATTGTGGGCAGGCGGCAATTCTTAGGCCCTTATAAAAAAATTACCTCTCAAGTGTGTATCATATTCTTAAATATATGCTTCCAAACAGTGGAAGTGTGTTTACCAAAGAGTGAAGGATCAGGCAAAGGAGCAGAAACAACATCATCACCAGTAGTAGTAGCAGCAGAATTTGATTGAACAATTGAAGCATAGTCAGAAATAACATTATCAATGTCCTCCATTTATACCTGAAATCACTAGTAGAAAAAAGCTCAATTGCTCCGGTTAAATACCCCTCAAATGCTCCGTATTTGACCCGTAGCAGACGTCATACGAGCATTTGAGCATTTCACAAATGCTCCGGTTGTGGTCAAAACCGGAGCATTTGATCTTTTTACATGAGTAAATTAACACAAATGCTCCGGTTTTTAGGGCAAACCGGAGCATTTATGCCCACAAATGCTTCGGTTTTCTTAAATAACCGGAGAATTTGTATATTTCATATAGCAAAAAAAAAATCCACCTACTGCCAGCATGCGTGCAGCTAGCGTGCTTACACTATTACAATGGGGCAGTAGACCAGCAACAACACTCTGCACTCACCAATTCTAATATATGCTAGACATTATTTGTGTCCCTCCTTTCAACCACCACACACCTCGTCTTCCTCTCATTTACATAATATACAAAAAACGCACACGCAAAATCATACATCCAACACATTCAAAATATTATTATTATTAATAAAATGAAATAAGTGTACATTAGTTACAAAAACTAGTGTAGTTTGAGTTACAAAATCTAATAAACCTGGTAAAACTTTTGGCTACATTGTCATTAATTTCGGCGTCGAAATAGCTAAGAAGGTCGTGATTGCGGCGCGCATGAGAGGAGTTATCTGTGTAGAACGTCAAGTGTTGAACAGAATATCAAGTGTATATTTGACGGCAATACAAAATTCCATATTTTCAAGCTCTTCCAAGTCATATTATTAGAAGGCAGTATGATGAACATCACTACATGCACAGAAGGAACATGATGTAACCTAAAGAAGAAAACATTGGGAGGCAAATTCAGAGCATAGGTTTATTCAAGGGAGAAAGCAGACATATTATACTCTATATCTCAAAGTTGAATTTTAAAAGTCATAATTTGAAATTTAAAAAGTAAAAGCAGAAGAAATTAAACCTGTAGAGCCATAACCAAAAAAAAAATTATACAAGATGGAATGACATGAATCCAATATTACCAGAGAAAGAAGAAGAGAGAAAAAATGAGTTAATGATATCATACCTTATATACAAAGTTCTAATGCCAACCCAGTTGATCCACTATCATGAATTTCCAAACAATCAACAAAATAAATTACATATTAGTATATGAATTTACACTATTACGTAATAAATTGGGTGAAGCAATACGAAATCTAATTTCTCGAAAATAAAAGACGAAATCAGAGAGTACAGGTGTAGCAATATCACCTCCAAATTCAACCAGATTATTTAGTAGACTAAATTTGATGAGCATACTATCACAACCTAATCTGGCCAGGGAGCTGAGTGAATTTGACATCAAACTATTGAAAAGAAAATTTACTCAGTCATCATACACATTTAAATTAATAGTTTGGATATATAAAAAGCAAATCACATGTACAAAGCTTTGGGAGGGATACCTCAGCTTCAGAAAGAATTCTCAGACAAAAAATAAATGAATATGGTCAATGCTTTACTCAAGCTAAGTTTAAGAAATAGTCAATAGTCTCAAGTTTAAGCTCCTTATGAGTTGTGACTTGTGTGATAAGTATATGGAGAGAAATAAATGCTTGAACTAGGCCGAAAAAAGAAAACAAACCAGCATCAGGGAGCTTATAGGTGATGCCAATATGCAACTGTGTCTTCAGAAGACTAATTTCCCGACCGAGAGATTTTGTAGGTACCATGGACATAGATCCAGAGCTTTCCTTCAGCTTTTCCAACAAGTTTAATATCCAATCAGGAGTTAGAAGTCCAGAATCACATCAATATCAGAGCAAAAGCATGCTAAGTAGCCGAAACTGCATAAATGTAGCCATAAAATGAAAAGTCATATACCAAGCTGCTATTAGAGCACTAAAAATCAACACAAACTAATAAATGAGCCACACCAAGTTATTAACACAGAGTGGAGAGCAACAACTATGCGTTGTGACACACAACACATAGCCACTTCAAATGACTAAATGCAGAGTCACTAAAGAGATCCAGACCAAAAAACCGAT
The DNA here is from genome assembly GCA_947646795.1 of Beta lomatogona. NCBI lineage: Eukaryota > Viridiplantae > Streptophyta > Magnoliopsida > Caryophyllales > Amaranthaceae > Beta > Beta lomatogona. The sequence continues at coordinate 68,133 of CANSNZ010001320.1, forward strand.
ATGACTAAATGCAAAATACTAAAACTACTCAAAACTCTCAAACCAGGATGAGCCTAATATGTAGATATCATGCAAGATATTATTCAAAAAAAAAAAATAGCAAGGACGACCTGAATCCTCCAGCACACGAGAACCTCAAAATTCCCTGTTTCTGGAATTCTAAAATATGTACCAGACCTTTTTGGCTTTTTCTTATAATTGCTGAGCTTTATCTTTTTGTTTTGCCCTCTCAGACCTCTAGACACCTTGAATCAAAATTGCTATCTACTAACTCCAGAAATGGTAAACAATGGTAAAATAGCTTCAGAAATGTATGTCACATTTGTACCTATATGATGACATCATAGCCTTTATCATTCTCTTTTTTGATTGCATCAATATGTTCTTGATCACGCCACTGTAGTGGTCTTACCATTAATTTGCCGAGGTGTGTTGATGTGAGATTTGCAGTGACATTTTGGGTTAACAAGTCAAGCGCACTTGATTCTCCATCAGTGGCAACTACAAAATGAGCGGAATGAGCAGCTACCATTGAGCACACGCCTGAACAATCGCAACCCAATTCCAAAACTCGTCTGCCTGCTATAATTGATGGATTTTCTGCAAGGATGTAAGCCATCAAACGAGCAGATTCCCACAACATCAATCCCGTTGATTTGCAAGTGTGTTGATACTCTTTAGAGAGCACCTTTATCTTGAAATTAAAGTCTCCAAAACCGACATCAATAACCTGGAATAAGAATGTTGCCATTTATTATAAACAAGAAACACAAAAGAATGTGACTGATTAAAAACTAATTAAACAGACGCATAGAGCATCAAAAGTGATAAGAAGCAGCACATCAGTTAATTTTAGATTGTGAGAGTGTCTAAGAACAGAAGAAAGTGGATGAACATGATAAAGAAAAAAAAACCGTTTCATTATTTTCTTTTCTTTTCTCTTTTTAGATGGTAAGAGATTAAGATAGTCAAACCCAGCCCTTCACATCAGATGTTATATATTGATAGCAATGAACGATGATTTTGAGAATTGGGTTGACATCGTCACAAATGCTTGACAATATCTCACATAAATCAACCACATAAAGTCAAGGAAGAGACTCACAAAGAAGCTACTAACTCCATCTTACCTAGTAAATAACTTTTGGAACAACTTCAGCCATGTTTCATAACCAAACATAGTCATGTTCCAGCCAATTCTAAAAAACTGACCTGCAATAAAAAAGACATGCAAGCAAAGATCATCCCATCATCCTGCTCCATCTCATCGTCATTAAACAAAACACACAAGGTCATGCAAGCTAAACCCAGAAGATTGTCATCTAAAAAAAGCTTGTGTATCTAAGTTAAAAGCTACATCCAAGAATCCCCCAATAGCACCAGAAACCATATCCTGTAAAATAGAACCAACCTAGACCGAAAAACCGTTCAAACTCAAGCCGTATTAAAAATACCATTGACCTTCAAGCGAGGCATAGTCACAGTCGGTGGTGCAGCGTTGGCATGATACCCAAGTGCCATTCTGTTTGCAAGCAACGAATGTGTGTAGTGCATATCATTTACAAAAGCTTCAATAGGCGGACTTTTGTCCTTCCCGAGCACAAATTCTGTTGGAAGACCGACAACGACCTAAACCACAATGCTTGTATATTGTGAATAGCAGAACATATTTCAACTATTGGCGCCACAAAGACGGAGATTGCTTATATAAGTGCTAAAAAGAGAATAAGTAGAGGACATTACCATGAGTATTAATCGACCATACGATGGAGAAACTTGAGAGAGCTCCTACACCATTCAATATGATCAATTTACAAGAACACATATAAAAGAGAGATATTAAATTATTAATCAAATTTTCCAATAGAAACCCTTTTTCTAACCAAAAACCCCTAACACTATCAATAACTGAGATTTTTTCTTCAGGTTCACACAATTTAATTCCATATTAATTCAATTCAAAGCCTCAACTTCACTTCAAAAATTGAGCAGATCATAATCTTGCAGATATAAACAATATTTGTACCCCAACTTTAAGCTATATAAACCAGATTTTCAATTCCAACATCAACGAAATAATAACAAAAGAGGAGGAAAAAAAAGAATCAAACCAGAAAACGAGATCGAAGATCATCAGAACACATTAAGGAGACATCTAATTTAAGTGACATACATACCACCAATATGGTCAAAGTATCATCCACTACTATTATCTTACCACATAATGCTGAAAGATATTCTAGTTGTTAAGCTATAGAAAGTATGCTTAAAATAATTTACAAGAACGAAACCATTCCATTTCCTAATGAAGCTTGTTGTTTCATTGAATGGCAGAGTTTTTCTCTTCCATTAGCCTAGAAATCATAGCGTTCACCTGATATATGAAATTGATCATGACAATAAGGCAATTTATAGAAATCAGAGCAGAAAAGATCACCCTATAGATATATTAGCAGACTTGTGGAAAGTGAACCACATTTTATTAGATACGTAGTGGTCAAATTGATGCGTGAATGTGCCACACGTACACTCTATGCGTTCACATAGTCGATAAAAGATACATTTCTTTGGTAAAATAAATCACGTACTGAAGCACAAACATCTTACAACTTCCTTTGTGCTACATAATATCAAAACCAAATCTGGTAATTCTCACATAAGTGCCCAAACTTTGCAAAAGATGTTGAGAAGCATGGAAAAATAGTTCAGCAAACTGAATATTTCAAACAAAGACAAGTTATACGTAGTCTAATCATAAGCATAGAACCATAGGTGATGTTGATGATCAGATAAGTTTGTACTTGCCGGTCAATCAAATGTTGGCAAGGATGGAAAATTACCTGGCTCGAATCATCTTCTGGTTCAACTTGGGTTCTTGGAGCCTGCAAGAATGCATTGTATAATAGTTTTAAACTTGAAATGTAGAGAACTTTTGATTAAACTACTTAATACCATAAAGAAAAAGTTAAATGGATAAAACTCACAGCCGCATAAGTATCAAAGATCCCATTATCTAACACAGCTGATGGAGGTTGTGGTGGTGAAATGTAGGAGACTTTCAATTTCCACTCGTCAATAAGGTTCCCCGAGTCCTTGCTAAACTATGAAAAAAACATAAATGTAGAAAATTCTCTTTTGTTAACAACAGATATACTACTAAAACAGAAATTTATATCTACCGTGTTAGGTTGCTTAATGAAATTGTATCATGCTCTCGAAACCACAAACAATTCAGAGCGAAAGAATATACCGTTTAGAATAAAAGAACATACTCCACTCACAATAATATACATTTCATGATAGCTAACATATAGAATGTGGCAACACACAAAAAAAGGTGTAAATCACGAACAAAGAGAAAAATATAAACCTTGGCTTCATAGATACGAGTTCCACCTGTGTTACCGGGCTTTTCCACAGGATTTGGAGCTCCCATCAAATTAGATCTAAGAAACGCCGAAAAACCACAATAACTCAACAAAAAAACACACGAAATCGTCATAAACAAACAAGTAACCAAAGAAATCAACAAATCACATGAAATCCTAAAAAAAAAAAATCAGAAATTGCATTTGCAGTTACAAACTAGGAGAGGAGAAAATTGGAAAGGGAGTGACTGGATCTAAAGGCTAGGGAGTGACTCAATCGAGATAAGAGTGAAAGTTTGTGAATCAAATAAAACACCCTAAAAAGTTAAAGGAAACCCTAAAAAAATCCCCAAATCTGAAAAACCAAATAGAATGAACCTAAAATACAGCAATAAAACTAAATAGAGCAATAAAATTCGAGCGAGATTAGCAATTAGCACCTCAAAGAACATCAAGAATCTTTTATAGTATTAATTACAGAAGAACTCGATTGGAATTTACAAATTATAGAACAAACTCAAACGACGCACTACTTGAGCATACAACAATTCACCGAGGAAAAAAAAAACAACGAAACCCTAATTTTTGTCGAAAATGAAAAAAAATGCTCAAATAGTGCAATGGAGTCACGATTGATAAAAAAAGGCTCGAAAATAAGCATTGATAAGAAATCTGCCCAAATAGTGAAATGGAGTCACAATTGATGAAAAAAACAAGCGCAAAAATCAGCATGGATAAGAAATCTGGAAAAAAGAAAAAGAGAGAGAATACCCGAGGCATGTCGCCGACGATAGTGCGAGAGATCGAAGATGAAGATGGATTGATGAAGAAAGATTTTTATTTTTGTTTTGAGAGAAAGAGTGTAGAGTTAGGGTTTGCATTCGAAGAAGTGGCGATAGTGAGTGAATAGGGGAAGATACAGAAAGAGGGAGAGGGAACAGAGATTAGAGGGGAAGAGGTTTTAGAGTGCGTTCTAACTTGGCAACTTCCAAGCAATAAATTTCTTTTTAAATATATTAAATTAGTCAAATGCTCGGGTTGTTTTTAAAAACCCAAGCATTTCTGAAATTTCTTTTTAAAATTATCAAAAATGTTATCAAATGCTCGGGTTGTTTTAACAACCCAAGCATTTGTAATGTAGCAAAAGAGGTTTTTTCTACTAGTGAATTTAAAGGTTTAAGGGTTAGGTTTTTGGTTAGGGTTAGGGTTTTTGGTTAGGGTTGGGGTTAGGTTTTCTGGTTAGTATTAGGGTTTTAGGTTAGAGTTAGGGTTGAAACCCTAACCCTAACCCTAACCCTAGTCAAAAACCCTAACCCTAAACCTTAACCTTAACTCTAACCCTAAACCCTAATCAAAATCCCTAACCCTAACCAGAAACCCTAAAACCTAAAACCTAAAACCTAAAATCTAACCCTAAAACATATTTAAAAAATCAAACAACTCACATAAATCAGATTCGAAACATATTAAACATATTAAAAATATCAGATTCGAAACAACTTCACATTCGAAACTCAAACAAAGAAAATCATAAATCTTACATAAAACAAAAAAAAACAAATATTAAACAACTTCACATGAATCGAAACTCGAAATTTAAAAAAAAAACAACCAAAGTTCATCATCACATTCGAAACTCAAACAAATAAAATCAGGCATCTTACATAAAATAAAAAAGATAAAAAAAAAGAAATTAAACAAACCTCAGAAAAACAGTCGATTGAGGAGAGATTTTGCGTTTTCCGGCAAGGTCTTTATGCTTTCCGGTCAGATTTTTACGCTTTTCGGTCAGATCTTTACATTTTCCGGCGAGATCTTTACGTTTGCCGCGAGATCTTTACGTTTTTCGCCGAGATATAGACGGAACAGGTGAGAACTGAAGAAAATAAAATGCTTTCCGGCGAGATCTACGTGTTTTTCGGCGAGATAGTGAAGGATTGAAGAAGTGAAGACTGAGAAGTGAGAGGCGCTGATGAGAGAGAGTGAAGGAATGACCGAATGAAGATTGAAGAGGCGCCATTGAGTGTGTCGTATGAGAGAAATGAGATGAGAGAAATGAGAGTTAGGTTAATTCTAGGGTTTCATTTTAGGGTTAGTTTTAATAGGGGGGTTATTTGGGGTTGTTTCAACCGTTGGATTAGATCTAATGGTTAGGATAGAAAGAAAGGAGAGATGAGAATTTCTGAAAAAGAAGGGGAAATTGGATCATTTTGGGCCATTGGATCAACAAGGTTTTGCTCTTTTACAAATCAAAGGCTACAAATTAGGATCCATGTGTTTGTTTTTTGGCCAATGAGATTTGAGAATGATAATGTTTATGGATTATGGCAAAAAAATTATTGAATAACCAATTAACTATATATTATTATTATTATTATTATTATTATTATTATTATTATTATTATTATTATTATTATTATTATTATTATTATTATTATTATTATTATTATTATTATTATTATTATTATTATTATTATTATTATTATTATTATCATTATTATTATTATTGTTATTGTTATTATTATTGTTATCATGTTATTTTATTATTATTATTATTATTTCGAACATAATGCTTACCATAATCGAGTCATTTAAATTTTATATAAATCCAGTAATTGATCGTATACTCGTAGTTAATATATAATACTCATTATTATTACCGTTAGTTATACTATTAGAGCATATTAAGAGTCGATACTCATTAATAATCATTCACGTATTAGCTAGAATGGTTCCAATATTATTATATCGTACTAACATATATAAGCCTACTGATAAAATAGTTTCTTTATAGTCACATATATATACAAAGTTAAGAGAAGACCATAAATACTATACTAGTAGTAAACTATAATATAACATAAAAACAATTAACTTAAATAATCTTATAACTTATAAAGATAAGGGAGTGTTATGGTTGTTAATCTTATACTAGTATTAAACTATATGGTTGCTAACAAGTTACTATTTAGTAACTAATAAGTACTTGTTAACTATTTTACTTATGGTTGTTACTTGTTAACAGTTAACTTATTTTTAGCTTTTATAGGGGATAATGATTTGGGGGTATAATTTATTATTATTATTATTGTGCAACATATGAACCCTCGTTATAATCACTTAGGCCTCATATGAACCGTCGTTGTAAACATATGAATGTATGATTGTCATTTGTTATAGTATTATAACATATTAAGAGTCGTTATACTAATTTATAATCAATAGAGTATTAGATTGATTTTACAGTTATTTTGATATCAATCTTATATTAAAATGATTCAACATATTAGTATTTATATTGTTATTGTTATTGTTAGTATTCCTGTTCTTATTTGTATTACTATTGCTATTGTTAGCCTTGTTACTATTACTGTTATTATTTGTATTTTTACCTATTATCATTGTCGCTTTATGTTTATTAGTATTATTATTATTCTCATTACCATCATAGCTATTTACAAACTTATATATCAATCATAATACTTATAATAATAAATCATTTATATAAAGTTTGGAATTGATCGTCTACTCGTTATTATTGTCGTTGGTTATAATATATAATATTAAAACATATGAAGAGTCGTTCTACTCCTTTACTCATTAGAGTGGTTTTACGCAGTTGATTATTCGAAATAAGAGTTGACTAAGAGAATACACTAAACATCACGGTAATCAATATAGTATTGTTATTGGTTTTTCGTTGTCATCCATATATTTATCGCACACACACATATGTATATATATGTCGATCTTAATACTTTTATTAATATGATTCGTTTACAAAATCCATAACAAAATCAAGATGGCCCGATCTAGAGTTACCCGAAGTTGAATTGGCGCTCAACAGCGAATGGACCCGATGTTTCACAATGATCGAACTAAGGTCATTACTAATTCAACCCGAGTACATTTGACTTAACTCAACCGTACATGAAACCTAAATACGACCTGCGCAAACCCGGCAAAAAAATGTCAAAGGGCGATCATACCTGGGAATGGGTCGACCTATAAATGGAACGCTCGGACCTGTCTGGCACCCGGGAATCCCATGATTCAAATGTGTTCGACCCAGTTGAACAAAACCTGACCAATCATGACATGGGGCACTGACAATCAGAATCCTGACATGTCCGGGTCTGACCTGGTTCGCCGTGGGTATACCCAGAACCTGTTTTGACACCACTACCTACATGGGACAATTAAAGTGTGTAATGTGTTGTCTTTACCGTAAAAGAATTTAGGATGATTGGATTTGGATTCATCAGGTGTAAACATAAGGAAATTTGGAGTTGATCAAGTTCAATTAGGTCTAATAAGTTTGATTCGGGTAAGTTTATCTAAAATGAGCATACGTCTTTATTATGCATTATAAGATGGGTGTATTACCAAATAAGTATTATGTGGAAGCTCATTAAAAAAAGATTTTAATTTATAAAAAATGAAAAATGTTGCCCAATGTTTGAACCCAAGAGGAGGATCAATATACATGATCCCGTCTATCTCCCATATCTCAATTTTGTGCTCTTGGCTGTGATAAAAATGAGTCATAATTGCGGATAGATTTGAATTTGTGTAATCATGTATTTTTCATGATTTTTGATGCACAATTTTAACTATTATATATAATTAATAGAGTTATTCTATATGGTGTCCCTCTTATCTTGACTTTTCTATGTAGTACTTTTGTATGGTTTAGTATTTTAACCGAATCGCTATTTACCGTCCGTATTTACTTGAAATCGTCCGTATTTTTTTCATTATATACCCCCCATGCCCCTCCCCCTTTCACCTCACTTTACCCTCTCCACTCTCACCAAACTTAAGCTCTCTCTCTCTACCATCAAGCACTAACACCACCACCACCTTCCGAACACCATCGCCGGCCGACCACCACCCACCACCCACCACCGGAGCACCACCACCGGAGCACCACCGACGCAAAATGTCCGATGAAGGACCGTCAACGCCGCCGGAACGAAATGTGGTAAGTTCGAACAATTTTTTTTTTTTTTAAGTTGCTTCGGAAAATTTTTTTTTGGCCATCGGAGCGGGGGTAACGGATCGAAAATCCGTTACCCCGGTGGAAGAAACGGATGTAAAACCCGTTGCTTCCACAGAACCAACGGACCAAAAATCCGTTGCCTCGTGGAAGCAACGGAAAAGTGATCCGTTACCATGGTAGCGGATCACTTTTCCCCGTACCACCACGAGGTAACGTAGATCCGATCCGTTACCTCGTGGTGGTAACGGAAAAGATATCCGTTACCGAGGCGGTGGTAACGGATTTCCTATCCGTTGCCCCGCATTTTCGAAAAAAAAAAAATATTTTTGTTAGCCTCGTGTTTTCCGGCGAGGGGTTGGGGGAGGGAGTTTGGGGTTTTTTTTATTTTTTCTTTTTTTAAAATTTATGTTTTGTTTATGTTTGTAGTAATTTATGTTTTTTAATAATTATATATTTATGTTTATTTAAAATATTTTATATTTGTTCCTAATTTATTTATTTATTTATTAATAATTTCTGTTTGAATTAAAAATAATAATTTGTGTTTATTTGGGTTTTTATAATTTATGTGAATAGTTAATTTGAATATATTAATTAAATGTTAATAGTTAATATGTTCCATTTAGTTAATATTTGATTTTCCGTCATAATTAGTATTGATTTTGTAATTAGCGAATAATAGTACATCCGTTTATGTTAATTTTGTTAACGAATATTTAGTTAATATTTTTTGATATTGTTTTCAAATATGTGAATAATATTATTGATTATATGTTGTCTAATTGAAAAAATGCTAAACATTATAGGCTTATTTGCCGGACTTTGGGGGTGATTATATAGATTATAATCACATGTTTTATAATGAAACACTATGGGTTGAGAAAAAGGAACTACAAGATTGGGTTAAGAAAAGGGCAAATGAAATCGGGTTTGTGATGATTATTATGTCAAATCATAAACACGATCCTAGTGGACGAGAATATGTATATATGAAATGTAACAAGGGCGCACCATATAGGGGTGAAGGTAGAGATCTTAGTGTAGCATACCGGGTAGCTACAAAGACAAAAGCCTGTGGTGTAGAGCGGGAGTTAAGGTTGAGTATTTGGAGTACCCAGATCGAACTGGATGGGTGATCAAAGCGTAACGGGGGATTAGGGGCATGCACAATCATGAGTTCATTCATTACCCCGAGGGACATCGACCCATCGGCGGCCTTAGTCCGGCGGCAAAGGTATTCGCTCGCGATATGATAAAGTCGCACGTTAAGCCTGCTAGTATAATGAAAGTCTGTGAATGAAAAATTTCCCGATGATCATCCAAATATGAGACACTTGTACAACCTCGAAGGAAAAGGATAGAAGGGAAGCAATGGATGGTAGAGACGTGATGCAACACTTCCTTCACCTTGCTCGAGAGAGCGACTACCCTGCTTGGATTAGGCAAGACGAGGAGACAAATGCAATGACTGCAGCATTCATGGTGCACCCTCGTTCGGCAAATATCCTCCGAACTTATCCACTTGTTGTTGGTATGGATGCAACATATAAAACCAACAAATATAACATGCCTTTTCTAGAGCTCATTGGGATAACGCCGTGCAACAAGAATTTTATGGTTGGGTATGCTCTGATGGCCAACGAAACAGCTGATAGTTATAATTGGGTGTTGGACAAGTTTAGGTTGCTTATTGGAGTGAATGTTGTCCCTGTTACACTCATTACTGACCGTGATTTGGGCCTTATGAAAGCGATCCGGGAAGTGTTTCCTAACTCTGCACATTTGCTATGTAGATGGCATATCAACAAAGACGTGCAGGCTAGAGTGAGTAACATCATGGCCAACACCGATGCGGGTCCGAGATTCGTGAGCCGAACTTGGTATCGGATAGTCAACGCGACCGACGAGAGGAGTTATGAGGCCGAGGTTGATAATACACTGTATCATGTCAAAACACACTGTATTATGCAACTCTATCATGTCAAAAAAATAGCAAAACACTATCATGTCAAAATACACTATATCATTTCAAAATACACTATATCATGTCAATATACACTATAACATGCAACACTATCATGCCAAAAAACTCAGCAAAACACTATCATTTTAAAATACACTATATTATTTCAAAATACACTATATTATTTCAAAAATACATTATCAGGAGAGTGAAGTTATCAGAGGAGAGAGAAGTTATCAGGAGAGAGAAAAGAGCGGAAGACGAAACGCGGTAAAAACGGAAAGTTGTAATCATTAAAACTCACGTGACATGGATAAGGTGCACACTAAGTTAGTGTGCACCGAGTTCATATTAGTTTTTTTAATGATGTTAACTATTACATAATACTATCAGAATGAGTAAAAAGTTGTGAATAGGAAACTTTGCGGGTCTAGGTGGTGGCAATAGTGAATGTGAGGATTGTGGGAAGGTATTAGTGGATGGTAAAGATGTCGGGATATTGAATTATTTTTTAAGGTGGTGCTATATAGAAATGTCAATAGTAGAGGGGTATTATGGAGAAATTTAAAATTTAAAGGGTACCAAATATAAAAGTCAAAAACAAAAGGGCACCATTTAGAATATCCCTAATTAATATTAGAAAATTTGACATCTTGAACAACTTACATTGGATCATTGGGTCATCTTTTTTTTTTTTTTGCTCAAGATAAGAGTCAATCTAGACAGATGGGTATATAAAAAGATTGTTGGAGTAAATATTTCCAACATGTAATTAAATATATACTAACCTCCGTTTCTAAATAGGTGCAACAGTTTGACTTTAATGCTTGCCGACGCACAACTTTGGCCATTAATATATCTAATTATGTACTCCCTCCTTTTTTTTTAATTGCTACATTTTCCTTAAATGGTTGTTTCTTTATAATTGCTACATTGTTTAAACTTTCCTTATTTGGGGTACTTGGCCCACCATAAAATAATACTATTATATTTGTTTTTCTCTTTTCCACCCAAAAATACTACTTTTTCACTTTTCCCCATTATTTTTCATTAAATGAGCCAAAAAGTACCCTCCAAAAAGCTTGAAAGTGACACTGCCTAAATTGTTGTGCATACAACAATGTAGCAATAAAAATACAAAGGGAGAATTTGAAAAAGTTATAAAAAATTAATATTATGAAAATATCCATTGAAACAAATCCAACAACATTTTATATGATCATTTTTGTTTTATATATTAGTAAAAAAGTAGGTCAAAGTGAGTTGTGTGAATAATGTAAAAGTCAAAGTGTAGCACTTAAAAAGAAACAGAAGAAGTATATATGACTAAAATTTTGCATTGCAAACCGTAAAAAGTCAAGAGTAGGAATGATAATTAGGTCAGGTTCATGTCGACCTGACTTATATTTCGGGACAATTATCTCAACCTCAAATCTGACCTGATTTTAATTTCAGGTAAAAAAATATTGATCGAACCCGATCTGCCAGGTTTCGGGTCGAGCCAAATCCAACCCAATATGACTTGATTTATATTTTATATTTGCAACAGTTATACATTAAAAATTTAAAGTATTGCAAATTCTAACCTCAAATGCCAATTAAATCAAAGATGCAAACTTCAAAGCCATAAATTAGCCACCGACTTCAAATTAAGAAATGGCCTTGGCTCAATACAAGTTTATAATTAAAAAGTAGGTCACATTAGTTGTAAAAGTCGAGTTAATTTCAGGTTGACCCAATCCGAACCTGACCCAAGTTCTAAATCAGATTGTTCGAGTTATTTTCTGGTTCAAAAGGTCAATCTGAACCTAATCCGTTGAGGTTTCATGTCGGGTTGGGTCGACCCATTTTGTATTTCGGGTCGAAAATCTTAACCCAAACCTGAAAATTTCTAATTAGGTTCAAGTCGGGTTATCAGGTTGAGTCGGCTTTTGTCAGCCCTCGTCAAGAGAGTAACTTATAAACACGGAGGGAACACAAAGGTATTAGTATTCGTCATACACTCATACTATCATATTTGTCACTTGTCATCAATATTAATGGTTAGCATAAATGGTGAACAAGTCCTCCCTTTGTTTTTTTTAAACGTAAAATTTCCTCCAAACATAGTTATGTCTATTAATTAATCTTATATCTACTTTGCAGGTATGTAATTGTTATTTCAATTGTGCATATATTGTAAATACTAAGGGAAATTGACTTAGTGAATGTTGATGTCATGGTGGTGATTGCCGCGATGGAGGTGGTAGCTGCAGTGGGGGTAGCATGGAGGAAGAGGAACGTAACGGTGAGTTTAGCCGTGTAGGTGGAGGGAGTAAAGACTTAGGTGGGGTGGATATCATAAAGGAACAGGGGAGGGAGAGGGGAATGAGGGAGTGAGGCCAAAGTAATAAAATTATAGGATACTTACAGAAATACAAGATGAAGAATAACAATTCAAAAAAGAGGACTCTTGAATTTTGTGCTTCTTTGTTTCCTCATACCCTAAACTTAAAATTGGACTATGATCACTATATTGATCCTGAAAGACACAATGACATTATCCTCCTAATATTTACAGTAACTTCTCCAAAACATATGTTCTTGCAAAGTAATTTGGAGATAACACAAAGATGGATCTATCTTGTCTTTTGCTTCTTGAACTTCATGGTGTTAATTCTTCTATCCTTTCTCAAACTAGACACTTGATATTGATTCCTTCTCTTCCTCCTTCTATGTGACCTGCCTTGAAAATGAACAGACACTTCCTCTTTCTTCAACCTTAAACTCTTACCATGATGCAATCTTCGCCTTCTTCTTACCTCTCTACATGATTTTCTCTTTGTACCAAGACTTGAGCGATGATCATAAAAAATACTCTCATCGGTTGAAGTTGAGATGCTATTAATGCAGCCCAACTCAACATCCCTACTTGGTTGTCTGTATAAGCGACCACGTCGCCCACGATAAACTCGTTTCGTGTGCTGGATCTTATGCCAACAGAAACAGCAAACGTAGTCTAATGTTAACCATGAAGTTTCACAAGCTGCCCAACACATCTTACATAGGATCTTTGTCACACATTGACACAACCCCAGCTTGTATAACAGGTACAGGAAAACCAAGCCTGCAACAATCAATTCTCGGCTTATAGTTTGTTCAAATGGTATGTTTTCCAAATTATCAAAAAAGAGGAAAAAGTATGTAGTTATAAAAAGCATAGCTATCAAAGAAAATTGTTTAAAGAACTTTTTAACTCTAATGTTACTTCTTTTTTTGTGCAATCACCAACTCCAATGTTAATCCTTTGTTTAAGTGTATGGAGCTACGACTATCTGGCTAGGATTTTTTAGCCAAATTACCATTCCACGAGTCTAATGGGTCATTGTTGTAACTCGACCTTATGTGCGCCGCACAACTCTCCTATCTTATAAGACTAACTAAAATTCAGGTAACACAAATATATAGTGTATGTTGATAAAATAATTAAATCCATTAATGTGAAGAGGATGGTAAATGGTCTTACATAGGTAGGATAGACAGCAAACAAGAAGAAATTTCACCAAATCGGCAATGCAGATGTGCTCAATAAAGCAAACAACATCCCATATTCCAACACACACATCCCTGTAACATCCAAACAATCTCATTCTTAGTACCATTCTAAAATTCAACAAGATATAAAACAAGAATATTTGACATAGAATAAAACAATTTTTTGACCTTACTCATGGAAATGACATTATTTTGAGAAAGTCGACAAAAGTTGAGATTATTCATGTCGATTTTTTCCGAAAGAAAATAAGTTCCAACTTACTTGCATGATCGGCCAAGGATTGATTTGAAAGGAGTAGCAAGAGCGCTCGCAATCGCGGAACCAACGTCACCCAGAACTTTGCTTGTGGAGGATCCCATTTGTCAAACTACAAATGAAATTAGTGAATAAAATTTACAGCATTTCTTACTCATATGTTCAATGCTAAACTACAAACTTCAAACCTTAAAACATACCATGTATAGTAAAATTAGTCCTAAACAAACCTTTATTTTTTTACAATCATCGAAATTATCCTTCAATATAATTTCTCCAAAAGTAATGAAGTAAACTGTAGACAGAGATGAAGCAATGAGAAAAAAAGCGGCCATGGATTTGCGCGAAAAACGATGAGGGAGATAAAGAAGAGGGCAAGTGCCTTACCACTACTTTGGTTCGTTTCAGAGTTACTTCGTCTGACTTTAACACCCCCTCTAAATCCCTAATTGCAAAAGAAAAACCCTAGAGATTTTGATTTTTGTAGGCGATTGAAGACGGTTAAATTTCTTCGATTTAACAGGGAAATGAAATGCGTCCACTAAAATTGATTGGAGAATCGAAAAAATTTCTTCGTTCGTTCGGTTGTCGAAGTTTCTGTGCTCTAATCTTTGGGTAAAGTCGTAAAGAGAAGTAAGTTGTATGAAGTACTATGAACAATCCCTTCTCTCTCTGTTGTGTTACACTTTGTTTGGTATTTTTTTAGTAAGTGTAGGGTAAAGTTGTGTTAGTAGTCGGGAAAGGGAAGAAGGATAAGAGATCTTCTTCCTCTCCTTTCCATCAACCCTTTATTTTTTTCAACAGTTTGTTTTTACCTTTTTTTTCTTTTCATCCAAATCCTCCTCCAAAAATTAGAGCGAAAGACTTGCAATTTCATTTCATCATCATCGTATTCGTACCCGCGCATTGTAATTGTAAGTTTGTAACGGGGGCACGAGAAAATAATAAAGAATATACTTCTTCCTTCATTTTAAAATACTTTGTAGCTGCACAGTTGCACCGTCTCTTTTTACCTTTGTAATGTTAATATCTCTAATTAAGTATAGAAACGGATCCAGGATTATAAATTTGGGGGACCTAACTAAATAATCTAAGAAAATATATAACATAATAAACAAATAGAACAATAATTTCATTACATATATTGACAATGAGAAGCTAAGTTTTAGGAATGACAAATCTAGAAACTTATATAATATATATATATACATACATATATATATATATACATACATACATATATATATATATATATATATATATATATATATATATATATATATATATATATATATATATATATACACACACACACACACAGTGGTGGAGCCACTAAGTCACAAGGGGTAGCAGATGCTACCCCTGTTTTCTTAAAAAAAAGAATTGAGTTCTGTTTAAAAACACAGATAGAGAAAGAGAAAAGAAAAATAAATTTTGTTGTTTCTTCAATTCTCCAAAGTAATAGAATCTTCATCTTCTTCTTTTCTTCTTCCTGGATTCATTTCATTGTTTTCTTCACCAAAATTATAATTGTGAATTTAAAGATTTGTGAATAGTGATTAGTGAGATCTAAACTTTGGGTTTTTTATTTTTTTGTGGACTAATAGATGAATTGTAATGTTATGAATTGTGAAAGTAAATGTGTGAGATTGATTTTTTTGACAAATTGCTAGAGCATCTCTGATCACCATAGTTGAGGTAATGAAAGTGGAGAAGATGATGGTAGAGTCAACGCTAATAAAAGGCAGTGGGAGGTGGGAGTCAATGCCAGAGGAAGGAACTAAAAAGCAAGACTTGCGTGGAGTAATTAAACTAAATGATAAGACTTTTAGGAAGAAAATTAAATTAAACAACCAAAAGTTGTGTGATTATTGATCGAAGGAAATTTTGTGGAACTAAAAAAACTAAGCTTAGACGTCATTTTATATAATGTAAACTCCTCAATCTTGGAGTGTTGTATATTGATCATATATATAGGTTAATGTTAGGAAACCTGATAAGATAAGGATAATATAAACCTAATTATATACAAAAATATATGCCTAAATATATGGATATATTCTCTATTAGTTAGTTTTCTAATGTTGAATTACAATGACAGTAACAAAATTCTAGTTGAAATTAACTAAAGAATTATTTTTATATATGTTATGTGTATAATCAGTATATTTTAGATTTATAGCACAAAATGAAAGTGGACATAATTTAATCCAAATTTTCCTCCAACTCAATCGAACCAACAAACTTTTTTCTCCGTCAAGTAGTATTCCTCCTCAAAATCAAGAAGGTGAATTAGAATTTGGAAAACTCAACATTAACACCTACTTTTAAGGTGTGTTTGAATTTTATAACTTTCCAAATGCAATATAGGTTATGAAGATTTTTTTTCCTTATGTTTGATACATAGTTATCAATATTACGCTACCACTCACTTCAAATCCTGGATCCGCCCTATATATATATATATATATATATATATATATATATATATATATATATATATATAGTTCATGGCAGATAATAAAAAATTATGTCATTATTGCATATTTGAACTCCATCATCCATCTTTTTTTACTATATGACTTTTATACTCCCAAACACAAAAGTTTGACCGCTAATTTCTTAATGGAAAAATTGACACTAGAACTCCCAACTATGGACCAACATTTTTTATAGGTCCCAAATATTGATTATTTTGTGCAGGTCTCAACTAACAAAGGTCATGTTTTTCTTTGGGCTTAGATTACCTATAACTGGTTGAACAAGTTAAACTTTTTTTTTGGGCCCACAACCTTCTTCAACCGTTGTAACTTGTACAACCATGGCTCCTCCTCCATAACTCCCACAAGTTAACTGGTTGACCACCTCGCCACCGCTCGCGCCGACTACTATCGCTCTCTCGACATCGCCGCCGGCCAACCCCTTCTCGTCGTATCCTCCTTGACCCCCTCTGTCCTCTGCCACAACTCCCACGCTCAAACTCCCAAATTCTCATTTTCTCTTTCCTCCCCCAAACTCCCTCCAACATTTGATGGTAATTTCAGGCATTTTTGTAGCCTAAATTCGAATCAATTAAGAAGAAATTGAAAATGAAATTTATCAAAGAATTAAATCGTAAAATCAATTTTCACAATTTTCAGAAATCGAGTTCAAGCACCTTAAGCGCTGATAGTCTAACACCATGTGCTCAAATTCTCCAATACTCACATCTTATCAGTTTCCAGTGTTAAATCCAGTCGTAATGCTCAAATTCATGACAACATGAGGGTGAAAAGGGTCCCAAGTTGCCACACATGTTATAGATTTCGGGTGTTTGTGTCTTCTACCCAAACATGTTTCCGGCAAGTTTGACCTTTGTCCAGCGAAAAGGGAAACAATGTATGTGGGTATCCTTGATTCATATTACTATTCTACCTCTTCTCAAGGTTCTTCTGTTTGGAATTGGGTGGTGAGGAAATGGAGGGGAGAAAGCACTAGTAGAAAAACGTTGATTTGCGTCTCATCAATTAAGTCGTACAACTGGCAAACCAACGCAGAAGGCTGGGGGGGTATCATTTTCGTCGGATGGGTGTTGAACGCGACGCAAATCATGGTTCATGTGCGTCATACTTGAGGTGCATTCGACGCAAATACTTAAAGCAAATGGGTGGGAGAATCATGTGCGTCGGACGCTTTGCTATGTTCGACGCAAATAACTAAACCAAATGGGCACACCGACGTTGATTTGCGTCTCATCAATTGCGTCGTACAACTGGCAAACCGACGCAGAAGGCTGGGAGCGTATCATTTGCGTCGGATGGGTGTTGAACGCGACGCAAATCATGGTTCATGTGCGTCGCATTCGACGCAAATACTTAAAGCAAATGGGTGGGAGAATCACGTGCGTCAGACGCTTTGCTATGTTGGATGCAAATAACTAACAAGCGATTTGTGTCGGATGCTATACTACGTGAGACACAAATGATTGTATTCGGGGATCAGCGTCGGACCATATGGGCCCATCCGATGCAAATCGGCCCACTATTCTTTTTTTAACTCGCTCCCATCCTTCCGGCTTTTTCTAACCTAAAACTCCCACACCCTCTCTCTAAACGCCGCTCACTTCCTCCCCTTCTTCAATCTCCTGTCTTCAATCTTGCTCCCCTTCTTCAATCTCCTGTAAAATCTTTCTAATCTCCTCTCTCCCTCCCCTTCTTCTCCTTTCCCTAGTAAATCGAGCAAGATGAAGACGAACCGTTCGTTTTCCACCGAAGACGTCAGTTGCGACATAGATTTTCCACCAAAGACGAACCCTTCTTCAATCTCTTGTTCATTCGTTCGTTTGTGAAGCACCAATAAGAAGACATCGCCGTTCGTTTGTTCCAATTTCATTCTCCACCGAAGATGTCAGTTGCGACAGAGATTTTGTCATATTTTGATTTGCTCGAATTGGGGTTTTTCTTGTTTTAATTCTTTGTTCATGTAAGTGTTGAAATTTGAATAATTATATCCAAGCTTTAGAATTTTTGAATTTTTCATCTCATAACTCGAATCTAGGGTTTGCAAATTGGGGGTTGTGTGTTTGGTTCGAGTTTTCACCCCACCAGTAATATGTGTTCACTTTGAGCCCCCCCCCCCCAAAAAAAAAACTCGGGTTCCTTTTCCTCCGTAGCAATGTTTAACCTACAAACTTTAGTGTACTCACTGTCACTACCTTGGACGATTTAGTGTTCTTCTGCAATGTTCTCTACTTTTGTTCCTTTGCATGTATAATGTGATATATTTCATTTTCTCGGATTGTCTATTATTTCATTTTAGTTTTTGTTCAGCTTAGATTGTAATTAGAACGATTGTATAATTATTTGGAATTTGAATGGTGATTTCATTCTACTGTAATCAGAATGATTGTAGAATTGTTTGCAATTTCAACGGTGGAATTGTTTTTTTTTATATGTTGTAGCTTTTAGAATGGTGAAAACTTTTTATTTGGTTTTTTAAAGCAAAAACCTACCATTTGCGTCGCACATTGTGCCACATGCGACGCAAATGACAAGTATGCTTGGCGTCTGCCATTTGCGTCGCGTGCTGAGCATGTGCGACGCGAATGGTCTATCATCTGCGTCGCACATGGCTCATCATGCAACTAGGGATGGGCAAGGGTCGGGTCTGGGTCGGGTCCAGCTGGACCCTAGACCCGGACCCTAAATTTTTTGCCAGACCCAGACCCGAACCCGGACCCTAAGGGTCTGAAAAAATTGGACCTGGACCCAGACCCTTAGGGTCTGTAGGGTCTAGGGTCCGGGTCTAGGGTCCAAGCCTATTTCTTTATTTTTGCCAAATTTTCTGCCTTATTAGTGTTTCTTCAATAGAGTATGCAAAAGTAATCGCATTAAAGAAACATAAAAAAAATGTTATAATTACCAAACGCAAATTTTGGCATGCAAGTCGTATTGACATTTTTCCATACGGTACAAATTGAAAATGAAATTTATAAATATGTTCAAATTTAAGAAATAAAAATGCGATGTTAGTCCATACAATAAACCAAAGATTGCAATGAAATCAAAATCGGCATGCAAGTAAATAATAACAAGTTTAGGAGAGATAAAACTCGTGAATGGAGATTGAATAAGAATCTTACTGTAAAAGTATGGAGCTTAATGTTACAGAGCCAAAAAAAAAAAAACAATTTAAGAGGAACAATTTCCAACACTAGATCTCCTCAAAAAAAAAAAATTCAAACACTACATTACCACTGCTTGCACGCTGCAGCAATGGCATGAAGATGATGGTCAGCTGTCAGCAATGGCGTGAACTCCGTGAAGGAAGATAAGGTGGTGGACTGGTGGTGTGAACACTAGAGTTTATTACGATTTCAAATTATTTCCCTTTCTCTACTATAGTTGGGTGTGAGTAGAGTGTGAAATAGGGTTTTCAAACTTTAGTTCTTTTGTTTAGGAAACCAGATATACTTTTAAAAATAAAAAGATAAAGTAAATATTAAATTATTTAGGGTCTAAGGGTCGGGTCTGGGTAGGGTCCGGGTCTAAAATATTAAGACCGGACCCGGACCCTAAAATTTCATTTGGACCCGACACGACCCTTAGGCGAAAGTTGGACCCACCTTAAATTAGGGTCGGTCCATAGGGTCTGGTTTGGTTACATGCAACGCAAATGGCAGACACAAATGCATTGTGTATGCTGGGGCGAGGCTCATGTGCGTCGCACCTCGAGACCCGTCCGATGCAAATAGCTGCTTAACCGTGTCGTTTCCTAATCCGACGCAGATCATGTCTCTGTCATTTGCGTCGAGACCTGTGTTGTCGGACCGATGTCCGACGCAAATAGGGGTCCCAGGTCCGACGCAAATCATTGATTCTATACTAGTGGAGAGAGTATGTGAGAGGAAGTTCATTGTAGTGAGTGAGGGTGATCCTCTTCCATTGGGTGGCAGTTTTTGACGCAAGTACACTGATCCAAGGCAAAGGAAGAAGAAGGGTGGTAAAGGTAAGGAAGAAGAGTAATGGGGACTCACGTGATTTTTAGTGAGGTCACATAACCTGAAAACCTGCTATAACAGGTTAGTCACCTGCTAGGCCCAACAAAAAACATGACCCTCTTTAGTTGAGACCTGTCCAAAATTATCAGTACTTGAGACCTATAAATGTTGGCTCATAGTTGGGACCCATGGTGTCAATTTTTCCTTTCTTAATTACCTATCAATTACTACAAAGTATAAGAAGTTGATAATTAGAAAAAATATATAGATAGATTAACGAGTTCAACATCTTACATGATAACATATTTTTTACCCGGTCAGACTAAGTATATAAAAAGTGCATATAGTCAAATTGTTGCATTTATTTAAAATTGAATAGATCAATTGTTATAAGTGTATGGCAGAAAAATCGATGGTCAAAGACTCAAAGTTGGATATAATAATATATAAATTGTTAGTTAGTAAACAACTAATACAATAAATATTAAATAGAAAGGAAAAAAAAAAATAAGGCTTTAAATGAACAAAAATACATTATTGTTTCGAAAGAAAAAGGAAAATGAAATCCTTTGACTAGCAAAGGCACCGAACCAGTGTTCAACTGTACATGACCCAAAAAGGATCATTCTTTAAAAAGAAAAAAGGGAAAAAATTGTGACTAGCACAAGAATCAAACCGCACTTGGTATATATGTTGCGTGCACGCCTAACTGGCCCTTCTAACCACTAGAGCAAATTTTTTTTTTTGGAGGGGCTTGTGCCACCCAGGACCATTCACAGGGCTGCCTCTGAATTTGCGTATGTATTGAGACGAATTTAACAATATTCTACTTGACTATGTTTTTTCTTATATAATGTTGATCAAAAGCTTGTCAAAGTTGGTTGATGAATAGTGATTGATCAGATGCCAGATGGTGCAACTATTTTGAAATGAGGAAAGTATATATTCAGATACTCCATCTGTACCTTTGTTCTTCTTATTTAGAATTTTGATATTATTCACAGTTTCTGATAATTTTCTAAATTGTTCAATTCCAACAAATAACAAACAAGGATGTAACACTGTTAAGATTCTATTTTAATACCGCAAGTGAACGGTGTCATAGCACATACAGGTCGAACTCAAGGAGGTGCGAGATTAAACACTAGTTCATTTCAGAATATGAAATAGCTACACAATTCAAATATTAAGAAAATTCTATTAACTAGTAGCTAAATCAATAACAAGATATGACAAACTTTGATAAATATGATAATAAAAATACTAAGATTAAGCATCACCACTAATAATATATGAATTGATCAAAGTATAACTCACATCCTAGTTATTCAATTATAGTTTAGGCGACATTGACATTTCCTTATGACTCAGCAATAAAGCACAGTTGTGAATCGAAACTAAATCCCTAGGCATTCATCAATACCTATAGCTCACGTGATTTGAAATGTTGATAAGCTAAACGAAATAGTTTCTAGGAATTTGCAACAAATCATTTGAAAGAACAATGTATGTCACGTTATGTCATACTAATCACAAATTGTAATGATGATGATAATGACCCTGAAACTAAGATTGTAGGAAATACAGTGTATTTCCTTTGTGTTCTTTTTGTATATTCTGTATATTTCTTAGCTGTAATCTGCTGTACATAACAGCTAGATATTTTCTCTTTTTGTCTGTAGTGCTAAATTGTAATATATATATGATATGAGAGCTCTCTCTAGGGATACCTCCCAAAAATTAAATTGATCGCGCCTCCTTTTACCTACTTTACAGTATTTCCTTAAACATTTCTCAGCAACATTTACTGATTAATATAATTATTTCTACCTGATTTTCATCATGGTATCAGAGCTCCTAGGTTGATACTAGGATAAAACATCAAATTTGTTGTTTTTGAGTGAAAGATTTAATCTTTCAAGAAATCTGGAATTTGAAGAGAATGAGTCATTTACAGACTCGAATTTTGGTCTCAGCAAACTATTTGAGATGACATAAAAGAATGAGAAACATCAGGTAGTGCCATACACCGATCCTTACTACTTGGGCAGCTCACATCATTCAAATGCAGGGCTTGGTCCCATTGTGTTCAATGGTGGAAACTATCTCAACTGGAGTTGAAGTGTCAAGATGGCATTGGGAACAAAGAACAAAATTGGGTTTATTAAGGGAAAAATTAAGAAACCTGCTATAGACTCAGAGTCATATAGTCTATGGCAAAGAAATGATTATATAATTAGGTTTTGGTTATCCGCATCTGCCACGCCTGAAATAGCTGAGCAGATGCTCATATGTGACTCAGCTCAAGAGTTCTGGAATGAACTCTCTGAAAGGCATGGACAGACTAATGCACCACAACTCTATAGTTTGAAGAAGGAGGTGAATGGCTTGCACCAGAACAATCTGAGTGTGGATGCATATTATGGTAAACTGAAGAGGTATTGGGATGAACTGAATAACATTGAAGGGTTTCCAGATTGTGATAGTGGTGCAATGAGCAAATGCACATGTATCATCCTTAAGAAGCTAGTAGAGAGAGCTGCAAAAGAAAAGGTGATAGATTTCCTTATGGGTTTGAATATTGGATATGACAATTTGAAGGCAAACATACTTGCCATGGATCCTTTTCCAACTGTGAACAGAGCCTTTCATATGATACAATAAACTGAGAAGCAAAAGGAGGTATATGGGGCAATGGAGGTAGGAAGTGAAGCTAGTGCGTTGGCAGTCACCAGGCCACAAGGAAATGGGAGCTATTATAATGGTAGGAACTTAGGGGGAGGAACACAAGGAGGAAATACTTATCAAAGAAGGATAAGCAAAGAAGAGAAAATGAAAAGAAAATGCACACACTGCAACATGAAGGGACACTGGAAGGAGGACTGTTTCTAGTTAAATGGAACTCCAAAATGGTTTGATGATCTCACAAAGGCGAAAGGGAATATGAAGTATGTAGCAAATGTGAGTAACCAGAATGAAGGAAGTGTTCAAGAAACACCTTTAGATGGGGGAAATAGTAATGATGGGAACATGGGAAATCAAAATGCAATGGTGCAGGAGCTTGTGAAATTGCTGAATGAAAGACAACAGAAAGGAGGAGGTACATCAACAGCTACATCAGGAACAAACTCAGGACTACACATGACAAACTTTACAGGTATAATATCTTCCATAAATGCTTGTTCCTATTATGATGTTTTAGACAAGACTTCATGGATAGTAGATTCTGGAGCTTCTGATCATATGGGTAGTTGTAGTAGACTTTTTACTGAGATGAGGGAGCTAAAAAAGCCTGTGAAGGTTGGAATGCCAGATGGAACAATAAGAATGGTTAAGCAACTAGGAACAAAATTGAGTCCTCATATTATTCTAGAAAATGTGTTGTTTATTCCAGAATTCAAACATAATTTGCTATATGTTAGCAAACTTATGGAAAAAACAAATTTAAAGGTGGTTTTTAATGACAATAGATGTCATCTTCAGGACCCTTCTAATGGGAATATAGTTGGTTTTGGAGCTAAAAATGGAGGGATGTACAAGCTGGTTCACAGAGAGGAATAAGTAGAAGCTGTTATGTCTGAAGCAGAGTGCTTATGCTTTAGCTTCAAGTAGTAATAGTGGAGTTTTGTCTTCTAAGAAAAAAAAGGATGTGATGTTGATGCATCAAAGATTGGGACATGGTTCCTTGTCTAAGTTAAAACACTTAACTTTTTGCGATTGCAAGAACTTAAAGGAGATTTTTTGTGATACATGTTGCTTATTAAAGCACCATAAACTTCCTTTTACTCAAAGTGTGTCAATTGCAGGTGCTTGTTTTGATATGTTGCATATTGATTTGTGGGGTCCCTATAGGACTCTAACAATTACAGGAGGAAATTATTTCCTAACAATTGTTGATGATCAGTCAAGAGTGACATGGACACATTTGCTCTCAAATAAGGAGCAAGTGAAAGGAATTTTGCACAAGTTTATTAATTATGTTGAGAATCATTTCAATATCAGGGTTAAGATAATTAGAAGTGACAATGGGACAGAGATATTAAAATCTGAATGCTCTGAAATGTTTGCTGAAAAGGGCATTTTGCATCAAAGAAGTATTGCAGGAGTTCCAGAGCAAAATGGACTTGTGGAAAGGAAACATAGGCACCTGATTGAAACTGCTAGGGCTATGAAACTGCATGCAGGGTTGCCAAGTAACCTATGGGATGAATGTGTATTAGCAGCTACACATGTCATTGACATGTTGCCAAGTGCAGTCATTGATTGGAAGACCCCTTTTCAAAGATTGATGAAAAGGTCTCCTGATTATGCACATTTGAGGGTAATTGGATGCCTTTGCTATGCCACAAATAGACATAGAAAAGGGGACAAGTTTGCAGCCAAAAGGAACAAGATGTGTGTTACTAGGATATCCTAGTAACCAAAAGGGATATAAGTTATATGAAATTGACACTAGAAGAATTTTCTCATGCAGAGATGTAGTTTTTAAGCAAAATATTTTTCCTTTCAAACAATCTATAAGGAAGATTATGATAAAAATGTTGTGAATATGCCACTGAATATTGACTTATCCACTGATGAAGGAGAGTCTTTTCAGGAGACTACTATGGATATTCTTGACACTAACTTGCAGGGACACACCATGGAGGAGACAGACGCTGCCAGTGAAGCAGTAGGTGCATCTTATGATAATTCCCTTAATGGATTCCAACACAAGTGGAATTGATTTGCATCCTACATCTGTTCGGCCACAAGCAGAGGTGAGAAGATCACAAAGGGAAAGAAGAATGCCTGCAAGGTATCAAGAGTTCATTCTTGACACCACGAAGCAGAAGAAGGATGATGAGCAAGATGTTCAACTTACAGGTGCCAATATGGCAATGTATACACTCACAGATGAAGAAATCTACCCTGAAGAGTACATAGATTCATTGAATAATGCTTTCAAAGAAACTGGACCAAGCATGTACAATGAGGCTAAGAAGGATGAAAGATGGGTCAAAGCAATGCAGGAAGAATTTAAGGCCCTAGAATACAACCAAACATGGGAGTTGTCAGAGTTACCCGAAGAAAATAAGTGCATTGATAGTAAATGGGTTTATAAGCTGAAGCTAGACTCTAAGGGTGAAGTTGTCAGATTCAAGGCAAGATTGGTTGCAAGAGGAGACAAGCAAATCAAAGGGAAAGATTACAAGGCAACCTTCTCACTAGTGGCAAAGTTTGCCACTGTGAGGATTCTTATTGCTATGGCAACTGCAAAGCAATGGAATTTACATCAACTTGATATAAACAATGCATTTCTACATGGTTTTCTTGAGAAGAAGTGTACTTAAGGGTCCCACAAGGATATGGAAGAGACACAGGAGGCAAGGTTTGCAAATTAAAAAAGAGCCTTTATGGTTTGAAACATGCATCAAGGCAATGGAATATTGAGCTTAAAAATTTTCTTTTGAGGCATGATTTTATCCAGTGTAGAAGAGATTATTCATTATTTATTAGAAGAAGAAATGAGAAGAGTTGCATCATCTTGGTATATGTGGATGATCTCATCATGAGTAGTGATGATGAAGATTCCATCAAAGAAAGAAGTCAGCTCTGGATGAGGCTTTTATTATAAAGGACTTGGGTCCTTTAAGGTATTTTTTTAGGGATTGAGATAGCAAGATCTGCAAAAGGTACAATGATAAACCAGAGGATATGCCCTTGATATTGTGCATGACAGTGGGGTTGAAAACTGCACAACACATAGTTTTCCTTTTCCTAAGGGAGTGAAATTGTCTACTGAGGAAGGAGAGATGCTTGAGGACCCTGAAATGTATCGAAGATTAGTTGGAAGACTCTTATATCTCAATCTCTCCAGACCTGATCTTTCCTTCTCAGTGCAGCAACTAAGTCAGTATCTTAGTTGTCCTAGAAAGCCTCACATGCTAGCAGCCATACATGTGGTGAAATATCTAAAAGGAACTATAGATCTTGGTCTATTATATCCTAGTGATTCTGAGCACATCTTGCAAGCTTATAGTGATGCCGATTGGGGAAGTTGTGCATATAGTGGAAGGTCCCTCATAAGAGTTCTGCATTTTTCTAGGAAAATCATTGGTGTGCTGGAAGACAAAGAAACAAAAAGTGGTCTCAAAATCCTCCTGTGAAGTAGAGTTCAGAAGCATGTCACATACCACTAGTGAGGTTGCTTGGCAGCTTGGGTAACTGGAATTTTTGAAGATCTTCAATATGAGCTTCCTAAATGATAAGTGCGCAAAATAATATATTTATGTCCCCTTATTTTATTATAATATGTATGCTTCTATTATTATTTTGATGCATTTTATACTTTTAATATTATTAGATATTATATGCTATGTTTTTATTTTTATTACTAATATTAGTTCATTATACTACTTTTGTCCAATGTTGTAAATTGGTCCAAGGAATGAACAAAAAGGCAAGCACATTTACCTTGTAAAAATCAGGCCAAGGTTCCAAAGAAGAAAAAAAATAGAAGCAAAGAAGAAAAAAAATAGAAGCAAAGAAAAAAAAAAGGAAAATGAAAACAAAAGAATAAAGAAGAAATAAGAAAGGAAACAGAAGATAGAAAAATAACGAAGAGGGAAGAAAGAAAGAATAGAACAGAGTGTTCAACACTCCTATTCTCTTCACCGCCATTCATCTCTTACACCTCACCCATCCAATAGCAAAGCACCAATTTTACAAGAGCAACTTGCAAATTCATCATCCAATCACAGCAAGGAGCCGCAATTTCGGCGCCGCAAAGTAGAAAAGGCAAGAAGAGTCGGTTTTAGGGCCGAAAACTTGGAGGCCAATCCTCCTATTTGATTGGTCGAATTTCAAAATTTTGGCACCGTTGCCGCGGAGGTGCATGAACACACGCCAACGAAAGGAAGCATTGTTGTTTGATCCTGAAATCGATCGGACAGCAAGGAGAACATGAAAATAATTTTTAGAGAAACAACGAGAAGATCATTTCTATATTGAAAAATTGTTTGAATTCGAAGAAGAAATGGCAGAAAGAACTTTGAAGGAGTTAGCTGCGCCAAAGCTAGATGATGAACCTTTAGGCATCGTTATTCCAACATTGGAAAAACCATTGAAGTTAAATTCAGGTTTTCTCAATCTTCTTCCTAAATTTCATGGTCATGGAGGTGAGGACCCTAATCGATTCTTATAAGAATTTCTTGTTGTTTGCTCTTACATGAAACCTGAAGGTATTAGTCCAAATCATGTTAAAATCCATGCTTTTCCATTCTCATTGTTTGATTTAGCAAAAGATTGGTTATATTCTCTTCCTCCTGGATCAATTACTACTTGGGATGCACTACATAAAACTTTTCTAGAAAATTTCTTCCCCGCAAGTAGAATTGGGTCCATAAGGAAGGAAATATGTGGTATAAGGCAGTACCCTAGCGAGTCACTTTATGAATATTGGGAGCGATTTAAAAGGTTATGTGCTTCATGTCCTCAACATCAAATAAGTGACCAATTATTAATTCAACATTTCTATGAGGGTTTATTGCCGAATGATAGGGGAATGATAGATGTTGCAAGTGGTGGGGCATTAGTGAATAAAACACCTAATCAAGCTAAAAATTTAATTTCTAACATGGCACAAAACACACGACAATTTAGTACTAGGAATGATGCTAGGAGAGTAAATGAGCTTGATGTTACTTCTATTCATAATCAATTAGAGGAAAATGCTCAACATATTGCTAATTTAACTACTATAGTATCTAAAATTGTTGGTCATGAGTCAAAAGCAAAAGTTTGTTGTATATGTGCTGATGTGTCCCATGTTACTGATGCATGTCCAACATTGCAAAATGAAGATATAAATGCTTTAGGAGGTTTCATAGGTCAACCCCAAAGAAAATACGATCCTTTCTCATCAACTTATAATGAAGGTTGGAGAGACCATCCTAATTTGAGATATGGACCTGGGCCATCATTTCAACAATCTAATCCCAGGTCATATTCTCATATTAATCCCCAACAACAATCCCAATCATCAAACACGTCTTTAGAAGATCTTGTTAAACAACTAACTGATCAAATAGGACAAGTCCATTCACAAGGTGTTAGTTATCAAAAGAAGACTGATTCTCATTTACAACATCTAGACACACAAATAGGTCAAATCTGTACCTCATTAAGTAATCTGGAAACTCAAATCTCTGGAAAATTACCTTCTCAACCCCTCCCTAATCCTCGGGAAAATGCAAAAGCTGTCACACTTAGGAGCGGGAAAGAATTAATGGACCCTAAAGCTAAAAACAACAAAATAGAAGATGAACTAGAGGTGAGACCTAAGAATGGATTGACTGAAGATAAAATTCATGAAACAATCTTAGAAAATCAAGAGAGATTAAAAGAAAAAGAAAAAGAAGTTGGAGAAAAGGAGAGTTAAACTAAAAACTTAAAATCTAATTTTGATTTTTCTAAATGAAATGATGTGCCTCCTTTCCCTTCTAGGTTTTCTAAACCTAAAAAAGATATTCTTGATAATGAAATCCTAGAAACTTTTAGAAAAGTTGAAGTGAATATACCTCTTCTTGCAAAGATCCTGGAATGTTCTCTATTCCGTGTAAAATTGGTAGTTGTAAATTTGAAAGATGCATGCTCGACTTAGGTGCTTCTATTAATGTTATGCCCAAATCTGTTTATGATTCTCTGAATATAGGCCCACTTTCTAAAACTGATGTTGTAGTACAATTGGCTGATAGATCTAATGCATATCATATTGGCGTTTTAGAAGATGTATTAGTGTAAGTTAATGAGTTAGTTTTTCCTGCTCATTTCTATGTGCTGGATATGGGTTCTAATTCTGATTTTTCTAATGTACCCTTATTATTAGGAAGACCATACTTAAAGACTTCTAAAACTAAAATAGATGTGCATGAGGGTAATTTAACTATGGAATTTGATGGGGAGATAATTAGATTTAATATTTTCGATGCTATGAGATACCCTAGTGACATCAATAATTTGTGTGCCATTGATACTATTGATGTGATTGATAATATTGCACAAAATTTATTTGATCAAGGTCAATAATTTGGTGATTTTCTTAGATATGTAGTTGATGAAATTGCAGCGTGGACTGATGATGGTGAGCTAGTTAATGACATTGAAACTCAAATCGTTGATTGTTCTTTTGCTGAAAAACAAAGTTTAGCTATACCATTATCTACCACAAGATTAATGCCCTCAGTTGTTAAAGCACCTGAATTAGAACTGAAACTACTTCCTTCGAATCTAAAATATGCTTTTCTTGGTGATAATGGGACTTTACCTGTTATTATTTCTAGTTCATTAGCTCCACCCCAAGAACAAAAATTGCTAGAAGTACTAAAAGAACACAAAGAGGCTATTGGATGGACTTTAGCTGATATAAAAGGAATTAGCCCGACTATGTGTATGCATAGAATTTTCTTGGAAAATGATGCTAAACCTTTTCGAGAAGCTCAACGTAGATTAAATCCATTAATGATGGAAGTTGTCAAGAAAGAAATTCTAAAATGGCTAGATGCAGGAGTAATTTACCCAATTTCTAATTCTAAGTGGGTAAGTTCTATTCATGTGGTTCCTAAAAAGTCTGGAATAACAGTAGTTGAAAATAAATCAGGAGACCTTGTCCCAACTAGAATATCTAATAATGGAGAGTGTGTATTGATTATAGAAAGTTAAATCAATCAACTAGAAAAGATCACTTTTCTTTACCTTTTGTTGATCAAATGCTAGAAAAATCAGCCTGGCAATCTTTCTTTTGTTTTCTTGATGGTTATTCTGGCTATACACAAGTTCCCATTGCTCCTGAAGACCAAGATAAAACCACATTTACGTGTCCTTTTGGTACATTTGCTTTTAGACGAATGCATTTTGGTTTATGTAATGCTCCAGATACTTTCCAAAGATGTATGATAAGTATATTTTCCGATTTAATTGAGCAAAATATGGAAGTATTTATGGATGATTTTACTGTATTCGATGATTCATTTGATAAGTGCTTAAATAGTTTATCTCTCGTTTTAAAAAGATGTATTGAAACAAACCTTGTCTAAAACTTTGAGAAGTGTCATTTTATGGTTGAACAAGGAGTTGTTTTAGGACATGTTGTTAGTGCTAAAGGACTAGAAGTTGACAAATCTAAAATAGAAGTCATTAGCTCCTTACCGTACCCTACTTGTGTACGTGAAATTCGCTCATTTTTAGGACATGCTAGGTTTTATAGGCGTTTTATTATAGACTTTTCTAAAATTGCATCTCCTTTATGCGCTTTACTTGCTAAAGAAGCTAAATTGCATCTCCTTTATGCGCTTTACTTGCTAAAGAAGCTAACTTTGATTTCAATGATAATTGTAAAAAAGCTTTTGATGAACTAAAAGAAAAATTAACCACTGCCCCCGTTATTAGACCTCCTAACTGGTCTTTACCATTTGAAATTATGTGCGACGCTAGTGATAAAGCAATTGGAGCAGTTTTAGGACAAAAGAAGGATAAAGTACCTTATGTAATTCATTATGCTTCAAAATCACTTGATTTAGCCCAATGTAACTGCACTGTAACCGAAAAAGA
Organism: Beta lomatogona; assembly: GCA_947646795.1. NCBI lineage: Eukaryota > Viridiplantae > Streptophyta > Magnoliopsida > Caryophyllales > Amaranthaceae > Beta > Beta lomatogona. The sequence continues at coordinate 99,324 of CANSNZ010001320.1, forward strand.
AATGTACGTTGTTGTGTTTGCATTAGAAAAATTTAGGACATGTTTGCTTGGAACTCATGTCATTGTTTATTCAGACCATTCTGCGCTTAAGTATTTATTGAAAAAGAACGAATCTAAACCTAAACTTCTTAGATGGATGCTCCTCCTACAAGAATTTAATTTAGAAATTAGAGACAAAAAAAGTGCTGAGAATCATGTTGCTGACCATCTAAGCAGAATTGTCCCTAGAGAGGATTGGCATATGGTAAGTGAATTTTTTCCAGATGAATAATTATTATCCTTGTATCAAGTAGAAACTCCTTGGTTTGCTGATATTGTTAATTACTTGGTTACAAGAACATTTCCCTCTACTTTATCTAAAGCTCAAAATGAAAAGATTTAATCTGATTCTAAATATTATATATGGGATGACCCATACCTTTGGAAAACATGTTATGACCAAGTTATAAGAAGATGTGTAGATAAATCTGAATTCTCCTCTATTCTGAACTTTTGTCATGGTCTTGAAAGTGGAGGGCACATTGGTCTTCAAAGAACTGCACACAAAGTCCTAGCGTCTGGTTTTATTGGCCTACATTATTTAAAGATGCTTATGAATTCTGTAAATCTTGTGAACAATGTCAAAAGACTGGAAACTTAACTAGAAGAAACGAAATGCCACAAACAGGTATCTTAATTTGTGAAATATTTGACGTTTGGGGTATTGACTTTATGGGTCCGTTTCCGTCTTCTTTTAGCAATCTTTACATCATTCTTGCTGTTGATTACATATCTAAATGGATAGAAGCGAGTGCAACTAGAGCTGATGATGCTAAAACTGTGATTCACTTTGTCAAAACTAATATATTTTCTAGATTTGCAATTCCTAAAGCAATTATTAGTGATAAAGGCACTCATTTTGTTAACAAGACGCTTGGTGCATTACTTGAAAAATATCATATTACACATAGAATTTCTACGGCATATCATCCACAATCCAATGGACAAGCTGAAGTTTCGAACAGAGAAATTAAATCTATTTTGGGAAAAATGGTGTATCCTAATAGAAAAGACTGCAGTTTGAGGTTAAACGATGCATTATGGTCTTATAGGGCAGCATTTAAAACTCCGATAGGGATATCTCCCTATAGATTAGCGTTTGGTAAAGCCTGCCTTTTGCCGGTAGAAATAGAACATAAGTCATATTGGGCAGTAAAGCAGTGTAATTTAAATTATGATAAAGTCGGAAAAGAAAGAAAATTGCAGTTGCAGGAACTTGAAAAACTAAGGTTAGAAGCAATACGAAAATGCTATGATTTACAAAGAAAAGACTAAGGCCTTTCATGATAAACAGTTAGCTAGGAAAACATTTCATGTTGGTCATAAGGTTTTATTATTCAATGCTCGATTAAAATTATTTCCTGGTAAGCTTCAAAATAGATGGCTTGGTCCTTTTGTTGTTACTAACACCTTTACTCATGGTGCAGTAGAAATTACAGATGTTAAAACTAACAAGGTTTTTAAGGTTAATGGACACAGACTAAAACCATTCTATGGCGAACCCCATGCCATGTACATTGAAGACATATTAGTAGAAGAACCTTGATTGGTACATGTCGAGCCAACGACATAAACAAAGGCGCTGCTTGGGAGGCAACCCAAGAATATCTCAGATTTGCTTTCTTCAAACTTTCTTTTTAGTTTGTTTTATTTTAGTGTGTTTTTCGATTTGCTTTTATGGTTTGATTTTTGAGAATTTTCATGAAATCTTCCACATTCTAAATGTTACATTGAGGACAATGTAAGGTTTAAGTGTGGGAGAGAGGTAATTGCTTGCTGTTACATGAAGTATGTGGAATTTGATGAAATTTTTTCGAATGGAATTGCTATGGATGATGGAGAATATTGTAGTTGGAGTTGAACGTTGATATTTTTGAGGAGAATTGTCGAATATTGGTATTGAAATATTATATGGAGATTATATTGATGTGAAACAGGTTGAGTTGGATGCATGAAATTTTTTGTTTGTCCATATTATAAGGGAAATGCTGCCGAAATTTCTATAGAAATTTCTGCATTTGGACTAAAATAATTATTGGATTGTTATTTGCGTTATATAAAAAAGTTCATGAGCATGTAGTTTTAGGTGCATTTAGTAGTTGTATATGTGTTATGCATTATTTTTTAGGAAGTAATTTTAAGTAAAACCAACCTCTTAGTTTCTTTTTGAAAAAAATGAATAAATGAAGAAGTTCAACAATCTGCATTTGGACTAAAATAATTATTGGATTGTTATTTGCGTTATATAAAAAAGTTCATGAGCATGTAGTTTTAGGTGCATTTAGTAGTTGTATATGTGTTATGCATTATTTTTTAGGAAGTAATTTTAAGTAAAACCAACCTCTTAGTTTCTTTTTGAAAAAAATGAATAAATGAAGAAGTTCAACAAGAAACTCTAATCTAACTATGTTTTGAAATAAAATATGTTTTCGAAAATAAATATATTTTGGGAATTGTTAACATTTTTAGTTAAAGAATAGTCAAGTTTGAAAGATTCATAATATGATTAGATTAATGATCTCATGTTTATAGCTAGTTAGTGTAGTCATTCTCTTGAGGGTAACTATGACTAGATGGATAGACCAAAATAACCTGTGAGATTCTGAGCCTAATAAAGTGAGATATGTACATATCAATCTCAAATTTTTCTTTCATGTGTGATGTTCTTCCATGGTAATTTCTCTCTAGAACTTGCATTGATACTCTTCAAGACTACATTGACTCATGTTGGCATGAAGTAAACTACATAGCCAAATAGCCACCCTACATTATATTACATCCTTTATGAACCCCTTGAGCCTAAAAGACTATTATTTTGCTTAGCCTTCATTATAAACCATAAAAAACATTAAATAAGTTCATGACCCAACATTTTGAGCTGATGGAGCAGGGTTGTTGATTGAGTAAAAGCGAAGTTTGGGGCTGTTTCTATAAAAGGTGTGGTTATAGCAGTTGAAGTGTTGATCGTCCATGTTATGTAATATATTGTAATCTTGATATTCTATGAAAAATATGAGAGAGAAGGTGAAAAAAAAGAGAAGAAGAAAAGAAGTAAAAAAAATGATGAAAAAAAAATGAAATGAAAAATGAAAATATGTGAAGAAAAATAAATCAAGTGTGATATGTAGCTACAAATGATGATGTAAATGGGCGTTTGTATATCAAAGTCAAAATACATGAGATGTGCTTATTTGGAATGACAAAAGGTTGAAGTACAATGTGAGAGTTATTTTTGGTCCCTCTTGTCCGGAAAGAGAGGAGTTATTAAGTTTTTGCTCCACTTGGTTCGAAGCTATCTAGTCTACATATCTTTAAAATTTCCTACCGTTAACCATAGCCCTCATTACAACCCATCTAAAGTCCTTTTGATTTATGTCTGACATGTTGTCTAATAATAGTGGAGAATCGAGAAGATATGCAAGCTTATGGAAGAGTTTTGCCATCGAAATTGAGCCTTGAGTGAAATACATAAACCCTTTCAAACACATGAGTGACGAGTGATTATTTATCGTGCGAGGGTCTATTTATTAAAATCATGGTTCTATCAAGTGAATACTCACTAGTGCTTATCAAATGTCGAGAGAGTATATCTATGATGTGTAAGAGTTCTGATGACTTGATTGTTCTAAATTGATAATGTGACATTCCTGTTAACATCTTACTTGAGTTTTTACTTAATAATATAAAACGTTTTAGTTTCTTGTTCGACTTTTCATTGATTTAGTTTTAGAGTTAAAAAATAGAGAGGTGGCGTTATGTGTTATATAATTGCATGGAGTTAGAGTTTGATCGATGACGATCAAGAGCTAAGTATGGGGGAATTTGATTAGTGCACAAAATAATATATTTATGTCCCCATATTTTGTTATAATATGTATGCTTATAATATTATTTTGATGCATTTTTTACTTATAATATTATTAGATATTATATGCTATGTTTTTATTTTTATTACTAATATTAGTTAATTATACTACTTTTGTCCAATGTTGTAAATTGGTCCAAGGAATGAACAAAAAGGCAAGCACATTTACCTTGTGAAAATCAGGCCAAGGTTCCAAAGAAGAAAAAAATTAGAAGCGAAGAAAAAAAAAAGGAAAATGAAAACAAAAGAAGAAAGAAGAAATAAGAAAGGAAACATAAGATAGAAAAAGAACGAAGAGGGAAGAAAGAAAGAATAGAACAGAGTGTTCAACACTCCTATTCTCTTCACTAGGGGTGTAAGTTTGGTTTTTGGTTTGGTTTTGGGGCAAAACCAAACCAAACCAAACCAAACCAAAATAAATTCAGTTTTCATATTTCAAGTCCAAATCCAAACCAAAATTCGTCCCAAACCAAACCAAACCAAACCGAAATTACAAAACCAAAACCAAACCAAACCAAAAAACCGAAATTCTTTTATGATGCAAATTTTTTTTTCCAAATCTTACAAATAATACGAAAATTATCAAGTTTCAAATCATCAAACATAGAAGAATTACTTCAATTTCAAATAAAGCTTAAAATTGAAGTACTAGAACTAAAGATAATTGATAAAAACATCAAAACCCATATAGGATAGGCAAACTTCGGTTTGGTTTGGTTTTTTTCGGTTTTTTAAAATAAAAACCGAACCAAACCAAACCGAAAAAATGAAAATTTTCCAATCCAAACCAAACCGAATTTTGAAAAAAACCAAACCAAATTATTAATTCGATTTGGTTTGGTTTTCGGTTTTTAACCAAATAACTTACACCCCTACTCTTCACCGCCATTCATCTCCTCCACCTCACCTATCCAATAGCAAAGCACCAGTTTTACAAGAGCAACTTGCAAATTCATCATCCAATCACAGCAAGGAGCCGCAATTTCGGCGCCGCAAAGTAGAAAAGGCAAGAAGAGTCGGTTTTAGGGCCGAAAACTTGGAGGCCAATCCTCCTATTTGATTGGTCGAATTTCACAATTTGGGCGGCGAAATTGGGTATAAATACCCAATCGAGGGCTCCGAAAAGGGAGGCAAGCAATTCCCACAAATTTGAGAGAAAAAAATAGAGAATTGCGTGAGGTTTCGAGCCATTTTGGGCGTGCGATAGTTCGACGGGAAGACATTTTCAGGGGAGTCTTAGCACACAACCTGAGGAGGGTGAAATTCAAGGTTAAACATAGGTGCGAAATCCGAAATTCAATGGCGAATTTCCGCGCGACATACATAAGTTTATTCTCTTTTTCTCTTGTACTTTCAAACTGGTTTGATATTTCCCGATTATATTTTTGGATTTCATAGTTGGTTTGTATTGATATTGTTTGGATTGAATTGTTGAATTTATAGTTTGAATTCAAGATTGTTTGATCTTAAATACATGAGTTATATTTGTGTGTATGTTTTAGATTTCAATATTATGCCTAATTTGTTATCTTATTATGTATAAAGTTGAAATCTTTGCTAGTTTTATGATTAAGCTTAGTCTAAATTGTATAACAACCAAGTAGCAACTAGTTTAATTTAAGCCTGCAAAGATGGTTTTAAGTTCAAACTATAATATAACTTAGACTAGTTATTTAGACATAAAGATATAATATGTTTAAATTAACTAGGGATTAATGAGGTACTTCTAATTCTATAATGCTTCTAGTTTTATCATTATAAGTTGCGAAATACTTGTGGTGATTAGATTAGTTTAGAATCGATGTTAGGCTTAATTCAACGTTGATTAAAAGTAAGGAAGTATATGGGGAGTTTGGTTACTTGAATTCCTACAGTTAATCTTTCTAATCAATCTTGGATTTATGAAATCGAAAGTATACTCATGGTTAGAAGTTTATAAATCTCTACAACATTATGGACTTAAAATGGAATTGTTTGTCATCACATGTAAATATTAGGTTAGATTTATCTTTAGTAGTAAGATTTTTAGTATCATCTTGTAAAACCCCCCCAAGAATAATGTGAATATGCATATATTAGTCAATGACATGTATATACTAGTTAGATTCTCTTAATTAGTTGAACTTGGATTTTAGGAATATATAAAACCTCTCCGTGGGATCGACTCTTATTTATCATTAAACTAAATTTAAATAATGCTAATGTGGATGAAATAAGGTTTTTAATTTGTACGCATAACGACACGTACCACTAAACCTATTCCATTGTTCTGTGACAACAAGTTAGCAGAATATATTGCACACAATCCTGCTCTTAACGACTAGCATCTCAAGTTAGATTGCTATTACATTAGAGACAACATAGAAGATGGGACAATCACTACCATTCATGTGAAATCTTCTATGCAAGTGGTTGATTTGATGACCAAGTCTCTCCCCGGCCACTCAGCAACATTGGTTTCTTTCTTCCAAGTTAGGACTTGTCTTTGCTAGCCAACTCCAACTTGAAGGGGGCTGTAGGAAATACAGTGTATTTTCTTTGTATTCTTTTTGTATATTCTGTATATTTCTTAGCTGTAATGTGCTGTACATGACAGCTAGATATTTTCTCTTTTGTCTGTAGTGCTAAGTTGTAATGTATATATGATATGAGAGCTCTCTCTAGGGATACCTCCCAAAAATTAAATTGCTGCGCCTCCTTTTACCTACTTTACAGTATTTCCTTAAACATTCCACAGCAACATTTACTGATTAATATAATTATTTCTACCTGATTTTCATCAAAGATATATCCAACTATGCCAAAGAGATAACTAAGATCAATAAATGATGAAAAATATGTTTTAATTCGACATACCTGGTAAGAAAAAATATCATAATTGTCTATATATTTGGGTGTACTTCTAAAAGCAAATTTGTATCTCTACCTTACTTCAAAAAATGTGTGTAACTTTAGCTTTATCTGTATTTTGTTGAGGAAGAGATGTAGTTTAAAATTAAATTCGTTATTAGCTTATGTAAGTGTTACTCCCGATCTCCTAAGTAGCAATACATTTCTTATTATGAATATATTATATAGATCATGTAACATATTCTTCTAAATGTTTCAATATTTATATTTTAAGGCAAAATGTATAGTTGAATGAATACCTTTGCCGAGTATAAGACATTGCCTACTAACTCATATTATTATCTAAATAATTTTCCCTATTTTTCATTAACTCTTTTACCTATATATACTTTGCCAATTATTTGACACTATGAACGAATTATGTACATCTATTGTAATTTTTGTAATAGCGATTCGGTAACTAAATGCTACATACCCATATACAAGCGTAGAAGTTAACTGTACATGATTTTTTTTTTTCTAAAAATATAATGACTGCATATTTAAGAGTATATATAGCTAGCATTTTAATTACAAAAATGTCACTTTTTTTTCCTTTTAAATCAGTCACCCATAAATTAAAAAGCAAAGTTAAAGAGAGTTGGTTATGATCTGAAATAAGATAGTTCATATAATAACTAGGTGTTGGGTGTACAAAAATGTCACTTGAAGTACATAGTTTGTTCATTACGACGTAGATGTGTTAGCTTAGTGGAGTAACACCCCGAATTTCAGGGCTTTGCCCAAAGTTCAAATCCTTATCCCAACATTAAGTACAAACTCCCTTCGTTTACAAACAATTATTACACTTCACTTTTGGGGAGAAGTGCATTTCGAACGCACTTTATGAGCTCCTTTTGGCTTGGTTTGATGCTTTTTAGTTTTTCCTCCCTTTTCTTCCATCTTTCTTCCTCATTTCATTCTCTATTTCTTTCACTTGATCATTGTTGATCATAGTGACATTTTGCTAGATTTCGGTCAATTTTGACTGGAATTCTAGTACATTTGCTTTCACCGTGTTTTCCCGTGCTTTGATTGCAGGTATGACCTTTTCCGAGGTCGAGAGTTGGGAGATACGGCATAAGAAATGAGTTGGAGAAGCCGAGCAGAGACTGATGTGCACTCGCACCACCTTCTAGGTGCCCGCACACATTGGTGCACCCGCACCTGGCATCGGTGCGCCCGCACCACCCCACGGATTAAGCACTCTTAATGTCAGTCAGCTAGGTGTACCCGCACCAGATCTGAGGTGCGCCCGCACCAATTTCATGGTGCGCCCACACCATTCCTGTGAAGATTGGCCACTATATCAGTAGCCTTGGTGCGCCCGCACCACCTATTTCCGTCAAAAAATTGTAAGGCTCGTGCCTATTAAAAAACAATAGATTGTTATGATTTTGGGATTATGCTTTTATTTTCCAGAGTTTAGAGAGTTTTTAGGGTTCCACATTAGAGAGAAAAACACTTTGCTTATAAGATTCGTAGATTATAGTTTGTGATTTCTACAACAAAGGTACTTTTATTCGATTTAATTTCAAAGTTTCAGTTTTTATTCTCTCTTTTCATTGTTATTATTTGTTCTTCCATTTTATTAGATCTCCTTTATTATAGTTTCATAGTTGTTATTTTCATTAGATTAATTATCTCTTAATCATCTTTAGCTCTAGATTAGTTATATATTTCATATTTATTGCTTAGAATCCATGATTAGTGAGTAGTCTCCTATCTAGGGTTAGGGTGAAAGTATGGATTAGGGTTTAAATGTATCGTATGTGATTGTGATGATCTAAAGATGTTTATGCATTGATCTTGGTGTTTTGTTTTCAAATGTTCTTAATCGAATTTTGAACTCTTTTATCATCCCCATGAATCAACTTAATTTCTAGGCTAATATATTGGGTAGAAATTAAGGGGATCCTTTGTTAGGGGTTTTCCGAATTAATTGGATCTTTTAATCAATTGACTAAAGACCATTCGAGAGAGGATTTAGTTGATTGATTAAGCGATCATTCTCGATGACCATTCGAGAGAGGACTCGAGTATTTTAGAGGAAAACTAAACCTTGCGTAATCGTTGCCTTTGATCTACAATTGCATTAATGGTTGTTGTTCCGCTTTGATCCATACGAGTAACCTTAACTCTAGTGTCTTCCTATTTGATATATCATCTCTTGTTATTCGCTAGTTCTTTGATATTCGCTAGTCGTAGTTGTTGCCAAATCAATTTTTAAAACCCCAAAAAATCCCTCAATTAAGGAATTTAGATTTGATATACTTTAATCAATCCCATTTTACATGTGGATCGACCCTTGACTTGCCTTTACTACGCTCTTAGTAATTGCGTGTTAAGTTTTATAAATATATTTTGAAAAGCGATTTTTGGTGCCTTAACGACACACTGAAAACCTCTTATCAGAGAACCAAGACAATCCTGAAAAAAACATGATAGATTTACAATAAAAGCATATTAGATTTTAGGAAAATGTAACCGATCCATTAAAATATTAGAGGAGAGAGAAAAGTACGAGATTTTTTTTTTGAATGAATTAATAAAATGGGTGTTGGGGAATATGAAGTAGAAAATTGTATAAAGTTGATGATACATGTTATAATTACCATATAATGATAAGATGAAAGTGTAACATTTAACGGAAACAGTCTAAAAAAGAAAGCGTAACATTTATTCTTAAACGAAGGCAATAGTTTGGTCTTTGGGCGAATTATCTCTCTTAACTAAAAATAAATAAAAAAAATTGACAATAGAGGTATGAACTCTGAACTTTGGGTGATAATTTTTAAAAGGTCCGAACTATTGATCAGCCTGGGTAGGTCCTTACTTTAGGGGGTCTTAACTTTTAGTTGGCCTCAGTGACTTGAAGCTGCTTTTTTTTAAAATCTTACCAACTTCCTACTTCTCTCCCTCAATTAGCTCTTTCGTTGGACCAATATTTCAATAGTTATGACCTATTAAGTGTTTCAAGTCACTGAGTCCTGCTAAAAGTTAATACGCTCTTAAGTAGAAACTTAAACAGGTAAATCAATTGTTCAAATTTTTAAAAATTATTAGCCAAGTTCACACCTCTAAAACAAATAGTTGATGAAGTGGATAGCTCTTGTTTATGCATGGGCTGCATGCGAAGCCCAAAACCCTGACCCAAACAAAAGAAGACATCCCACAAGCCAAATCTACCCACTATTTCAGACATATATAGCGTCAAAAAGATCACAGGGGTTAGGGTTTAACAAGTAATTGGGGAAATCATCGATCAAAAATCTCGAGGAGAGAGAAAAAATGGCGATGAAAGGAAAGGGAAGAAAAGCGCGAGATGAAGAAGAAGCCGGAAAAACCTTGAAGTGCGTGAAAGATTGGACAAATTGGAGCTTGAAGAAGGCTAGAGTCATCACTCACTATGGATTAATTCCTTTGATTATTTACATCGGGATGAATTCTGAGCCCAAGCCTACAATTTCTCAGCTTCTCTCTCCTTTTTAAATCTAATGTAATGTATTTCTCTTGAATTTATCAACTTTTTTTTAATAATATTATTTCTGCTACTTCAATGTTGTTGTTCAAACTTGAGAAGTTTTTGTTATGATGAGTTAATTAGGGTTTCCGATGTTAATGTTGATTTTGATTGGTAAATTTGATGTTAGTTTAATAATTGCTTGTTTTTATGATGTTTATATCGAATTTGTTTTCTGTTGATTATTTGTTTGGCTAAGTTGCGAAAATGATGATGAGGTTTGATGATTATAGTGTTATAAGAGTTGGTCGAATTGCAAATTTGGATGAATTTTGGTGATTATAATGTTAAAGTAGTGGTCGAATTGCAAATTTGGAAGAATGAGGATGAGTTTTGGTGATTGTGATTGATAGATTTTAGACGAAATCATTAAGTTTCGCTCGTGTAATGTTCTGCAATGATCTTCTGGAACATTTGCATAATGAATTGTAAATGTAAGACGAGCTTTATGCCTTCTGCCAAATTCCTCCTTTTCGACTACTAACATGATATTTTTATTGATCGACACAAAAATTCTCGGTTTTCTGTCCATTGTCAAATGAATGATTGGGGCTAGATATTGTTTGAGATGGTTGTTTGAAGAATGAAGCAAGAACTCTGAACACCAAGTATGTCATTAATTGTATAATTGTTTGGTTTTCCGCAAGTTTTTCCATACCCCTGTGTAAATAACCCACTATTGGTTCACAGTCAATAACATCTTCACCGTCTAAAGTAACGATGAGTCGGAGAACGCCATGCATTGATGGATGGTGAGGACCCATATTGACTATCATGAAATCTTTTATGGAAGTTGGTACAGTCATAGGTTTTTCCCGAATAGTTGAGCCTTTATAGGATAAACAATCAAGTTGATGCTACTTTCTTGTAAATGGATTTGGAAATTAGAGAATATCCTGTTGTTTAGTTTAGAAAATGGTGGAGAAAGATGTCTCCAAGGATTGGAAAACGTTGTGAGGGGATGATTAGGTGAATTTATTTAATTTGATGCCATATCTGATCTTCTGTCCAATTTAACGTTCTTTTGTCCATTTAACTTCTTTCATACGTTTGGACAAGTTACTTGTCAACATTAATAATTTACCTCTGCCTCTTAAGAAGTATCCTATCCTTGCAGTTTCACTGAACATTAGTTTCAGTTCGAAACACAATTTTGTTTGAACTGATATGCATCAAAAGGTAAATGTATGGTTCCTAACGGATACGATTTTACCCTAATCAACAACCTTTATCTAAACGACAATCTTTCCTTGAATCCTAGACACAAGAATTTACAAAAACTCTCTCATGAACCCCCAGATACTCAGAATCAAGTACATATCAATAGACCTCTTCGGGTACTTCCCTTCGGCTGGCAAATATGACCAATTTATCAATGGAGTATTAGATGAAAGCTAGTACAAAAAGCTACAATTCTACCATATATCACACTGTATAATCAACATGGCACAGCTTCCTAAAATAAACTACTTCCTCCGTTTCAAATTACTCGCTACACTTTCCGTATAGGGAAGTTTCATATTACTTGCTACACTTCCTTTTTGGGCAATAAACTCTCTCTATCTCTCTCCTCTCACATGGGTCTCTTTTCTTTTTACTCTCTACCTCTCTCTTCTCCAAAAATTGCTTAGGAGTCCGTGAATTGAGAAGTGTAGCAAGTAAAATGAAACGAAAGAAGTATGTTGCACATTCAATTTAGAACATACCTTAAAAAACCATTCAATTTAGAACATACCTAAACAAGACCATGTTACTCCTTAATTTCGTGCTAGACTAAACCATACATGCAAATGATCTTCATAAGACCGCCATCCTTTACTAAACCATACATACATATAATATTATGATCTTTACTTCTTTACACGGGTCACAAAAGCATCCTACATTATTTTGTTTCCAAGGCTACACTAGAAAAACAGAAACCTCCTATAGGTGTATGAAACCATCAAGGCATTAGCACCAAGCACCTTCAAAAAGCGGAGTGGTTGGAATGGCATCTGCTCCAAACATCTTGACCAAATCCGAGCACTTCGGATCTGGCACCTCTGTCTCAGGGTGGAGCTCCAAACCTAGTTCTTCCTCTATGTCGTCAGATGCTGATATAAGGAGGAATTCACACCCTTCGTAGTTTAAAAAGTCAGGAGGATCAGCCGGCCCAAACCGTTTACCCCCAAACTGCCCTTGCAAGTGTGCTGGGAATACAGCTTTGCGTTTATTGCTCATTCCTTGGAATCCAGATCTCCCTCCACCTTGTTCGGGACTCTTTATCTGGATAATGAAAGAGCCTTCTCGCTCTACATTGAGCCCTTCTTGAGGTTCGTTTTTCTTGTCTTCGGGTGGAAATTCTAGCTTGTAAACCAAATGAGTGTGCATCTTTGTTTCAGAGTATTTGTGCCTAAGGATACGGTATACACCTTCTCCTAGGGCCCTAGCATTTGGCTTGTGCCGATGTCCCCTTGTCGCAGTTTCATATTCTTCTGCAATATTATAATGTACCATATTAGAAATAATTATACTACTTAATCAGTCAGTGATGCAAATAATTCAATTTCAGTATGCAATTTCGACTACAACTTACATGGAATAAAATTAATTAAGATTAGCTAGAATATATACCTCCTTGGAGAGCATCTTTGATATCATCAACCTTTGTGGTGACTAATTCTACAAATCCCCAAAAAGGCCTACTCTTCTTTGCTGGATCAGGAAGTCTCTTCTGTCCCATAACAATGAATCGTAACAGTGGTTGTTTTTCTATGTTTACTTCCTGCATGACCAAATCCAACCATCAAGGATTCGTTTGGTTGACGAGAAAACATTTCCAATGAAAATGATTGTGAGTGGAGGTGAAGTTAGGCTTTTTCTATGCTCGATTAGTACAACACGAAATCCAGACATTAAGGCTTTGTATGGTTGAGAACTTGAGGAGAAAACACTTTCAATGGATTTGATATCCCATGGGAAAAACAACTGTAAATTAGTTGTGGCTGTGAGAAGAGAAATAGTAAACTAATGAATGAATAAAAAGAAGTAGCATATGACGGAGAATTTTTTAATTTTGGAAAGACTATTTTCTACCTTGTGAACCTAACAAAGGAAAGTGAAAATATTTTAATTTTTTTCAGGAATATGTTATCAACCAAACGCTGCTTGACTGATTACCTTCACTCCATGTCCGCCTTCAGGATGCTCCTTGATGCGGCGATTTTCATCTTCATTTTGACCTTCATCCTCATGACTCGAACTAGGACTATGCTCAGACTTGGCACCTTCTTTGCCAGAATCAGGGGCTTGTTTCTCCTCCACTGCCCTTTCACCAGATTCTGGGCGTAAAACTATGTACATTCTTTGGACATCATCTGCACTATGAGCTTCTTCTCTATTCACTTTCGGCCTGTAGAAGAAAAATATTTCCCCCCTTTCCTGCAATGTGAAATTACATTATTCAATTATTTTTCTTTCAATGCTGCAGCTAATGTATGTTCCATTCCATATATTAAGAGAACAACTCCAGAATAGACCTTCAGAATAGACATAATAGCGCAAATCTCACAATAATATCTACTGTAAGACGATATCATACAAGAATTAGGGAATAAAAACTAAAAAATATGAAAATAAACGATAGTTCACTGGTTAAAGCATCTCTTCTGGTTCCAAAGGACTTGAGATTGATTCTCACAATTGGGATTTATTTTACTCAGGAGCGTATCCACTATGGATTCACTGGGTTCAGTTGCACCATACAATATCATTGCAAGTTTGCAATAAAGAATTTGGGGAGCTTGTTTGTCAAAGTGGTTGTCTCTATCCACTTAGAACGCAATAACCTGAATTGCGAGTTGCTAGTTCGACTCTTGCTACTGCCTTTGATTCTTTTTTTTTTTTTTTCCGTTTTCACTTTAAATATATATGCAATTACAAATACTCAAATTACTTTTTTCAAAAAATAATTATGAAGAAATGTTGATTGTTTTTAATGAAATTTCTCCTGTATTCCTAAAAAAATCTAAAGACATTCTCACCCTTGTATTTTCACCCTTGTATTTTCAATTCTAGGTAATTAAAATTTTTGAACTAAAATATAGGTTTTAATTTTATGAAATTATTTTAATAATCTTATATTTAAAGTGTTTAAACCCACCCGATGAACTTTCTGGATCCACCACGGCTTTTACTCCCCCTAACTCGTCAAGGTTTACAAAAAGAAATTCTCAAAATATCCCCTATGTTCTTCATCTATGCAATCGTGACGGTTGAAATTTCCATATAGGAAATAGACCAAAGAATCCCGACTAATGATACTAAACCTCATCTATTTTTACCTCATTTGGCTCAATATACTACTCCCTCCTGACCCTGTATTTTTTTACTTGCTATTTTTGGTTTTTTAGCGTCAAGTTATGTAAATTTTGAACATTATTTTTAGCTAATATCTAAAAGAAATAGATTCATGTGAGATTTTTGCCTAGTTCCTCCCTTAGAGGAATAACTTGTTCAGAACAGGAACAAACATGAGTCATCTTTTCTCATTTCTCGTACAACCTTTGTCATTTATCATATAATGTTACTATTTCATTTAAACAATGTTAACTTTACAATTATTCAGGGGTTGTTTGGTTCAAGGTATAAAATGGAAAGGGAATGGAAACAAATAGAGGAAAGTGGTAACAAAAAATGGTTACCTTTATTAAGTGTTTGGTTCAAGTCATGGAACAGTAACTATTACCACCAAATAATGTATTTTGTTACTCGGGGGGAGGGAAGGGTAACAAATTGGGGGAGTCCATTACCACCAAGTAATGATAATGGATTGATAAGGGGTTGAACCAAACAAAAAGAAAAAGAATCGATAATTGATTCCGTTTCTTAGAACCTAACAATCACTAACTTTTCTTTTCCTTCTAATTTCCCTTATTTACGGTATTGCTATCAATATGAACATTGAAGTAGAAATTTCTCAAAGTTGTGACATGTGAGAGCAATAATACTGATAATATGAGTATGACAGGGAATGAAATATGTGAGCAAGATGAAAAAGAGAGAGTTGGGAAAACCTGAATCTCGACTTGGGGATCACTCCTAGTCTTCACCTCTTCACCTTGTCCCATATTTTTGCTGCAAATTCACCATAGATTGCTGGAAAGTGGAAACTATAAAAACACGAAATGAATAAACTACATACCAGATTCATAAAAGTAATACCAGTAGAAAATATGGACACCTGTCGGTTTACCATATCTCTTTGCCACGCTTCTGGGGCCTGGGTATGCCACGATTAGTTAACTGATGAAACTCGGTCGTTACTCGTGCATGTGTTAACTTCTAGATATACAACAAGATGAGAAAGTATTGGCGCCTACCCGATATAGGCCAACAGTGTCCATATCGGGGTATGTTAGTAATTTTGCCAGAAAAAGACAAAAAAAAGTTGACTTAATGGCAATTTAGACAACTATGATCATGTAGGAGAGAAATCAGATTAATTATTATATGAATCAGATCAACTATAATGTGAATTAGATCATGCATTAGTAATTTTGCCAGAAAAAGACAAAAAAAAAGTTGACTTAATGGCAATTTAGACGACTCTGATCATGTAGGAGAGAAATCAGATCAACTATTATATGAATCAGATCAACTATAATGTGAATCAGATCATGAATGTATGTAAGTAAAAAACCAAAAAAAAAACCCAAAAAAAAGAAAAAGTTATATTTATTTACAACTTTGCCACGGTATGCGCATATCAGCGCTCACAACAAGATAGTGTTTTTTATTTACGGAAATTGTTATCAATAATCCCAAGTTTACCATTAGTATGTACCGCATGCGAAATTATGTAGAAGATTAAATTAATTATTAATTACATATAATAAATTAGGTTTTTGAATTTTTAATCAGTTTATCCCACTAAATTAGGAATTTTTAAATTTTTTCAAAAATTGAATTAAGAGGGAAGTGATTGATTGTGCTGTAAATCTTTTATCGTGCCTTTTTTTATCTTTTTATTTTTTAAAATTAATTAGTAGTTACATCCTTTTTTTTGCTTTTTCTATTTTTTCGTGTCCCACCCTTGTTGCTATATTTATAGAGATTAAATTTTATGAAATTATTTAGAAAATGGCTTTTAGTGTATTTTAGGTGGACACAAACTCTTCAAGAGTTGGCATATATTATCATCATATATCATATCATACAACTAATATATAAAATAGAGTGCAAAAGCCAGCTCATGAGGTCGCGACTTTTGGCGTCCTTATTTGACACCATTTGTCATGCTTAGTAATTGACATGTCATTATTTTATAGAATAAATAGAGTTACAAAGTAATAAGAATACATGTATAAAGTTTAGGATAAGTAGAAATAGAGTTGGATTCACAATGAAAAACTTAAATATAGTAAATCGATTATAGCTTTTAATATATAATTCAGAAAATTATAATTTTTGTACCATCGGAAAGTGTTTAAAAACTACTTTAAAAAAATGATCCATTTATACTATATTAAAATTTTATATTAAAATAACATACAAAAGGAAATATTGACTATACTAACGTATTAAATAAAGTAACAAACTGCAATTAGAATTAGAAATACAATTAGAATTAGAATTAGAGTTACAACTGTAACTTTGTTGTTGTATGCCGGACAAAATACGTTCAAACAGGATATGTGAAAATTTCAAAACTCTACATCTTCTCCACGAAGAGGACGGACATTTACCCGGGTCCCAATACTAGTATATTAATAAACTTAGAAAAATTGGCCTATATGTCAAACATATGTTTGCTCTCACCATTTGGCAATAAATCATGCTTCCCTACATGTCGTCCTTATTCTATTGCAGTACACGTGTTAATCGTATAAAAACCAAGTCCACGTATCTTTTGATTGAAATTTGCCACCTTTGATTATGCTTCCCTAAATCAATTATAATCTTTAATATTATCCAATAAATTATGATTTATCCATACTAGATATAGCTACACATAAATAATTGCCAATTTATATTAGCTTGCTCCATAATAATTTATTTCCAAAGCTTGCAAAAAATATAGTTTATATCCTTCCATCAAGGATAAATCATGAAAGCAATTAAAGATGGTCACATTACCTCTTTCTAAAATATGGAATGGATTGATAAACATACTAATATGACGCATCAAATTTCTTAAATATGGAATTGGTTGATCATCATACTAATATAACGGGGTTCATTCATCAGGGGAGGGCCTTGCCCTGCGCGGCATGCGCGACCGCGCAAGGCCCCCCAAAAATTAGGGCCTTTAATTTGGATCAGTGGTAAGTGAGTGAAGGGGACTAAAATGCTAGAGGTCAAGGGATCAAATCTTAATAAATGTGTTTTTTGGGAAGAAACAAAAATCTCACAACTTTCCTTATCCACGTTTCTAGTTCCTTACTCTCATCTTTTCATCTTCCCTCATAAATCCCACCAGGCCATTAATACTTTATCTTTCAATTTCCATACAAAATTTTCCAAAATCCATAAATTTATTAATTAGTCTATTGATTCTCAATTTTCAAACAACTGTACTTTTTTTTCCAATCTCTCTAATTTCCCTATATATATTATATACAATTTATGGAATTTTTACCATAAAAATTACAAAAGTAAGAAACTCAAAAATCTACTTCAAAATTAAACAATCTGTGAGTACACCTCATTCCGGCAGAGCAACCTTGGACGCTCAAGCGTCAACAAGAAGTCGGCAAGTTGGTTCATTATCAATTTTTTTTTTTTGGTAAGAAGAAGTGGCCTGGACCCCGCTCGGGTCTTATTGGGCCAGACACTTGAGAGTAAGGGGAAAGGGTAAGGGGAATCCCTACCCTCAAAGTGCCTCTAGTGGGGATTGAACCCCCAACCTTGAGGTTGGGTGCTCTCCTTACCACTAGACCAAGTACTACTTGGTTAGTGCAGCATCATAGATCTATTGCATAGTACCTTTCTTTTTTATTTTTTACTTTTCAAATTTATACTATTGGTAATTAGTGTTAGTAGTTGTACTTGAAAACGTAACTAATTAAGTTTTTTTTATATAGACTGCAGAATCCAAGTTAATTTGATAATACCTGTATCTATCCAAATTAAAGAAGGGAAAAGCTAAAAATGAAAAATATATGTATTAATTGATCATTTATTGCATCGGTTGATGCATTATTTTTCGCATCGGTTGATGTATTATTTTTTCATAAATTCACAACTTATTTCCTTTGAAGGTAGTATATTTATGTCTTATATATAACCCTTAGTGAAGTTTTCTAAGTTAATAAAATCACCTTTTCTAAAATGAAAAAAAAATTGAGATTTAAGGGCCTCTTTTAAAAAATATGCACCTTGAATGGAATCACTGATACTTCAATGGCACAATGCTTGGGCGTCGAACCTGGGAGTGAGATCACTTCTAAATTTCCAAAAAAACGTCCTGCTGTAATCTCAATTTCGGATCCGGACGAGGATTGGAATCTGAAACGCAATAAAACTTCAGTGACCAGCGAGGATGAGCCTAGTTTAACTCCAAATCAAGATGCACAAGCATCAGCAGATACTATGGACTTACAACTCACAGTTTCAGTTACTATTGACGAAGAAGAAAATGGGCGGGCCGTGGTTGACCCTGATCAGCCACCAAGTGAATTATGAAGTTCCTGTCATGGAATTGCCGCGGTCTAAAAGCCAGAAACAACGCGGTAATTCCATACTTATTCTGGCTACTCTCTCAATTTCAGCCAACGTTTTTATTTCTGTAGGAAACTAAAACTAATGTAGATTATGTAAAACGACTACTTAGTTCTACTAATCCTACTTTTGTGTGTGGTGTGGATGTGGAGGAGACACGAGGAGGACTGGTTGTTTTTTGTTGGGGTCCGTTTATGGTTAATGTAGTGTGTCAAACTAGCAACTTTGTCTTTTGTAAAATAGTGGCTAATAATGGCAAGGAATGGCATGTGATGTTTTTATATGGTGCTTCTCAACAACAACATCGTCAACAATTATGGTTAGATCTGCAATATCTGTTAAGTATGTATTCCACTTATATGATCATCGGCGATATCAATCAAGTTTGATAATTATGCAGGCAAACTGGGAGGTACCTCTTTAATAAGGGGTTGGGATGATATTATACAATGGAAACATGCTCTAAATTTACAAGATGCTCCATTTCACGGGCCTCGCTTTACTTGGTCTAACACACGTGAGGAAAATGACTTAATTTTAGAGCGATTGGATCGCACTTATGTTTCTCCGTCTTGGATGGAAGAATTCCCAGCAACACAAGTTCGTAATCTTCCTCTAGTTCAATCAGACCATGCTGCTATATTGCTTCACACAGAGGAACCGATTAAGAATAACAAACGGCCTTATCAAGTCGAAAATTGGTGCTTGGGTTTTCCGGATATTAAGCAAATTGTGGAGGAGATATGGCAGCTAGACATTAGTGGTTCTCCTATGTATGTGTTATCATGGAAACTTATTGCTGCTCGTGAACGCATTAAAGCTTGGAGTTTAGATAAGCATATGTTTTGGGGTATTAATTGGGCTTCAATCTTTAGAGATTTGGAGAATATGGGTCAAGGTATTCACTCGATTCAAGACGGATCTCACTTTATGCGTCGAAGAAATATTCTACTTGATGAAGCTTCCCTAGGTATGGCTTACTGGCAGTAAAGACTTCGGGATCATTCAACCCAGTTAGGCGACCTGCCTACTAAATTCTTGTTTAATCATATTCGCCAACGTCAACGCCGCAACTACATTTACATGCTTAAAGCAAATGATGGTCTTTCTTGGATTGATAATCAGGTGGAAATTGCTAATATGATAGTCACACATTTTCAGCAAATTTACTCTGCTCCGGCTTTGACTGGGATGAATAATTCACAAAATCATGGATCGGATATTGATCTTGTGTTACGCGAATTACATTTACCTCAACTAACAGCTAGTCAACGATCGTCACTTTTGGCCCCCTTTTCTATGGAAGACATTAAAGATGCCATGTTTGATATTGCCACTGATAAATCTCCTGGGTTGAATGGTTTTTCAGCAGAATTTTTTAATAGGCATTGGACTATTTTGGGGCCTTCTGTAACTGCAGCTGTTCAACGTTTCTTTACTTCAGGATTTATTCTCAAAGAATGGAACAGAACCCTACTGGTCCTAATTCTGAAAGTTACACCCCCAGAAGAGGTAAATCACTTACAGCCTATCAGCCTTTGCAACGTTGTCTACAAATGTGCGTCTAAATGCTTGGTTAAAAGAATGAAACCACTACTCCCCTCTTTAATTGACGATTACCAAAATGCATTTGTACCTGGACGACATATGAGCAACAACATTCTCATCTCACAAGAGCTAATGCATGTAATTAACAAACAACGTTCGGGTCCGCGTCAATTAGTTGCTCTTAAACTGGATATGAGCAAAGCTTATGATCGCGTTAGCTGGTTATTCCTTTTAAAAGTCCTTTCGGCCTATGGTTTTCCCGCCTCTTGGGTTCAGCTGATTAATCAATGTATTTCAATTGTATCTTATCGGGTTATCATTAATGGAGTTGCTACAAATTCGTTTCTTCCGCAATGTGGACTCCGCCAAGGGGATCCATTTTCTCCATACTTGTTCCTGTTTTGTATGGATATCTTTTTCCGAATGACTACTTTGGCTACGGACTTAAGGCTTTTTAAGGGAATCGCAATACGTAGGTTGGGGCCATGCATATCTCATTTATTCTTTGCATATGATGCGCTCTTCTTCTTTAAAGCCTCTGAAGGTGCGTGTCGGGAGATGACGACGTTGGTCCACAGGTTCTGTAATATATCAGGACAAATGCTTAATCTTCGAAAATCTTTTGTTAAATTCAGTCCGAATATTTCGAGTGATCAACAACAAGTCTACAAAGATCTCCTAAAAATGAGTAGTCACAACAACATGGGCACCTACCTTGGCATTCCTATTGATTTTCAGGAGACCAAAATTCGACACTTCACTCCGCTTTTGGATATCATTTCTACAAGAATCTCGCAGTGGAATACTAGGGTGTTATTGCAACCAGTTAAAATGATCTTGATCAATTTTATTCTTTCGGCTTCCATCCTTCACTATTTGGCTATCTTTAAAATTTCGGCGACAATAGCCAACAGAATAGATGCCATGCTAGGCCGTTTCTTTTGGAGCAATAAACAATCTAAAGGAGTCCATTGGAGGAATCAAGCTACTCTCCAAAGGCCCAAAGGCATGGGAGGTTTAGGCTTGCGTAACATAGGGCTCTTCAATAAAGCGATGTTAATGAAACAAGTTAGGCGACTTCAGCAGAATCCTCAATTACTTGTCTCAAAAGTGTTTCACGATCCTACGCACACCACCTTCAGGTTGCGTGTGAATCGTCAAAATATGTCATGGGGTTTGAAAGGTTTACAAGAGGCTGAAGCCTCTCTCCATCACGGTCTAGCCTGGAAAGTTGGTAATGGAGAATCCATTCATGCTACTACTCAAAAATGGATGAATGGTGTTGTCCCCATTTTCAAAGATGACGTTCCTCTAGCTACTGCAGCGCGCTTAAAGGTCGCAGATCTTATAGACCATGATAATCAAAGGTGGAATCTTCGGAATATTTATCAACTTTTCACTATGACTAGTGGTGGGCAGATACGAGCTCTAGAGCTTCCTACTCTTTCAACTACGGCTGATAGCCAATATTGGCCATACACCAAATCCGGGGACTACACTACAAAGTCTGGTTATTTCTTTCTTTTTCTTCAACAGCAACATGATATATATCGCATGACAACACAAATGCATATGGATTTTTTCCGTATAATTTGGGGTTTGAACATCATGCCGAAATGGAAGGTTTTTCTTTGGAAATTGTGGCACAATGCTATAGCCACAAACTCTAATTTGACTAAACGCCACATTGGACATTCAGCCACTTGTCCAATTTGCTTGGACCCGGTTGAAGATCTACAACACTTATTTCGTTTGTGTCCCTTAGCGGAGGAAGCCTGGAGTCTCATTGATCCTTCTATAGCCCAGATGCATACAGGAGACCAACTCAGTTTCAGCTCCTGGCTAATGCATAACATCATCAAATTTCAAAAACAGGACGGCCTTCGTGGACCACGAATTCCTTTATTCATAGGGGTGCTGTGGGCTATTTGGAATACGCGAAACGAATAAATTTTCTGCCAACGCCGGGCTACAGTTGAGCTTTTCCTTGACAAGCTAGAGGTGGCATGCCTAGCCATCATGTTTTTGTAGGCTGGGAAGGTAGGCATTCTATCTCTCCCTAGCTTCTTATGCCTCCTGGATTCCAGATGGCTAATCTTGGGAGACAAACACTCTCGATTCCGGACGTTACTATACAGATGGATGGTTCGTGGGATCGCCACTCTGGTATGGATGGGGCAGCCTGGGTAGCTCGGAATGCTTGTGGTAGTCTGAGGGACAAAATGGGGATCAACTTTCATGCCTCCTCCACTCTCTCCACCGAGGCCAAGGCTTGTCTTCAGGCGCTCCGTTGGGTATCTAGGCAACAACTATCTAAAGTAATGTTGCACACGGACTCTACAGTGTTAGTTCAACATCTTCTAACTGCTCGCATTTCTGATATTATGATTCGCCATACCATTGCGGACATAAAGGATCTAGTAGCAACAATTGACGAATGTGCGATTCTTAAAGTGGCTCGTACTCAAGTTCAAGCCGCACATGATCTAGCATGAGCCAGCAGATTAGATGCTTCCTTCTTTTTACGTTCTTAGTTCTTTGCTTGGTTCTATTTTCGTATGTTTTTGCGATGTCAAAAAAAATAAAAAATAAAAAATATGCACCGAGTCTCCAACATCCTAGCCCCGGCCCTGGCATTCATCATACACCCTGATGTAACATGTGCATGATACACCCAACACTAATTTTTGCTCATTTAGAACTCTCGGGCAGCTTGTGGACATCGCACTGAGGGGTCTTAAAGCAAGTAAATTTATGGCTATTGATCAAGAACGTTTGTTTTGTATCTCTCTCCTTTGAGCCTTGGCATGATTGCATCCAATCACTACATCAGTTGCTATACACTCGAACTCTTCACTTCTACCTTGACTTCTACAATAAAATTGAGAAGTATCCTGATGATTCTAACTTCAAACATCTGAGTTTTCGCAACTACTAGTACACCCCCGAGAGCAAGAGTTAATTTGCTCGTTGAGCCGTCACCTAAGATTCTCGAATGAGGATTGTACATACACATATCAACATTACAAAGCAAATGTACTTCTGCAGGCCCATTTATTGAGGCATCAAGTTGATGATAGTTTGGTTGCTAATCAGCGTGAAGTGATCCTTGTAGCTAGTAGATTGCTTAAGGCTATGGTTTATGTTATTTCCAGCAAGGAGTGGCTAGATCGTGCTCTTCTTACTATGGAATTGTGCCAGATGGTGACACAGGGTATGTGAGCGAGATTCTATGTTTCATAGGAAATTTAGTTAAGATATACAAAGAGAGCTCGGTAAAGCCATTGAGACTTTATATGACCTGATGGAAATGAATGATGGTGAGTGGCATAATTGCGGGATAATGTAGCACACTTTTGTAACTTTCCAAACATCGACATAACTTTTAAGGTAATTGATATTGTGTTGGTGCAAAATAAGTTGGTTGACTTTGCAAACAAGTCACTGCACACCCAATAGTTTGATACTGAATGTCTTGGGAGACTTAGCCCCTGGGGGTTACCGGTTTTAATTAGATAAAACCAAGCTAACGTACTTTGTTGCAATTTAATTTAGGATTAAACTACAACGCCTAATAAATTCAGGCGAAATGCAATAAATAGAGCAAGCAATAATTAATCTATTAATTAAAGCACAACATTCCCATACATGCTACAAACTTTAAGAAAGAATTTTACAACACATAGGGGGATAAGCCAGGCTGGACAACTAAAGGGAAGACACGAAGGTTGTTACCTCCATGGTTCCTTGCTTCAATCGGAGAATTACAGAACCCGTCGCTAGAACATGTTCTACGTCTAAGGAACTAAACTATAACCCCATAAGGGGGTTGGCTAAGCTAGAGCTAGGCTACACTAAGAAAAGAATAATTGCAAGTTGTTGTGTGTTTGTGTTGTTGTTTGCTTGATGATCATTCTTCTATTTATAGAGAAACATGGTGTGTAACTTCCGTGCTTGCTTGGAGGGAAAACATTTGAATCATCATTAATTCAAATCTCAACCATCTTCTGGCGCTGAATAACTGTAGCCTTGCACGTTATTCTTTACGTGGATTTGTCTAATGATTGCTCTCTAACCACCTGCACGTTCATCATTCTTGACTTTCTTCTCCGATGGTTTTGATTATATCCTCTCTTGACTTTGACTTGTATTGACTTTATCCAACGGGCTTTATGCTCTTGTTGGGCCTTCATATTGGGACGAAGTTACACCTTTTGAGGTCTAATACAATGTACCATAATAAATGCTGATGGACATCTAAAAATGGTGGTAACAAATTTCCCCCCTGATTTGTGGAGTGATGTACTCAACACCCACAAATTATAAGTAGAGAAGGACTTTTAATGGTTGTAGTCAATGTCATCCAGTAGTATTCTGAATGTGACTTCCTCCATTGTTCTAAGGTGATCGATGAACTTTCTCTTAGGATGACCGAATTTGGTTGAAAAGAGTAACCTTTCGTGTATTCTTTCACCCTTCTTTCTAGCCATTGTGAAATCCATTAAGAAATTTTGCTCAAGATGCGATCTGGTAGGGTTATTTGGAGATAACCAACAAGGACTTACGTCATAAGCGATGAGATCATACCAAATTTGGCATGCACATTTGTATTGTACCACATCTCTTGATGATGAACCATCCACCAATCTATATACTTTTATTTTCTTTGTAGTTCGTTTGACAAAGAGCCTCTTTAGATATCTGCAAGGCATGTTAGGTTTCCATATTTCTTCTATAATAACTTTGCCCCATGATTTGCAAACCAGAAGAGATGTAACCTGATCAATCCTTTCAAGTTTAGGAAATATCCATTTTTGTACGAGATCTAAATTGGACCCTATTTGGAGGCCTTAGATCCTCTTTTATTTTCCGGATCCTATTGTATAATAGGATTATCTCCGAAATATTTTTGGATAGAAAAAACCCATTTGGTGGATTCATTCTTGATAAATCTATCTTTATCTCCAGATATGACATTTTAATGCCTTGTGATGATTTAGGCATTTTGATGGATATGGCATATGTTCTTGAGCAGATTGACGAAAAAAGGGAGTGTATGTGCAATCCATTTTGATTTAAAGTTTTACATCTTTTAGAAATCACACATATATAGCACCTCGATGCCTTAACCGTCCGATAATTCTCCTTAGCTGCCTAATTTCATGAGAGCAGATTTTTATGGAATATAAGTATTAACTGGACACGTGTTTGTTTTTTACTTCACTTTGGTGAATCAAAAACTGATGTTAAAGCAATTAAATCATTGAAAATATATAGAAATATATTTTAACAATATTACCATTTGAGGTAATTTCATTACATTAATATAATGATTTATCTTTATGAAGATAATATCATTAATTACATTTTAATTAAAAATGCTTGGGTCTAGAGACAACATTTGGAAGTAATTCCTACATATTATCTCTGCCGTAGCATCATGTTCGTTGGCTTCCAACTCAAGCCTTGCACTACTCTTGATGGTTTCAAAGTTATAATCTTCCCCAGGGGAGTTGTTGAACCTTGCCTTGAAGATGATCCTGTGATAGCTACTGTCCCAAGCATATCTCCTGTCAATCAGCGCAATATACATCCAAGGCAGGAAACATTCTTGGGCTAATACCTGCCACAATTTGCAGACGCACTTGAGAAGTACTATCCTCCCTTGACTTTCGTCTTGACCCTCTTCTATCCTCACCACTTTGAGGGAGGTATGAGTGCAGGAAAGAGTTAGACTCTTGGCGTAGACCAAATTCATCCTTTGAGGCCTTGGGAAGTTTAAGATAGTGGAACCTCCTTGCCCCACTTCTTACAAACTGTTAGCAGTTTGTCTTGTGACTTCCCATCTAATTTGGGCCATGTGTGGGTGGATAGGAGATCGATATTCGTACCGACCTTTGTAGCGCTTGATTCCACTAGCCCAGAATCCTCTGGCCCCTTTACAGGTGCATCGCCAAAGATGCGCGCCATTTGCTCTACCCATCTAGCCCTCTCATTTGTGATGAAGGCTTCTTCTTCCTCTATGATATCGAGGGCGAAGCGATGATTGAAACAATCATCATCAAACTCGGTTGCCAAGTTTGCATATGCTTCATAGTCCATTTTAATTTTTTAAAATGAAAATGTGATGATGGGATGCATGGCCAAGTCCCTTTAAATAACCAAGTCATTTATTCAACGACTATTTTCATAATAACTTCTAGGATCAGTGAGTAATTGATTACTTTGACCTCTTTTTTCGAGAAGTTTATGGACTTTTAATCGATTATTATTCATTTTAAGGTTACCAATTTGGTGATAAGTCTTAAAATTAATATGTTACTTTTTAGGCATTTGGGCCTAAAATTACTTCCTTGGGTTAATTATTCACTTTATGAACAACAACCAAGCCCCCAACTAGTGCATGATATGGAAGTATGTTATACATTGATAAGATAAGATTTATTTCATTAATGAAGTAAATCATGAAAAACAGTTATCAATGGCATTAAAGCCAAGTACATAGTTTATTAAAGAAGATTTAAACTTAGTACTATGACATGGATCACTAAGCCTTTGCCTTGCTACTTGATATATCAAGTGCGAAGATGGGCGAAACTGATGGTGATTTGTGGTTCCTCATGTTCATCCACATCGGGATCATCATCATCGGAGTAATCATCATCTAATAACATAGAGATGCCTCTTCCTGATAAGTGCTCTTGCCACAAGAGACATGTACATTTGTACTGTATGAGTTTTTTGAAACTCATATTCTCGTCCACTTGGACTACCCTATATTTTCTGGTGAACACGCCCAAACTGCTTTCACAGATTATGGACCTGTGATATTTCAGTGCAAGTTCAGGAGGAAAATGTTGTTTTGCAATGCCTTCTCCCCATGCCTTGCAAACGCTTAGGAGTTTTAATAAATCTGCCTTTTCCATTTTCGGCCATAGATTTAATGCTAGGAAGTCTTTATCACTTCCCATTATGGTTGCACTAGGCCTTAGCTCCTTGAGATCCCCAGATTGGACCTTTGGGTCCTTTCCAAAGAATCTTATGATTTTGAGTTGCCATTTTTTCATTTCCTCTTCTCTAAACTCTTCCTAATCCTCTTGTGTGATGTCCTTATTGAACCGATGCCTCCAACATTCACCAGGAAATGGTAGGGGATCAACTTGTTGATTAGCCATGCTCATGGACCTTGGGGTTTTGTGAAGGTAGAGTAAAGATATTGTAAGTGAAAAATTCTTAAAGTTAAGGTGGCATATTTATAATGTGAGCACCATAACCGTTATCCCTCTTTGTTAGGGGTTTATGAAGCGATTAATATTATCTTTTTAGATAATCATGTCATGTTATATTTTTATAACGGATTTTAATCTCTTCAAGTTATTTTGTAACTGACTTCAAGTCATGACCTTAGTGGATAGGAATGGGTTTTCCCATTAGCCGTCCCCTAATGTGTCATGTCACTACTAGGAGTTGGCCATTAGTGGCGTGTGAAGTTAGATGGTAATTATTACTTTTTGAAGTAATTTCTTTCCATTTCATTAATATGTTTTCAGAGTTAGCATCCCAAGAGTCACTGTATTTGTCTTCTATTCAATCTTAACCGTGGATTTTGCATTATTTGATTTGACAGTTATTTTTTAATAACATAATATAATTTAATTTGCACAATTTTGATTGGGCTAAATAAACAATGCAAATAAGATATAAGATGAAAGAAACTCGGACTGAATTGAGACTGAATTGAGGAAATTTAAATTTTACTCGCCTCGTCCCTAGAAAGATCTGAACGCTTGTTGGGACACGTAGTTTAAGGTGATAAGTTGTGGTGTGGTTATCAAATGTTATTTTATTTAAAAAGTAGATGTGATAGGAGTTGGTGGGGTATTTTTTATTAGAGGAGAGAGAAAGTTGGGTAACTTTTTATTGATAAAAGGTAGAGTGTGGGCCAAAGATGTGTAAAAGAAATAATATCTTAATGGTGGGACCACGCCAAGAATGGAAGTGTTCAAACTAATTTGGGACAAACATAAAAGGAAAGTGTTTAGACTATTCTGGGACGGATGTAGTATTAATTTAAAAGGAAAATTTACAACCTAGATTAAATTTTTTTTTTATCTTAGGATAAAAATTTACAAAAGTTGTTTAGAATTTTAGAATTCTAAACTCTAGGCCTATGTCTAATCCCTTGGAGACCGTGGCTTGTCGCCATCAGAAACTTCATCTTCCTCGTCATCTCCAGCAGCACCCTCACCGGAGCCATCTCCAGCAGCACCCTCACCGGAGCCATCTCCAGGAGAATAAGGGCAGTCTTCGCCGCTGGAGACCTCCTCTGAAAAATAATCAACCCTCCTCCTTTGAGCAGGGGGTTCATCATCTTCATCCTCATCCTCATCACCATCAGATCCATCTGATGGTGGAGGGGTATTATCCTCTTCTTCTTCTTCTTCTTCTTCTTCTTCTTCTTCTTCTTCTTCTTCTTCTTCCTCCTCTTCTTCTTATTCCTCTCTATCCTCTATAATTTCTAGAGGGGCAAAGAAGGGCTTGTCAACCTCTTGAGTCCCTATGATATAGGACTTGGCAAATGCCCGAGGGGCGTCCATTTTCTGGAGATGGAAGTTTTTTGGAGAAAGGGATTAAGGAGATAGGTTTTGGAGGTTTCGTTTCAAGAGATGAGTAGTGTGAAGATTTCCTTACACCTACCCCTTTTTATAAAGAGATTTATCGTCTCTTGAAAAACGGAAAGTTACGCCCTTTGGAAATGGACTCTTAAGTAACTACCCCCTGAAAATGGGCTTTCAAGTCACGCGCCCTTTGAAAATGGGCTTTTTAGATGACTTCAGGACCTTATGTTTTAATTTGTTAAAACCAGGCTTTAACAAGACCCAATTAAACATGACCCAAAATAAAACGTACCACGCATTGTGCACGTGTTTTCTTCTTTTATTATTTCATTTTGGTTGTCTTCTCCATTAATACCATTTTCAAGGATTTTAGGAAAATTGGAGATCTTTCAGACAAATTTAATTCACTTTCTAAGAATTCACAACCATCACCAAATTTAATTCATCTTGCATTCACCATGTATAGTGAAAGAATTCGTGAGGATGAAATTCGTGAAGCACTTGCCAAAAAAAGTGATACCATACAATCTGAGGCAACTGGTCAGTTATGCAACACCATTAAAGTAAACCTTGGGACTTATAAGTCTCAAGTGTTCAGATATGTGAACAAAAGCTCCGACTCTAATACTCCTTTGGAGGAGAGGATTGCCACTATTGGTCCTTGTTTTCCTTTCAAGATTCAAAAACCAAAGCGCCAACTTGTCTTAGAGCAACAATGCTACCCATTCTTGGACCATATTATCTTAGAAGATAATAAGCCTAGAACGCTTCCATTTGCTCCAAAACCTTCAACATTTGCATTGGCCTTTGACCAACAAACCTTTTAAAGGTTGGATTTCAGGAGTGGATTCAAGAGCATGGTTTCTTCGAATGAAGCCTTTTCATGACAAGTGGTCTAAGAACAAAATGTTTCCCTTCTTGAGACTAGCTTCTTATGAAACCATCCCCTTTGATGGGGCTATGTCTACTGCATTGTTGGCATGTTGGGACCCTGCCATCAACTGCTTCTTGTTCCGATGGGGACCAATGACTATGACATTAGCTGATGTTGCCCTCATTACTGGGACTTCTCCAACAGGTAAATATGGAATTGAACTCCCTATCTTTCACCATGCTAAAGAACATAACCAGCTGTACAGTCAGTGTTTATCAACTTTTCGCCAAATAGCTAGTCCTTCTGCTAGTGCTAGCAAATGTGGCTTTCAGAAGTTTGTTGATTTCTTCAACAATAAGGATACTAGTGAGGAAGTTACTTCTCAAGAGGATGTACTTTTTCTTACTTTTGCTTTCTCCAAATTAATGATGTCTAGAGCTGGAGGAGTAGTAACATTATGGCTATCTTTAGCTGTTAACATCTCCTCTACTTCTAAAGAAGTAGTTTTGGCTCCTATTCTATTGGGACAACTTTATAGATGTCTTTTCAGGAGTAGAGAATCTTTCAAAGGTTTTGGAATTCATAGCTCTGAATCTCCCATATTCTCTACTGACAAGGGATTTGGACCCCTATGGCTCTTGACTTGTTGGGGTCATATGTATCTACCTTGTTTAATGGTTATCAATCCCTTTTTTGCTTTAAAAGCATCTAGGGGTTCAGAGGAAAAAGATTTTTCTTTTAATCCCTTTTTCTTCCTCTCTAGGCTTGATGATTGTAGCTGTTATGGTGAAGTTAGCTTCAATCTTATATCTCCAGACGAGGTTTGGCATCCAAGTTTGATTTTTTCATACTTCTTGGTTTCTAAGTCCAACCCTGGTATCTGGAACATTTTTCCGGGCAAGATGGCTGTTTCTGTTGCAAATGAAACTTGGCGCCATCAAGCAGTGCCTACTTGGCTACAATCCCTGACATCCACTCTAGTTCCTTAGGGAGTGGGAACTTTTGGAGCAGTGTCCTTAGGTCTAGGGATTTAATAGCTGCTGAGACTGAATACTTTGGCTTTGAGGCTTATAATCCACAGCTGGTAGCTAGGCAATTTGGATTGGTCCAAACACTATCTATCCCTTACTTCTTGACCCGCAATGATCCTTGGACTTCAAGGGGTCGTTTTGAAGAAGGTAGGGCCCTTCAGAGTAGAACTCTCAGCCTTACTTCCATGTTCATCTCTCCTTGGAAATGGATTACTAAAGCTGTTCGAGGTTTCCATCTGTGGTGGGATCATGTATTCCCAAATGACTCAATGTGTTCTGATGCTTTGGCGAACTTTGAGGATCAGCTCTTCTTAGGTTGTGAGTAATTTCTTTCCTTAGTTATTTTATAACTTTTTGTGGGAATGAACATTACTAAATCTTCTCTGTGCTTTACTTCTGACTTTTTAGCAAAAAGTGGCAAGAAGAAGCTAAGAGTGCCTGATGGCATGACAATAGAGTCTAGATATGACAAGCTCTATTGGAATACTATCGACAAAAGGGTTGCTCCTCATACCTCTTCAGAGGATGAAGATGATACTGCTTATGATCAAGGGATTTCCTATGGAGATGTCCAGACTGTGGAGGACATCCAAACCATAGGGACACTGGAGCAGATTGACCCTTTTAAAAGAGCTGCAAGGAAAAGAGATTACAATCGTCTCTCTGTTTTTAAGGACACTCAACCCAAAGGGTCAAGGGAGCAACCTGAGCCTCTTAAAAAGGCTTCAAAGAAGAGAGATTATGGCTGTATTTCTACCTCTAAACCTTTAAGTCATTCCAGCAGGAAACATCCTAAGTTAGAGATACCACAGTATATCATCTCCTCTGATGAAGATGATGACAAGACCATATCTCAAATTTTCAAAAGGAAACCAGGAGTTAAAGCAAGTATGAATTTTACTTTTATTCCTTTTATGAGAAGTTTCACTTTTTTTGAATACTGTTTAATTTATTCCAGGGTCCTCTGGTGCTGATGACATTGAGCCTAAGATTATCAGCGATCCTTCTTCTAAGAAGTTATCACCTCTTGGCTCTGTCAGTTATCCTTCAGGTGATGCTCCCAAGATAACTGATCCAGAGTTAATTTTAAAGGGTGGTCCTATTGATGAATTTGTCATCAATCATCCCACTTCAAGTGGTGCTGCCCCCCAGTTGGAGAATGTGGCTACCCCTATTTGGAAGGATATGCTGCCCCCTTGTTGGAAGAGACTGAGTATTTTCATGTGGAAACTCGTGATGAGGACTTGTTTCATCAATTTGACGACGATCCCTTGGAATCAAGTCCTTTAGATATTGAAGTTCCAGGCACTCATGCTGTTACCACTATTGCTATAACATTTCCTTCTATTGCTAGAAATGAAGTTCAAAAGATGTTATCCCTTTAGAGGTCACACCTTTACGGAGCAGCACTGAACTTGTGATTACCTCTGTTTGCAAAGGTTCTTCATCAACTTCAGCGTCTACTTCAGGGACTAGTCTGCCTTCATTTCCTCATGAATTCATTTTAGATTTCCTCTATATGAGCCCATGTCCTCATAATACCAGACTTCACTCTCTTGCTAACTTGGCTTCTCTTCTTTATAATGCAGAGGGAAGCATTCAAGAAGCAATTGTGATGAAAGAGTCTGATTGAGGGAAAACGGTTAATCTGCAGACAACTGTCATTGTAAGGGATCAACCTACCTCTGCCAACAGTGATCATTCCAGTGATGGATCATCTGAGCACATAAAACAAGAAAATAAAATCTGGGACCTCTGCTTGACCTTGACCAACAACCCTTATGATCAGGCTTCTACTCAGGCTCTTAAGCAGATTTTAGAATCCCTGATTTCTCAAGGTTTTGAGTACTGGATACCTTGTCTTGATTATGTTAAGGAAGCTCATCTTCTTTAACAATGCAATGCTGAATCAAGAGTCCAACCTCCAAAATTCTAAGCTCAGAAACTTCAGGAAGAAGAAACTTCTTTGGAAGCTCAAGCTAAATCCTTCAGAAACTTCAGTAAACAGACGCAAGATTCCGTGAGTTCTTTTGATCAGAAGGTGAAGCTTCTTTCTAAGGAGAGGCAATTTTTACAAAATCGCCTAGCTGAGATTAATAAAGAGGATATTAATATCATTAACGAAAAATCTTCACTCCAAAGCTCATACTGAAGAGAAGAAGCTACACCAAGGGCGAACAAATCTTGCTCATTTGAGGCAAGAGATGTTCAAAGATATGGCTGTATAGCAAAGCTTGATTCTCCAAAAGGAAAAACTTTGTAATGCTTGGTCTGCCATTAAGCACCTTTACTTTAGCTGTTAGACACTGTTGGAATGTCTAATATGTAACATTATTATTAATGTTGTAATTTTAATGATCCCTTGATGTTTGAAACAATTTTGCATGTTTCTGTTGAAACACAAGATCATGTTGTTCCCATATAGATGGGTGATATTTCTTTAGAGATTTGCCATTCAAGGCTCTATCTTTTATGTTGCCATCTATATCTTTTAATAGATATGCATTTCCAGACATTTTCTTATGAATGATGAAAGGCCCCTGCCACTTAGGTGACCATTTCCCTAGCTGTGGATCTTTGTAAGCTGCTTCTGGCAGGAACATTTTCCACACTTTATCATCCTCCTGGAATTCTTTAGGCACTACTTTTTTTATTGTAGGCCCTAGCAACTTTTTCATTTTGGATTCTTATTTTGGCTAGGGCTTCTTCCTTAGCTTCCAGAGCATCCATAATTTCAATATTCATCGCATGTGAATAGTCATTAGCCGATAACCCCATTTGTTGGGCTACCCTTGATGATCTTACATTCACTTCAGCTGAATCACTGGAGTATGCCCATAAACTAAGTTTAAAGGCATAACTCATGTTGCTTCCCTTTTAGAGGTCCTATAGGCCCATAGGGAATATAGCAACAACTCATCCCATTTTCTTGGGTTATTGTCTATGAGTTTTGAGATCCCTTTTACTATGATCTTATTGGTAGCTTCAGCTTGACCATTTGCTTGAGCATAGTAAGGCGTTGAATGCAATTTAGTAATCCCAAACTAGTTAAGATATTCCAGTAAGTCAGGATTTCTAAAGATTGTGGCTTGATCAAAGGTTGTAGTTTCTAGAATTCCAAATCTTGTAAAGATTTTTTCTTCTAAGAAATTTATGACAACCTGGGTATTGAGCCTGTTGAAAGCCTGAGCCTCCACCTATTTGGTGAAGTAATCAGTTACCACTAGGATGTATGAATGCTTCTTAGAGGATGCAAGATTGATTTCTCCTATGGCATCCACTGCCCATCCTTTGAAGGGCCAAGGTTTAATAATGTACTTAAGTTTTGAAGCTGGTGCCCTGCTGATAGGCCCAAACTTTTGACATCTTTTGCAACCTTTAGCATAGTCTATACAATCCTTTCTCATAGTAGGCCAATATAAGCCATGTTCGTGCAACAACCATCTCATTTTTAGGCCATTTTGATGAGCACCACATAGCCCTTGGTGAATTTATGCCATGAGGGTTAGAGCCTCTCCAGCATCCACACATCTCAAAAGTAATCCTTCAGGATCCTTTCTATGTAATTCACCGGATTGCATGCAAAACTTAGTTGCTGCCATTTTGACTCTATCTGGCCCTTTTGTCCCAGTTGGGTCCTGGAGATAAAATTAATTTTGTTTCTCCAATCCATTTCCTCCCTTAATATTGAAATTCTATAGACTTCCAATATATCCTCTGATCTTTTTTGATCAGGTTCAATGAGAGGTTCTAGGATTTTCTCTTGGAGAATGATATCTTCATTTTGTGAAGGTATCTCTTCTCTAGCAGAAGCTATTTGGGACAGCTGATCTGCTACCTTGTTTTCTTCTCTAGGAATGTGTATGAAAGTGATTTCCTTAAATTGTTTAGACAATTTTTGTACTTTCTTACCATACTCCTGAGATACTAGTGATATACTTTTGAATTCCTCATTTATTTGATAAATGACTAATTGAGAATCCCCATATATCTTTGCTTTCTTAGCTCCCAATTCTAGCAACATATTATCTAATCCAATTAAAAAAGCTTCATATTTAGCTCTATTGTTGGTACATGGGTCCTTTAGGGCTACTGCTAGTTTAGTTGGAATCCCATCAGGAGATAGAATATATATATTCCAGCTCCTGTCGTTTCTCTGGTGTTAGATCCATCAAAGAGCAAGACCCATGGAAGGATGTCTTCATCAATGATTCCTGAGTCACAACAAGGATGGGTTGCTAAGAAATCAGCTAGAGCTTGACCTTTCAATGCCTTTTGTGGTACATATATTAGGTCAAATTGTAGTAAATGTAAACTCCATTTGCTTAACCTTCCTTTTATAGAAGGCTGGGATATCATATATTTTATGACATCTATTGGAGATACTACTTCCACTGTAAAGGCCATGAAATAATGTATGAGCTTGATTGATAAATAATACAAGCACAAACACCATTTTTCTGCCATGGTATACCTTTTCTCAGTGTCATGCAGGATTCTACTTAGATAGAATATAGCATGCTCATGTCCTTTCTCATTTTCTTGAGTAAGGAGACTACCAATAGAATCTTCATAGGCAGACAGATATAACCTTAGTGGTTTTCCATTTTGCCTTGGAGGTATCAATACGGGAGGACTTGCCAAATCTTGTTTGATTTGATCAAAAGCCTTCTGATGCTCCTCGTTCCATTTAAATTCTGATTCATGTTTTATCTTAGCAAAGGCAAAAACTTTTTAGTTTTTCCCGCTAAGTTGGCCATGAATCTTCTACTCCTTCTAAAAAAACTCTATAAATATAAGGGGGAAAGTAGATAAAAAAAAAAAGGTTTATAAATATTAATAAAAATAAATAAAAAAAAAAAAGAAGATGTAAGAAGGGAAAAAAGGAAAAAAAATTTTATTTATTTTGAAAAAGGGGGGGGGAAGGGGGGGGAAGGGGGGGAGGGGGGGGGAAGGAAAATTAATTTAAATTAAAAAAAGGGGGGAGGGGGGAGGAAAAAAAAAAAAAAAAAAAAAAAAAAAAAAAAAAAAAAAAAAAAAAAAAAAAAAAAAAAAAAAAAAAAAAAAAAAAAAAAAAAAAAAAAAAAAAAAAAAATAAAAAAAAAAAAAAACATAATTGACCTGTCCAAGGAATCTTTGCAATTCCTTCTTATTAGAAGGTGGCTTGGCTGCAAACACTGCTTTTGCCTTATTTTGGTCAATTTCCATTCCATTTTTATGAATGAGAAATCCTAAGAAGTTACTACCCTTAACTCCAAATGCACATTTGAGTGGATTCATTTTTAAATGATATTCTCTCATTCTAGTGAATGACTTAATCAAATGCTCTTTATGTTTTAAAAAATCATTTGACTTTATGAGGATGTCATCCACCTATACTCCCATAATCTTACCAATCATGTTCTTAAAGATTGCATCCATTGCTCGTTGGTATGTGGCTCCAGCATTTTTCAATTCAAATGGCATGGCCACATATTCAAACAAGCCTAATAATTTTGGACATCTGAAGGCTGTTTTGTTATAGTCTTCATGTGCAATCCTTAACTGGTGATATCATGCATACCCATCCATAGAAGATATGTATTCATATCTTGATGCTGCATCTATTAGGAGATCAGCCACTGGCATGGGGTATTGATCTTTAGGCGTAGCTTTGTTTAGATCCCTAAAGTCAATGCAGATTTGTATCTTGCCATTTTTCTTAACTACTGGAACTATATTGGAGATCCAGTCAGCATATTGGCAAGGCGTTATGAACTCCGCCTTGAGGAGTTTGTTTATGTCCTCTTGTATAGGCTCTATTAGTTTAGGAGCTAGTCTTCTACGACTTTGGGCCACAGGCTTAAATCCTTCCTTGATAGGTAGTTTATGCTCTACTATTTTCCTATCACTGCCATGCATTTCATGATGTTCCCAAGCAAAATAGTCCTTAAATTCTTTTAGAATTTTTATGATTTCCTGCTTTTCTTGGTTAATGAGGAGCTTACTTATGTAAGTAACTCATGGATTTTCATTATCCCCTAAATTTATTTCCTCTAGTGGATCATGAACCTCTTGTTTAATATCATCACTTTTAGCCCATACTTTCTCATCCTCCACTTCTAAGGATTCAGTTTCGTGTAAAGTTGAGCAACATGCATTAGAGTTTATAAGAAAATCCTCTTGGTATTTTCTAAAACTAAATCTTTCATTACTTGATCAACAATAGGGGGTAAACCCATTACAACATTCTTCTTGGTTTATAGACATAATAAACTTTTGTAAGAAAAATACATCCTAACTCTACAAACTAATGAGAGCTAAGGGTTGATCATAGTCTGGTGCCTATTGAATATATTCATATTTTGATTGAATGTCTTCAACTTCTGGGATGCCATCGACTTCTTCAATGAGAATTGCACCTGAGTCTTCTACCTCTTAGTGAGTTTGTGACTCAAGTTGTATAGCAACCTCAATTTTGATGGTAGGAACTGACTTTAGAGAGTCCCTAACAAAAACAAAATCAGGAGATGTAATTAGACAAACTTCCTCATCTGCTTGAACCATCTCATAAGTGTCACCATTCCACAAGATCAAGACTTGGTGGAGTGATGATGGAATAGCATAATTATGATGTAACCAATTTCTTCCTAGTATGGCATTATAATGAGTACCATTTTCGACAATGAAGAAACAGGTATAAGTAGTTTTAGTTTCTACTCTTATCTTTAATATAGCCATTCCTTCCACTTTTTCTGATAAACCAGAAAAACCAGTTTTGTTGATTTGTATGTTATGCAAATCTTTTCTAGTCTTTCCTAGTTTTCTGGAAATAAGGCTTTAGT
Source organism: Beta lomatogona (assembly GCA_947646795.1). Lineage (NCBI taxonomy): Eukaryota > Viridiplantae > Streptophyta > Magnoliopsida > Caryophyllales > Amaranthaceae > Beta > Beta lomatogona. The sequence continues at coordinate 137,238 of CANSNZ010001320.1, forward strand.
GTGCTTATTATTAACATCAACTGACCTAAAGATTTTATCTATGATTAATTTCTCTAGGTTAGCTTTTAGAGAAGTTTTGTTAGGCACTTTTTTATGAGGTGCATTCAAATAAGATGACAAGCTTCGAGAAGAAGTAATTCTAAATTTACCTGCCCTCTCTTCCTTGTCAACTTCATCTGCCCATGATGTGGTATTGGTCTCGAATTCTGGTTGGTCTTCTGACTTTTTGAACTCTGTTGGTAGCATGACCACATTACAATGCGCGTTTTGCTCCCATCCCATCTCTGTTTGAGGCTCGCTCATTCAGTGGGTCTCCATCCAGAATTAAGTCACTATTAGATTCCAATAAGCCCAAATCCTCAGATCCAAATTATGAATCATAGTCCTCAATAAAGCCATTTCCCAACTTCTCTTTCATAAGAGAGTCGCCTCCTTGAGGCTGCTGGCCACCATTCTTTGTAGATGGTGTATCATATTGTTCCTCTTTCAGAGGCACTAACTTAGTAATACCAGCTTGTAGCGCCTTCTCATCAATTATGATGTTTGCTATAAAGGACTCTTGCACATTTTGAGTGTTGATCTGAGCCCTTGCTGCAGCAGCTTTTACACTCAACTCCTTCATCGTTATTATCCTACTTTTAGGAAAGTTTTGGACATCTGATAGTGGCCAAGACCTAACTGCTGACTTGATCTTAGACTTCCCTTGGCCCCCATGGGAATTCACCCTTCTTTTAAGAATTTTGGGTACAAGAGTTTGACTTGGCTCCCTTTCTTTCCCCCTTTAAGGAAGGGCCTGAACTGGGACTATCCTGTTTCCTTGGTCCTTGACTTCTGGACCTTTTCTGGAATGGACGCTGGTAAGCAGGATCATTTGGGATGATCTGAGTTCTAACCATTTCAAAGGTTAGCCTATTTGCACATGGTGAGCACATCACATTTCTTAGAACCTTCAACCCTTCTATCGCCCTAGTCTGCAATGGGAATTTCTGAGCAGCCTCTTTGTAGGTTTTAGCTCTTTCCTCAGGCATCACCGAGCTTGGAGCTGGGCTGGAATTAACGGGCACCTTAGCTTTGGCTAAGTTGGACTTGTAGGCTTCTAGCTCCATGGCATGATGTTCCATTTCTTAGACAACTAGTCTTTTGAGACCTAACTGCCTAGTAAAAAAAACTTTGAAAACTTGGCATTGGTCTGTTGTATGAGACCCATTCATATGCCATCTGCACATATCTTCCAATCCCTCTCCATTGGCTATCTTTGGCATAACCAAGATTCCTTCGTCAAGCAATCTGTTGAAGAGTTGGTTACCTATTTCGGTAGCTTGAGATGCCTGCAAAGTGACAGTAAAAACATTATTAGTCTCTACCATACCACATAATAGTTCAAATGGTTTGTCCATTCCAACTATATTAACATCTCCTTCATCAGGAAACATGATATTTTTCTTATCAATTTCATCCTGGATTTTATTTCTAAAAACAATGCATTTAGAAGTGCCATGAGTTACTGCATCATGCCATTTATATATTTTTTACCCTTAACTTTCTCAGCAGTTCTTAGTTTATACCTTCCTACCAGTTTTATCTTTTTAGATAATAACCAATCGAAAATAGCATTAGATTTCTTAGCATCAAAAGTATATTTCCTCTTTTGTTCAAATTTCATATCTTTTGGCGCCAGAAATTCTTTCTTCTCTAGAGGAGCACACTTATAAGGTACTCCTTGAATGATTTCGGCCACGTCCACTTCTTGTGCAGTTTTAAAGTGGAAGGGCTCGTCATTCTGAGCAAAGAAGTTGTGGTGTCTTGCTGCACTTTCAGCCTGTAGGTTCCTTTCATATCTTACAGCCAATTATGCTCATTCAACAAAATCGCCAAAGGCATGACCATCAAACCTTTTTTGAAACCGAATTAACATTCCTTCTTGAGCCATTTGTACAAATTCTCTTTCAGGGATGCTAACATGACACCTGATCTTGGCCATTTTGAATCTAGATAGGTAGTCTTCTATAGACTCTCCTAACTTCTGTTAGATTCTAGCCAGATCACTTAAAGTCAATCCTAGTTCAATGCGTGTAAAATGATTTGTAAATTGCACTTGCATGTCTTGCCATGAGTGAATGGAATTTGGCGGTAAATTAGTGTACCACCAAAAAGCAGTCTCAGTAAGAGACATGGAAAACCTTCTAAGTTTTAAGAAGTCATTGTCAGCTGCTTCCCTACACTGACAATTGAACCTAACTAAATGCTCCTCGGCAGAAACTCGGTCATTGCCTGAGAACAAGGTAAAGTCAGGTATCTTAAACATTCTAGGAAATGGATTGGCTCTATCAATCCATTCAGGGTAAGGTTTTTGACCTAATTGCCTCTGATTTTTCCTAGAATTATCCCATACTAGTCTTTGGACTAGTGCCTCAACTTGTGCTGCCAATGGATCCTGATGCGTTCCTGGATATCCCATATTCCCATTCCCCATGTTTCCTGCTTGATTATATACAAGATTAGGGTTAGGATTGAAAGTTTGATTTTAATAACCTCCCATAGGGATCTCCTGGTGTTGCATAAAAGCAGGATTGGCTGCACCTTGCGCCATTTGCGGTGAGAATGTGTGTCTATTTGTGGGAATCCTCTGCTGATAAGCACTAGCATGGGCAAATGGAACTTGGGGTTGATTATACCCCGGAATAATCCCATAATGAGGCGTACCAGCCATAGTTGGTTGGCTATGAGGCATGTAAACATAGGGTAAAGAAGGAATCCCAACCACATTTGGTTGGTTAAGAGGCGCATACGCATGCGGTATACTATTGTTGTTTGTAACAAAAGTATCTTGCCTCTGTCCTCCTTGTGATGGTCCAGATTGGTGTGTGTGTTGTCACCAACTTGTCCACCACCCACGAAAAACGAAGGTTGGTAATGTACTGACGCCTGGTGCGAGCCTGGCTCCAAGCCCGCTGCCATTTCATCACTTCTCCTAAGGTTCCCATGATTACCTTCTCCATGGCTCAAGGGTATTGCCCTTGTTTGGTGTGCATGAGAGGAAGTTTGTGGATCGGCTGAAATAAGTATATCTCTAGTTTCAGGGTGGGAGAAATGTACCCTCGGAGGGTAACCTAGTGGAGGAACATCTGGCTCTATACCAGAATTTCCCCTTGCTCTATTCAATGGGACCTTTTCTAAGGCCTTAACTAGTTTCTCATTTAACTGATAGTGTTTTTCGACTAGTGGTTCTAGACGAGTAACTACTTCAGTAGCAAGAGATGTTGACATTGCCGTTGCACTCATAGTATCATTGATATCTACAAGTATCCTATCGATCTGCCTAGAGTTAATCTCTCTATTCTCCTCACTTATCCTTTGGAGGATGTATGTGAAGACCCTTGCAGACTCTTGGGCTAAAGTCCTATAGTTGGAGTCAAATTGTTGTCTCTGACTCTCTCTGGCTTCTAACAGTAAATTCTTTACTATTTTGTGAACTTGCCATACCACGACCAGTACTACCTGGAGATGAGCCTTCCCTTTGTGGGGTCTCTCTATTTGACTCTTCATGATTATGGTGAATTGGTTCACCATTGTTACCATGCGCCCTAGTTTCTGGAGGGGTTGAATAACTTGTTTCCATGTTTTGGAAACTTGTTTCCTCTGAGCAACTTCCTCATTCTTTTTAGAACGTGTCTCCGGTATTTACGTAAAAACAATAGTTTTTTACAGTTGGTTTTTCGAAAGTACGAAGAAGAAAGTTCACAATTTGATTATGAATCTCCTTCTCCCACTGTGGTCGCCAAAAAACTTGTTGGTGCAAAATCAGTTGGTTGACTTTGCAAACAAGTCACTGCACACCCAGTAGTTTGATACTGAATGTCTTGGGAGACTTAGCCCCTGGGGGTTACCGGTTTTGATTAGATAAAACCTTGCTAACGTACTTTGTTGCAATTTAATTTAGGATTAAACTACAACGCCTAATAAATTCAGGCGAAATGCAATAAATAGAGCAAGCAATAATTAATCTATAAATTAAAGCACAATATTCCCATACATGCCACAAACTAAAGAAAGAATTTTACAACACATAGGGGGATAAGCCAGACAGGACAACTAAAGGGAAGACACGAAGGCTGTTACCTCCATGGTTCCTTGCTTCAATCGAAGAATTACAGAACCCGTCGCCAGAACATGTTCTACGTCTAAGGAACTAAACTATAACCCCAGACGGGGGTTGGCTAAGCTAGAGCTAGGCTACGCTAAGAAAAGAGTAATTGCAAGTTGTTGTGTGTTTGTGTTGTTGTTTGCTTGATGATCATTCTTCTATTTATAGAGAAACATGGTGTGTAACTTCCATGCTTGCTTGGAGGGAAAACATTTGAATCATCTTTGATTCAAATCTCAACCATCTTCTGGCGCTGAATAACTGTAGCCTTGCACGTTCTTCTTTACGTGGATTTGTCTAATGATTGATCTTTAACCGCCTGCACGTTCATCATTGTTGACTTTCTTCCCCTGATGGTCTTGATTGTATCCTTTCTTGACTTTGACTTGTATTAACTTTATCCAATGGGCTTTATGCTCTTATCGGGCCTTCATATTGGGACGAAGTTAAACCTTTTGAGGTCTAATACAATGTACCATAATAAATGCTGCTGGACATCTAAAAATGGTGGTAACATATTGACAACAGTAGCGGATCTAGGAATCCTACCATATGGGTTCGGAGCGTGACAAAAAATAAATTACATTCATTTACTTAAAAAAGTCAATACATTAATTCATATATAAAATTACAATAGTTAAATAAAATGTTAATTCATTACATTACATCAATAAAAAAGTACAAAAACATTTTAAACACGCACGTCGGTGGCGGATCCAGGATCCCGGATGAGGTGTAGTAATTTTACAATACTATCGAGTCCAAAAAACTCATTCGCTAAGACACTAACAACCATTCACTAATAAATTCAGTAACATATCATAACCGAATTTACAATGAACCATTGATTCACGAATAATTCATTCCTTATGATTTCTACAATCACATGGCAATAACTCATTCACAAACAACCATTCAATCACTAATAAACAATGCAACATGACACTAGCAAGCTAATTCACTAACAATCCATATTCACTAATAATCCCAATATCATTCCCAAATTTACAAAGAACTACAATTTACAATTAATTCATTCATTAAAAATCAAAATTCACACATTCAACAATTAGAATTCACTAACAAATAAAATTAACCATCACAGAAAATGAAAAAAGAACATGGTCGTGGACTGTGGAGGAAGTGGCCTTTCTTAGGTTTGGATTTTGGAAAATGGAGAAAATGAGTGTCATAAAGTCTATTGGACTTTGGAGGCAGTAAATCAAGATTTAAGAATAAGGACAAGTAGGGATGGCAATGGGTCGGATCTGGACCGGGTCCAGGTCGGATCTGGACCGGGTCCATGTGGACCCGGATCCATATCCGTTTTCAGACCCTGGATCCAGATCCGACCCGGATCCAACGGGTCTGAAAATGTTGGACCCAGATCCAGATCCTACGGATCCGGGTCCTAAATGGGTCCTGAACGGGTCCAACTCATTTTACCGAATTTTACCTACTGTTTACATCATTAACCACAACACTCTACACATACACACCACAAAACCCACCATTTCCACGTTTACTCACAGCACACTACACATACACACCAATTTTCAGCATGCCCAGCAAAGAAAAATAAACTTATTCAATGAAAATGATAATACTTTCCAATCAAAATGATAATACTTTCCAAATTTCAGCATGTCCAGCAAAGAAAAATAAGCTTTTGAGTTCACATACTAATTAAGCAATGTATATTAAGACATGAGAAGAAAAAGAACTATAATAATCAACAAAAAAGCAATAATAGCACACAAGTAAAACAAGATGGTGGTGACTGGTGCGCTCCGTCGAACAGCCTCGAACCGTCGAATTCAAAAGCTTATTTTCTAATGTTTGCTGTGATGAGCTCGAATCTTGCATTTCCATGAAAATAGGAATCTTGCAGGGAGTGACTAAGGAAGGCGTGAATACTGGAGGGTTTAGGAATGAAAATAGGAAAAGAAATGTTGAGACATTTCCATGAAAGTAAAAGCCCAGAGCAAAGTGGCTTTAAAAGTTAGAACTTAGAAGTTACAAGCCCAGCAGCCCAAGTGCCCAACTCCTTTTTTAAAAAAAAACGGGTCCACGGATCTGGGTCCGGCTCTCGGCTCAGATCCGGACCCGGATCCGTGACTCTGCAGAAGGACTTGGATCCAACGGGTCTGAAATTTTTGGACCCAGATCCGCAAAAACGGATTCGGGTCCAGGATCCGTTGCCATCCCTAAGGACAAGTTTTTTAGAATTTAGATAAAACAAAAGAAAAGGAAAAAATTAGAGTTACGGTTTAGCTGGGAATCGAACCCACGCCGTGTTGGGCATATGGAGTTAATATGGGGCTCAATGTGAGTGTATGGTGTGGAGGTGAGGTTGCGTGAAGCAGGGCGTTCTCGAAGACAAAGAAGCCAGGGAGGAGCAAGTGCCCGGGTCGGGCATATCGAGAGAAAGTGGGAATTGGAACATCCTGAGCCAACAAAGTGGGACTATCTCTGCCATAGGCCAGGGATCCCATGCCGAAGGAACTCGGAGTCTCTGAAGATGAGTGTATTGAAGACCTTGCACTAGGAGTAGAAGGGTGCCAGAGAAAGTAATGTACTTGGAACAACTGATATCCCCGGCTTACTATAATTCCACTGTCCCAAGACCAAGAAATCCTGATCCAGGATAGGAGCACTTGCCACTGAATGTTGTTGATAACCATGTTGAAGAGGTTGGGTGGAGCCCTCACCAGGCTCAAAAGTAAATCCTCTACTAAAACCCGGAGTTGTAACACCCTGAACTGCTGCCGCCTGCAAATTCGGATCCTGCATCTGACAAGCATTACCTGGCTGTCTTAAAAGTGATTGCTGGAAAGCACTAGGGTGAAAGGTATGAAGCAAATCATAAGGCTTGCTGGATTGTTGTACGGGTGGACTTGTATTCAAAGCTTGTAAACTATCTGCATCCCCCGAGGCATTTATAGAGTGTTGCGTAACTTCCCCACCATTGGCATGAGATTGGCAAGTTGATGATGATTCACTTAGCGTAGCTTCAGATGAATCAGATCCATGCATTTCAACCCTATCTTTATTCACAAAAATATGGGGATTATCACCCTGCTCAATGTTAGTCTCCGGCACAGGGGGATTATCATCATAAGCAGCATAAGAAAGCAAATCAGCACGAGTATTACGATAATGACACAATCAGGAAGACCCTCAATCATATTAGTATACAGCGGTGGAGAATGATGATCATGGATAATAGTCAAACCTGTGCTGGCGAGCCGATCAAAGTGAGACATAATGCGGCTCAGAGCTTTAAACATACTATCAGGGCAATTACTCGTATAATGGTTCACCAAACCACATTTCTTACAGAATTTAAAACACCCTCATATCTAAAGAATACCCATAAATGCGAAGAGGGGGTAGGGATAAAACAACCTGGGATTAATGGTTGTGATAGGTCAACAAGTACTTGTGCCCGTATCTCTGGTGCAACTGAAATAGTATCCACATCAGTTTCAACTTGAACAATATGACCCACGTGGTTAAGCGCTTGACGGGCCATTCCGCGTTTAAATGACTTAGAGGAAGCCCTGCAACGCTGACCCAAAGTCTTGCTATATCAAAGTTAAGAGAATTAAGCACTGGCCAATTCACCATAGCCTCGACGAAATCGGAGTATTCGACCATCCACTATAGTTGTATGTTGCTGGAGCAGAGCATGAACATCACCACTTTTTGTGCAATGAAAGATGAAATAAGACCCAATCTTACGAACATGGATAGGACCTCTACACTTCCAACGATCTAAGATTATGTTTTGGACAGTGAAGGGGGGGTCTTGCAAACATACAAATGACTATCAAATCCCAGTTTATAGTTGGGTCATGTTGAAGAGCTGGAGGAGGTTGGATTAGAGCACTAACCCCATAATTAAATGACGTGGGGGGGGTCGTAGGGTTTGAGCTTACCATATTGTAGGTGGAGAATAATTTGTCAAACTGGAAAAGAAGGGAAACAAATAAACGCTGAGCAGTAGATAGCTCAGGACGTCCAACCAGAAGAGGGGGTTAAGAAACAAAAACACAAATATTTTAGATAATGACAGAATATGGGAAACTAGACAAGTGGGTTTTTCCCGTGAAAGACGGTTTTTCTTGGCTAGGGTTTACCCACCATAGCACATATACCTTAAAAGAAAACAGGGGAACGAGGTGCAAATGATTTTGTTATACTGTTGGAGAGAGAAACCATACAAACTACAAAAGGGAGGCACACTACTGAGAGACTAACCTTGCGGAACAAGATAGCGTCAAAAAACCAAAATTACATATGAAGAACGTTGCTGAACAGTCGAGATCTACCGGATTAATTAGTATTGGAGATGTGCAGGACAACCATCTGCTCAGCCGACTAACAATCTGCAAGAGTGAAGTTGCGCCACCTCAAGGAAAAGTGGAGAAGAAAGTTTACTTAGAGTTGACTCACTTTTTGTGAGAAGTACTCGCCAATCCTAGAGAGAAGCGAGATAATTTCTTTTAGAGAGAGTAAATCTTTATGAGATGTGAAAAGAGAGCTTGGGAGAGAGATTTTGTGGGTGTTTGTGCAGCTTTTTGCAAGTATTTAATTGAGAGTAAGGACTTAGAGCATGTGAAATGGGTGGGTTTAGTTGGTCTAGGAAAAAGTAAAACTAGCTTTACTTGGTTTTACTATTGGGGCAATTGGCCATTGGAGTTGGTTGGTCTAGACTTCCAGACCAGATGCACCTCGAATGGCGTGCATAGGACGAGTAGTGTCTCGCCGCGTGGCGAAGAAAGCTGAGCGAAATTTTTGCTGCCACGCGTGAAGAAATACTGTTTTGCTGTAAAATTTTGTAACATTAATAAAAAAAATCAGGTTATAATAAAAAAATAGAATAACGGCTATAAAATATTTTTATCTATAAATTGAGCCCAAAATTCATATATTTTACTACACTTCTTCCCAACCTATTTTTTTTTTTCTAATTACTCTCTCCTACCTAATATTACTTATACTAAACTAGTATTACAGATTCAAATAATCCTAATTACTCATACTCCCAAAATAATCCAAACCACCCATAAAATCCCCAAAATAATTTCCATATTGATCCAAGTGTTCTACAAAATCCGTTATTCTAAAGAATGTTTATTTTTTTTCAAAGCCAATCGAATTACCAAAATTCTCAACAAGTTACACAACAATCCCCACAAAGTTTAACATAATTTAATTTAATATAAGTTATATAGCTAATTAGCTAATTAGCTTTTAACGTAATTTAATTTAACGTAATTTAATTTAATGTAAGTTAATTAGCTTTTATTAATTTAAATAATAGGTTAATATGTCACTAATTAAAATATGAATACAAATCATCTATTTCATATAAAAATAAACATTATTGGGTAGGAGAGACCGAGAGAGAGTATATGGTGGGGTATAGTAAAAGTAGGAGAGAGAAATATAAAAACAAAGTAAGACTAGCCCACCCATTGTGAGGAAAAAAGAATAAGTTGGTGGGAGTTTAGTGGGATGTGATGTGTAATAAGGAGGAAAGGAGAGAGAATGACAAAAACTCAAAGACCAACCAACACATTGCTCATGCTCTTAGTTAATGAATTCGTAGGAGGAGAGGAGAACAATGACACCTTTGGTTTGAAGTTTTGTGGATTTTGTCAATCACAATAGAGGAGAGAGATGGGGTGAAGAACAAGAGCAGGGACCAAAAACATGACCCAATTTTTTTTTTGAATTTGAAAAAAAAGGTTACAATTATTTTAGTTTAAAAATGTCACATGTTTCGTCAAATTTGAAGACGATTTACAAGTTTATTGTTACTTGAAATAGGCGTGTCAACGTGAGGGTTACGTATTTTATTCTTTTAGGAAAATCGTGAGCGTTATTTTATTTAGATGATGACCTAAACAGTAGGCTCATCTCATATAATTTCCTTTTTTTTCTAAATCCAAATTACAAATCGAAGACAAATTAAAAGTATATGATTGCGTAATAAGCAATAACATCCCTCATAAAATATATAGTTCTATTTATGGATCAAAGACCAAGAAAGGCATCTCCACCACGGCGAAGACGTCTCATAAAGACATTGCGACTATGGTTGAGATTTCGTAATGAGTAGATACTTATGCAGAGATTTCTTTATGGGACGTTTGTAGTGGCGCAAACAAAACCTAAAGGCGTCTCGATCATGGCACATGTGTCCCTTAAAGACATATGGGCCATGGCCAGACGTCTTTATGAGACAACTTCGCCATGCCGAAGACATTTTTCTTGAATGTTCTATATGCTTTTCCAAAAAAGTTTAAAAAATTTACAAATTTCAATTGGTCGTGGCCCGTGGTTGTTTATGTCTCATTATCTGATTTTCCAGTTCCCAAAATCCGACAAACAATTGAGGTTTGATAACTTTAGGGAAAGACTGGGTTGAAGTAGTAAGTAGGCGAAGGGGCATTTTCGATTAAAGTAGGGTCAGATAGATCAGTTCAGACTACAACTTATTGATTTTTTTTTTTATTTATTATTATTATTATTATTATTATTATTATTATTATTATTATTATTATTATTATTATCATCATCATCATTATTATTGTTATTAATAATATTATTATTACTATTATTACTATTATTATTATATTCTTATTATTATTCTTATTATTATTATTATTATTATTATTATTATTATTATTATTATTGTTATTATTATTATTATTATTATGATTGTTATTATTATTATTATTATTATTATTATTATTATTATTATTATTATTATTATTACTATTATTATTATTACTATTATTAATTTTATTATATTCTTATTATTCTTATTATTATTATTTTTATTATTATTGTTATTTTATTATTCTTCTTATTATTATTATTATATTATTATTATTATTATTATTATTATTTTTGGCAATGTCACTTTTAAACTTTTTGGAGGGTATTTGTTAACCCATTGAATATAAAAAAAGGGAGCGAGACAAGTGATAAAAAGAGTATTTTTTGGTGAAAGAAGCGAAAGATAGAAAAGTAATACTCCCTCCGATTTATTTTGTTGTTCCTATTTTGAATAATTTTGTGAGAGAAAATTGGTTAAAGTAGGGAGAACTTTCAAAACGGAGGGAGTATTACTTTATGGTGGGTGAAGAAATCCAAATAAATAAGTTTAAACAATGTAGCAATTAAAAAAAAGAACATTTAAGGGAAATGTAGCAATTAAAAGAAACAAAAGGAGTATTCTAAATTTCCTAATAATCTTCTTCCATACGATCTCCCACCTCGTCATTTTCTTCCACCTCATCTTCATTATTATCTTCACCATCGCTTCATGTGCATCATTCGGTTTAATATTATTACTTCATATTCATTATTATTCTTCTTGTTATTATTAATATTACTCAATTCATAAGAATATTATTATTATTATAGCGTAAAAAAAAATATTATTATTATGCATATTATTAGTATTAGTATTAATATTATTATTATTATCATTATCATTATCATTAATAATATTAATTATTATCATTATCAATGATGATAAAAATATTACTCTACTTGTAATTATTAATAATACTCAATTCGAATCGTTCGATTCGGCCCGATCGATCATCGGTTCGGACCCGTTCGGTTCGGTTCGGTTCAGACTTATTCATTTTCGATCGATCGGTTCGTTCGAGATCGGATCGGTTCGATTCGAACTTATTCAGTCCAAAAAGAACAGAGCCTAAGTAGGCGAAGGGGCATTTTCGATTAAAGTAGGGTAATGATTGCAGATTTTAGGGCGATAGTTATTCAAATTTTTTTCTTCCAAAAGGAGTTATTTTGTGTTGGCATGTTCTCTATGTTTCAGTCATCATTTTCTAATAACGTGTGTTATTTAGATTCTATATAACTATATCGAGCTTTTGCCAACTAATATAATTAATAAAAACAAAAATAAGTATGTCCATACTTAATAAATGATATATTATTATATTTACAACTTTTCCTTCAATTTTCACTATGCCCCTAAATTGCTTAGTTAAATAACAATTTCATTCATTTTTTTTGTTTTATACCACTTTTTCTTTACCATAGATTTAAGAAAAATGGCTAATTCCAATCTCGGCATCAAGACTGCTTTCTTTCATCGGATGACTGATCCCGTTGATCATATAACTAGGAGGGAACGTGTCATCTTAGGGGTGAACGATCAGAGGTCTCCTCTAATATGACTCGATGAGGTTGCTTTCTCTTTTAGTAGACTAAGATATTTATATGAATGAAGAAATGAATGTCGGGCTCTTTCTTTCTAACCTCATTTTCTTAATTAATGCTGAAATTTTTTCTTTCGTCGAGCCCTGAGTCTTCTAAACTTTACCACTTATGCTTTTTTCTTTTAATTATATCATCTTATATTATTTAACTTGCTAAAAATGACCACCTTGAATCAATTTTCGATGGATTTTAAGATGAAATGGAGACCACTTACCAGAATTTTTCTTTCCCCCATACATCTTCTCTCTTCTCGATTTTATCTTTATACGGCAGATCATGAGCTCACTTATCCAAATCAAACTCAAAATTGAGGTTTCTCATCAAACTCTAATATTAGGTTAGGGATCACAATTCTCATTCAAAGATGATCTTAAATTGGGGGAAGTTGTAGACTCTTGAAGCTACTGAAAGGTATAATTTGAAATTATAAGTTGTTAGGTTAGGATTCTTAGTAAATTTGGATTTTTGTTTTTTGTTTTTACTTTTGTTGAGTAGAGGATAAATTAACGCAATTAATTTCTTCATGATCTCTCTAATTGCTTTTAATGACATCTAGTTTCACTTATCATTGATCAATTCAAACTGATTCACCTTATATACATCAGTACATGTAAATTTTGGGGTTTCTTCGAATTATTTACTAAGCACAACAAATGTGGCCTATTGTTGTTTTTGCCTTCAATTTGAGCTAAGGGATAATATTAATTGGTGTTTGCAAAAGGAACATCATGTCACAAGACCATAGCTTGGACCCTAAAAGATGCAATTGTGGTATCCCTATAGCAAAACTGAAAGAGACGAAGGGAGTAGTCATTAGTCAAGCCGATAGAATTATTTTAGCATTATCAATGTGGTCCACTTAGGCCCTGTGCTTTTAACATAAATTTTTTTGAACTAAAACTGTGAGAACAAAGTAGCTGAACTGGCGGACTAATTCACATTACTCTTTCCGTCCCATAATATCGTGCTCACTTCTCATTTTTCAGGGGAATTAAGGAAAATGGAAGGAGTAATAAAATTTTCCCAAAAAAAATATTTAAGGAAGTGTTTTTTTTGAACCAAACATTAATAAATATTCATTGAAATAGTGTAAAACAATAAATAGGAGCACATATTTTTTTTTATTTTTTTTGAGCGAAAAAGGTAGGCAATATTATTAAGGAATACTAATCGGAGAGTCTGATACAGTCAGGACTGAGATCCAAGAAGGACCTCTTTTAAGCCAAACCTGTAACACTCCGTCCCATTATAGACATAAATTAAAGAAAATAGAACAACTTATTGAAGAAATGACAATAGCGGATATATCGTCAAGACGGAGATGTCACTCTACGGTTCAAAATAAACTAATCAAACTTGAAATTTAAATCCCAAATTAATTTAAACCAAGTATCCAAAAGGAGGCAAAACAACCTCGTAAACCCAAAGTAACAAAAGTAAGAAATAAAAAGATGATGTCTTATAAGCCTAATAAGTCTTTATCTCACAACCCACAACCCAGAAGGGCTACTCTTCATTTTCACCTGCAAAATATAACGACAACCTCCACAATCAATGGGAAGTGACTAACAGCTCTCCCAGCCCAATTAGGATCCTTATAAGAGTTATAAAAGTCTTAATAATTAAGTCACACAAAAACATCTCAATAGTAAACTTCAGATAATCAAATAAAATACTCAAACAAAGATAATACAACATGCTTAAATATAAATAGAGTAAAGATAACAAAATAAACAAAATGGATAAACAACTTATATATATAAACTCAAGTATCAATACCATAAACCATCAAAGTTTAAAGTAATAAAAAAATATAATTAGCTTGAGAGAGAACTGAACGCTAGTGGATCGCAACCCACTTCCTATGGTAATGTCAGATCGCAATCTCTAGACAGCCTATGGGTTACGTTCCCTATTGCCTCTGTCTAAGAATGGCCATACTCCCGATGCGGTGTAGGATTTCGTCCCCACCGACCTCTCGGACGACAACAAAACCAAGGTATACATAGGATTCCGTCCTATGGTTTGCATGTTTTTCACCTTGGGATTTCGTCCCTCCGGATATCTTGCTCTCAAACAAAAAATAATAATTAAAATAATACTCAATCATCAAATTACACGAATGCCCTTAAGGCCTTACACCAAATCAGCAGAAATCTAGGATCGCAACCCAAGAATTTCAAATTAAATAAAATTCTTCTCAAAATAATAATAGTAATATTATCTCCAAAATATAACTTAGTTATTCATGAAAATAGAAAATAAATAGAAATCTTTGTAATAACTTGAAACTATTTCCGAGAGCTCAAATTATAACAATTCACCAATAAATTAGCCAATATATACAACAAACAACATATAGATAAGTCTACTTTATAACTTAGACAATTGTGGACAGTTTAGCATGAAACAAGCATTAACATTTCTTATTCTTATTTACACCACCAAAACAAAACCAAAACATAAACTACATAAGTAAAACTACAATACTCACGAAACTACAATAGTCTACAAATTCATAGTTACTCACGAAACAATACAAACATGCAATAGGTAACTCATGAATCTACTATTTATTCTACCCAATATAAATGCTTAAAAAAAAAGAAACATGAAAGCAGGGTCTTGGCAATACATATATCTAAGGAATCATCAACCATCAGGGAGCAACGCACAGCAACAAAACAACACCCACAGCAAGTAAACAACTAAACATGCTAGAAACTAGAACTACATACTCACACTTAGCATATATTTTGATAATGAGTTCACGATTCATGAAGACAAAAAAGTTAACAAATACCACACAAGTTGCTGCAACGATGATAACAAGCCAAGCAAAATTCTATTTACAGTAGGTAGAGTGAAATAAACCAACTTATCCAAAGCATGGGTGAATAGCAATTCAATAACATAGTACAACTCCTATTCTCAAGATACAAAGAACTAAAATCATGTATATTCTCTAGTCTATATATATATATATATATATATATATATATATATATATATATATATATATATATTACCCAACATAGACATGATACTATATATATAAAACCCAACTTAACTATTAAAACTATCATAATTCCTACGCGAATTCTAACCGTTCTAGGAAAATCGTTGGTTACCTTTGAAGACTCCAATTGCTTGCATTTCTATTATATATTGTTCTGTTCCGACCACGACTCCCGATGATATGAAACTCGGATGCCAAATCGCTCCGGTCAAAGTTAAGGCTCAGATGTCCGCAACGTACTATCCAAATTTCAAGATGATCCAACTGTTAGATCTCCAGATATGGTAATTTCCGTGAAGTTGTGACAGGAAAACAAAATCGGGTGACTCGTCTGAATGAAACGAAAAATGCAGTCGCGTCTTTCTCTCTATTCAAAAACAAATTATATCACGAGCAAGATCTTTCCGAGGAGATGGATTTTGACTACTCACAAGCCCAAATCCGATAAGAGACGAAGGAGATACGATGCAAATAAAATGGGTGTGCAGAAATGGCCGAAAATGCGAAGGAGAGAAAAAGAAGATGAAGAAAGCTAGTCACTCTCTTTCTCAGTCAAGGAAGGCGAAAATTTTGGAGGAAAAAAATAATCAGCACTTCACGTCAGTTACAGCACTCCAAAGAGGTTTAGAAGGGAAAGACAAAAGCCTAATTGATGGAATTTGATTATGGGTATTAAGGGTAGAGCTGTCAGTTTGGTTAATGAACTGAACAAACTGAAATTTAAACTGAATTAAACTGAATCGGGAGTAACTATAACTGAAATCAACTGAAAAATGTTGAACTGAAACCGAAATAAACTGTAAATGAAAAACCAAAACTGAACTGAAACAAACTGCAACTGAAAATAGCTGTGAAAAACTGAACTGAACTGAACTGAATATTTAACTGAATTAACTGAACTGATTCAAACTGAAACTGAAATTGAACTACACTAAAACTGTTTTAAACTGATTTTTAGATGCAATCGAACCGAATTCACATATTACCCAAATTCATGATAATACTCCAATTCACATACAAAACTTGTTATGATAATTTTGTTTTAGTACTTGAATTTATGATATACTCCCTCCATTTCTTTTTAATGGTTACACTTTGAGTTATGACACAATTCATAAGTTTATGTTTGATCATTATTTATGATTAATGGGTCAGGAAAAATATAGTCATGTGGGATCTTGTATGATTCGTCTCGACAAGTATTTTTAGAATATCAACTTTTTATAATTTTTATAAATGCAAATATAGATATATTAATATTCAGACATTTACATATGACAAGCGTGAAAAGGAAAAAGTGTAACTATTAAAAAGAAATGGAGGGAGTATAACTTAATTTCTTAATAATGTTCACTAATATTACACTTCAAACCGAATTTACATTTTACCCAACTTTATGATGTACTCTCACATGAAATTTTATCATGATAATTTTATTATTAATATTTGTAGGGGTGTTTACGAGCCGAAACGAAACCAACATATCCAAGCTTGGCTTAAGATTGAAGCTCGTTGAGCTTAATAATTTGGGTCTACTTGAGGTGGAGAGCATGAAATTCAAACTCAACTCGTAAACTTAAAATTTAAAATATTAAACAAAAAAGTTCAAAATAACCTTACATTTCATCAAGCTTTTAATAAAAGTAAAGCATAACAAAATTTTGCTAAACAGTTAACTACTATGGACGTAAAGAGTCAAACCCACCAAATAGGCTAGGCCCAACTTTCATATATTTTGATCTTGTCTATATGCCTTTTTATAACAATACACTCCACCTCTTTCCTTGTTTCCTTCGATGTGGGATTATAAATCTCCACCGGCATAAACGCATAGCAAATGTAGGACTGTAACTTGTGCTGTAACTTGTAAGTTCTATTTTTGTTTTATATTGTTTTTGGCAATATGTAAAATATGTAATGCAGCTGCCATAGTACCATGTGTTATTATGCTGTAATTTTTTCAAAGGTTTTTATATATATAATTTACAAAAGTGATTGAATTAGTTAAGTGAAGGCAAATTTTGTATAAACAAATGGAGGAACTTATAAATAGTCCAATAATATAAAAAAAAAAAAAGACACATTCAATTAATAAGTATAGAGAAAGGTTAATAAGATTTTATAGAGAAAATAAGGTTGTTGTTTACATTCTATATCCATGTAGTAGGACATTAATATTAAACATAAAAATTATCCATATAATGGTTTTGAGCTTGTTCACGAACTTTTGAGCCGAACTTAAGGAGGCTCAGGCTCGGCTCGTTTAGGTCTCAGGCCGATCTCGAATAGTTTGCGAGCCACCCTGACTCATTAACACCCCTACATATAACAACTTATGACATTATAGCTTTATTTCATGATAAATTGATAATTTCAAATCCATCAAACTTTTACAAAAGTATGAGATATAACTTTACTTCAGTTATGAGTTTGTTTCTTTCGTAACTATTAACACCATATTACTTACTTTAAATTCTTAAGTAACTCTTGACACTTCTTAATAACAATTTTAAGCTTAATCAAGGTTCACTTGGATGGATCATTGCTATTTTCAATTACCTTATCAGCTTATATTGATACATTATATAATCCAGTATCACCTTGTTTCAGTTTTATTAGATAATAGAGTTTCAAAATAAATGTAACTTATAAAGGATTAACTAAATCGGAGTTTCTTATCTTGATTTAGGTTATCGATTCACACTGATACAATAATCTAATAATCCGATACTAACTTGTTTCACTTCAATATTATGTTTGGAATTCAAAATGGAGCACTATTATCTTCAATTATCTTGCTGGCTTATATTGATATATTTATTTAGTCTAATATCGACGCCTTTTAGTTTGGCTTAGATGTATGAGTATGAAAAAATGAATTAAATGGATTATTCTTATCTTGATTTAGCTTACTAATTTACGTTGATACATTGATTTAATAATCCAATATCAATTTACTTCACTCCAATATTATATTTTAAAATCAAAATGGATACAACTTCATCTTACTTTAAATAGAGCACATTTATTTTCAATTACTTTACCGACTTAGGTGGATACATTCATCTAATCTAATATCAATTTCTTTCAGTTTCAGTAAGATGTCTGAGTTTCAGATTGAATATAACTTGTCAACAATCAACTTAAATGGAGTATTGTTATCTCGATTTAACTTATCGATTCATATTAGATCAGATACCTTGATCTGATATAATATTAACTTATTTTACGTCAATTACATGTTCTTAGTTTTCAAATGCATATAGCTTAATGACTAGTATATTTATATTAATCCACTGATCTAATATAGTTATAGTAAGACAATGATCTAATCGGCTATATTAATCCATTGATCTAATATAGTTATAGTAAGACAATGATCTAATCGGCTTTTTTATTTTTGTGTCTAACTCGTCTTTCGAGGAAGTTTATAAGAATTTATATTGATATGAGACGTTCTTTTTAACCAAACATGATGTGATTTGCATACAACTCGAAGTTTAAATATCGACTTATATAAATTGTCTTATTCAAATTGTCGAATATATCAGTAAGTACACATATATCGATGTCACTTTCATACACGTTTTTGGGAAGTACAACCGACTTATTCCGAGGCAAGTGTCGTACTACAGATATTTGCCACGTTAATTTTAATCGAACCCGAAAAAAGCATTTGGCAAAAACTCGGCATGAAGTTCCATTTTTCCCAAACAAATACAAGAATGTGACTAACTTCTACCCGAACCGATGCGATTTTTGTCAAACTTATGTGATTTTCGTCAATAACTGAAATGAAACTGAAAATAACTGCAACGTGTTTTAACTGCTATGGATACAACTGTTGGTTGGTTTAACTGTTGGTTGGTTTAACTGTTTGGGTAAAAAATGGATTAAATTGCAACTGAACTAAACTGAACTGAAGCTGGAAAGAAAATAACTGAATTAAACTGAACTGAAAAGTTTGTTAACTGAACTGAACTGAACTGCTAATGATTTTAACTGTTGTAAACTGAACTGTCTGGATATAACCATAACTGAACTGTTGAACTGAATTGACACCTCTAATTAAGGGTGGTTATAAGGGGGTTACAAAGGAGTTACAAACACTTAAAAAAAAATATCTGAAAATCTCACTTATTAACTCCTAAAATGTCGGCCAACAATAATAAGTCTAACTTTTCGAAACCTTCATGCTATTCGAACGGTCCAAACGCGCCAAAGATCGATAAAATATAATAAACGTAGCTCAAACGCACAAATTTAAATACTATAAAATATATAATTTCCAATCAAATAAATAATATAAATATAACGTTTTAAAAGTTGAAAAACAAATAATATAAGATATTATAGTTTTAAGAAGTAAAATATTATAATTTTAACGGAAAATAATAATTAAGGGAAAATAACTCGAATAAATTATAAGCGAAAATCCGTGGTGTTACAAAACTCATCACAAAAACTAGAAGTAGCCCATTTAGCAAGACGATGGGCTATTTCATTACATTCTCTATAACAAAACAAGAACTTTATACTTTCAAAACTAGAACTCAAATGACGCACATCTCTTGTCAAAGATTGAATGTCTCGTCTGCGCTCACTCAAAGAGTTAATGGCTCGAATAATTGATTGAGCATCACTCTCCACCTCCACGTTGTGTTCCAAGCCTGAACCTTCGCCTCTTTAGTCGCCCAAAGCACAGCTGCAGCTTCTGCTTGTTCCGCCGACCACTCGTGTAATAAAGTTCGCGCCCAAGCACGAATCACCACCCCTTGGTCAGTTCTAGCCACCATTCCCAGCCCAACTCTGCTCCAATCTTCCTTTAGAGCAGCATCAACGTTTATTTTGATTGCCCCAAGGGAAGGAGGACCCCAACGAGCCTTTGCCCAAGCCTCCAAGGCCTCCTTCTTCCCACATAACTTTTTGAAATTGCTTAGTACATGGGAGAAGGAAGTGTGTTGAAAAATAATATCATTATCGCATCTCCACAATTGCCACACTTTCATCGCAAACTCCTCTTGTTAATCTTTTGAGAAATTTTCAAATATCCAAGCCAACCACTCTTTGAAATTTGTGGCTTTTTCACACCTCCACATCAATCCATCTTGTTCCCAAGCTGTTCGAGCCCAATCACAATCACGCAGACAATGAAGAACATTTTCCATATCTCCACATCTGATGCATTTAACCTCATCAACGGCTTTCTTCATCTTCAAATTAACTTTATGAGGGAGAATGCCCCATGTAGCTCTCCAAAGAAAGTTTCTCACTTTAGGGGGGGGATTCGCAGCTTCCATAAATGCTTCTAGAGCGGGTCAAAACCCAAGGAACTAGAGGCATTATCTTCATCATCAATTGCAAGACGATGCGCGTCCTTGACTCGAAAAATCCCATCAACACCTCCAATCCAACATAGTTCATCCTCAGGTAACCTGCAACTTATATGTATGTTCTTTATGCGAACCATGTCCACCTCAAAGAAAACTTCGTTCAGCACACCTTCTCGACAACAACATTGTATAGGGTCAATTAATGCAGACACACACGCATCCTCTGGAAGACCACGCCTAGGCGTTATAGGACGTCCCGATCCCTCACCCCCGATCCACTTATCCTTCCAAATACGCACACTATTACCATTTCCTATTCGCCATCTCACCCCTTTGTACAGCAAGCTTCGAGCACCCCGGATACTTCGCCATGCATAACTGGGCGAGTGGCCAAACTGAACATCCCATAGACTTGAATGAAGGAAGTAATGCCTTATAGATACGTGTTAGCAGGGAATGGGGTTGACTGTGCATCCTCCAAAGCTGCTTGGCCAGTAAGGCTCCATTGAAAGCCTCTAGATCACGAAACCTAAGCCCTCCTTGTAGAATTTTTAGAGGAGAAAAGAGAGAAACTTGGAGAGAATTAAAAAGACTACATTTTTATATATTTTTCACACACACATAATGATAAACAAAACAACCTTTAAATAGGCATACAAAACACTACTAATAACATGTCCACTATGTAGCCCACTACTTGCTATCCCACTAACTAGACCATTATCTAGACCACTACTTGTTAACCCACTAACTAATTATTAACAACTAATCCTAACTATTAGGAAAACTATTTGACTAATTTTGGAGCATAATCCAACACACCCCCTTGCTCCAAAATTTGTAGGAGCCAACATTAAACATTGTGTCACAATCTTGCTTGTTGGTAATTCTTCCCGCATGATGGACCTTCATTTTTTTATCTTCATGGAGCACTTCTCTCCATTAACATGGAAGCACTTCTCTTCCTAATGTGATGCACTTCTCATCAC
Organism: Beta lomatogona; assembly: GCA_947646795.1. Classification (NCBI taxonomy): domain Eukaryota; kingdom Viridiplantae; phylum Streptophyta; class Magnoliopsida; order Caryophyllales; family Amaranthaceae; genus Beta; species Beta lomatogona. The sequence goes on from CANSNZ010001320.1 coordinate 158,997, forward strand.
CAAACCTCTTTTGTTGATGCACATTATCACCAACACCATATTTTAATTTGTTGATGCACATTATCACCAACCTTCACTCAATGGAGCACTGCTCTCCATAAACACTCTTCGACGTAGTCTTGTAAATTTGACTACAACCACTACTAAAATTTCGAAAACCGTGTCTGCATTGACTACGACTTCCACCATTATCAGATTGCCAATTATCTGATTTTCCTGTGAAGGTTGCCCCATCACCCTAAATTCTTCTCCCTCTTTTTTTATAGTAACCAAAAATAATTTTTATGGGCTAAAAAGGAACCCATCCACACATCTTAAAAAAACCATTACTTGCCATGGTTGATCACACACACTCACAATTTTTTTTGTTTCTATAATTTTCTCTCCTAACTTTTTTTTATCTCTCTTTCTCTCATTTCTTTTCTTTCTCTTCTTCATTTCTCTCTATTTTTTTAGGATCTAACCTGATGCTCTTGATACCATGTAGAATTTTTAGAGGAGAAAAGAGAGAAACTTGGAGAGAATTAAAAAGACTACATTTTTATATATTTTTCACACACACATAATGATAAACAAAACAACCTTTAAATAGGCATACAAAACACTACTAATAACATGTCCACTATGTAGCCCACTACTTGCTATCCCACTAACTAGACCATTATCTAGACCACTACTTGTTAACCCACTAACTAATTATTAGCAACTAATCCTAACTATTAGGAAAACTAATTGACTAATTTTGGAGCATAATCCAACACTCCTTCCTCTTTGGGTCGACACATACAATGGATCTCTCACTTCTCGCGATTCCCCCACCAAAATCTGCTGATAATGCTTTCAATCTCATGGCAGAACGTATTTGGTAGTTTAAAGCAACTCATAGCATAATTTGGGATGGATTGGGCAACAGATTTAATTAACACTTCTTTTCCGGCTCTCGAGAGCAATTTTTCCTTCCCCCCTTGTAACTTCTTCCAGATATGATCTTTAAAGCTAGCAAAACTCACTTTTTTGGACCATCCTAAAAGAGTAGGAAGCCCTAAATATTTGTCATGCCACTCAACTTCCCTCATATTAAGAATAGCTTTAATTGAGCTCCGATTATTACCTTTCAAATTTTCGCTGAAAGATATTTCGCATTTATCCAAATTCACTTTTTGACCCGAAAGACCTTCATATCTTCTAAGAATGTCTGCAATTACAGTCGCTTCTCGATCATTTGCACGGGCAAAGATAATGCTATCATCTACAAAAAGTAGGTGAGTGATAACAGGAGCTCCACGAGCTATAGACAAACCATGAAGGGTGTTTGCTTCTTGAGCTTGCTTAAGCATGGCCCCTAACCCTTCCGCACAAAGTAAGAAGAGATAGGGCGAGAAGAGGTCTCCTTGCCGAAGACCTCTATGTGGGGTGCTTGCTTCAATAGGTTTACCATTCACCAAAAAAAATACGTGACCGTCGACACACATTTCATAATTCTATCAATCCATTTCTCCGAAAAAACCCATTTTACTCATAACAGCCTTCAGGTAGTCCCATTCTATCTATATACACTAATAAACCTTGATAATTTTGTCCTACGTGTCAGCTTCAAAGTTTCTCTTGAGAATTAACCCTCATGTAATAGCCCAACTTTTTAAGCTAAGATTATTTTGATAAGTAAGGATTATTAACATTGTTAACATACTAATCAGTATGTAATCTGTTATGACTGTCGCTGGAATCAAAATTTTTCGAATAGCTTTTTATGAGAACTTTTGGTTGTAAAATAAATATTATGTCTTATTATGTGTTGAGCTATGTGAATTGTGAATGAAGATAATTCATTTGTGAATTATGCTTGGAACGTTGAGTATCGTTCCGGAGTTTTGAGATATGGAGTTATTATCGGTATTGGATGTAAGTTACCTTGAAAATTAAGGTTAAGGGATAATTAAGTCAAGATACCTCCATTAAGGTATCAAGTATAGTGTGGGAGATTTAGTTCAGAATAATTAAGGATTAGGGAGTGATTAAGGAGATAATCCAAAGTTAAGAACCTTGAGAATTCTGGATTGTTCATAAGTAAGGAAAATGACGATTTTACCCCTAATACTAAATCAAAATCACGAGTTTGCCATTACCCATTCGCTATATATATGTGACCAAGGTTCCTTCTTGATTTCATCAGATTTCATTTCACTAAACACAACAAAAACTACACAAAACTCCTCCCCCTTCTTCACGCCAGTTCTGACGTGTTTGAGGGCTGCTGTTGACTGCTTGTTTTCTTTGGATTTTAGCTATGAAATTTGCATGCAATTATTTCCCTAGACTTCTCAAGTTGTTCTCCATACTGGTCAATCGTTAGTTTTGAGGTTTCACTTCAGTAGCATCAAGGAAAATCAAGAAAGGAAAGATGTGGCTAAATTGTAGAACTTATGAGGTTTATTAGATTGAATTTGATTACTTTGGGTTAATTTTTGAATTTTAAGTTATGGAGGCTGTATTTAAGGTATTAGAAGGTTGATGGAGGAAAGTTAAAAGTGATGGAAGGAGATTCGATTTCTATACACCAAAAAAAAGGTACACGAGCTCCACCACCTAAACTTTGTTTCTAGCTTTGATCATGGAATTTGTTTATGGAATTGTGAATACTTGGATTATGTTTGAATGTGTATAAAAATTGATTTGCATGTGTTTTCTTATGGAAGATATTGTGTTAAAAATCTCTTGCATGTCAAATTCCCTAAGACTCTCGGAATAACCGAATAAGAAAGTGATTATCCATTCTCTTGAGCTATGCTGCCGTGACTTTTCCTGCCAAATATCTTCATTTTCCACTCTGTTTTTCTCCTTGGTGTCTCTTGGAAGTGGTAGATCTTGAAAAGTTATTGAATTTAGACCCAAAAATCACTCCATTTGGAGTTGTACATCAAAAGTTATGATGTTCGGAAGTTGTTGTATGCATAAAAAGTTCCCTTAAAAAAAATTATCAATCCTTGCTATATCTCGATTGCGTTTTGATTAAAGATCTTGTTGTGGCTAAAATTCCATGATATTTCCTTGGAACATTTATGTCTTGATTATTAAGTAAATCTTTGCTTCATTTGCCTCATTAAAGACGCAACTTCAATTCATGGAGTAAAAGAACACCTAAAACTCTATTTTTGCCTAGTTGTTTTTCGGGTTAAATAACCATGTTTCTTTGGTTCATTAATTACCTTTAAATGTTGAGTACCTACTGAATGTATCCACTTATTTTTTTATCTACCTAAACCTTAGCCAAGCATAAAATTTTCGATATATATTCACACCTAAACCCCATATTTTGATATTAACACCGAAACTATGAAATTGATCATTTGAGTACTTGTGTGGCGTCGCCTTTTTATATATTTAAGAACCTCTTTGTGAAACCTATGAATGCTGCCATATCTTGTTGATCGCTTTATTGACCGCTTTGGATAACCATGACGTCGTTTCCGATACCTTGTTAGTAAGTCATTTCCCTAAAATAGTGGAACTTGGCATAGCAAGCTTGTTTTACGAAACTTGTTTTGATAAGTTAAAGTTTGTTATGATGGTTGAAATAGTGATTATAAATAAGTATTTAAGTAAGTTATTTGAGTATAGTTATAAAAGTATAAGTATTTCAGTATAAGTGTTTAAGTATAAGTATTTCGGCATAAGTATTTAAGTACAAGTGTTGAGTATAAATATTTTTGTATGATTACAAGTTTTGTTTTATAAGGGGAAGTCAACAACATTGGTAGAGCGGGTTTGCTCATTATGTGTTTGGAGCGGGTATTGCTCTGTTATGTAGGGTCATGACCTAGAAGTCTTTCAAGTAGAAAATAAGAAAGGTGGGGAGACGTCCCTCAAAAGTCTGCAGTTGTGGCCTAGCCCTCTCCATTCGTGTTCCTTCCTTGGAGTTATGCTATGTTTGTGATAAGTATAAAATAATTATTTGTGTTATATATATGGAGAACGATGTGTGATATCTTGAGATAATTCTTGGAAATTTCTCCAGTATGTGCAAAAGTATTTCTATGGAAGTTTACAGGAAAGAACCAACGTATTTCTGAATAAGAATAAAAGTATCTCGTAAATTATGAGTTTACGCTTTGAGTATAAGAAACGATTGCGTAATTTCAGCCACCTTATTATTTTGGAAACAGTGGGACTTGTGTACCAGCGTAAGCTGAACTGTTTTGTTCTATGAACCTGTCCTGGCTGTTTTGCAGGATTAGAGAGAATGTCCGAGTTAGCTCATATGTGTGCGAATGTGAAGTCATGATCAATGTGTTTAGCCCGCTACTATGAGATAATCTGTTTTATATAATGTTCCTTGGCAGGTTAAACTTGTATTTTCAATTTGTAATCTATGTACACAAAACATATTGTAATAATTAATTTATTATAACTTATTTTCATAATAAGCTTGGATACTATGGGATTTCCTAATTTTCCCTAGCAGGGAAGGTGCGGAAATCCGCCCTAACAATCCCTTTAATTAGCAGCTTAACTTCGTCATTATCAGTATTAGGTCTTAATTAAGCTGCTATTTGGAGCGGGCTGTTACAAGTGGTATCAGAGTAAAGGTTTTCAAATCCAAAATTAAGTATTTATAATTTGCAAGTTTTGGAAACAATAAGAGTGTTTAAACAAGTATTTTCTTAAGAAAGGAAAATTAAAGCCAATTTCATATATATATAAATTAAAATAAGTTTTCAAAACATTTGTGAATATATGTGCGTGATTATGTTTGTGCTATGTGAATTTATGTGTACGCGAATGTAGTGAGATTTTGGTGTAGATGGTTCCGAGTAAATTTTATGAAAGCGTAATCAAGAACATGATTATATAAAGAGGACACAATACTTATTTTGCTATTGATAAATGGTAAGATGATGCTATGGACCAAGCTAATTAGGCACTAGGTCACATACCGAGAATGGAAAGAGGTTATGGATGCTTGTAGGAGCCACTAAAGGTGACCCGGGACTTAAGCTGATGTGATTTGTGAGCCATGGGCTAGTTTCCGTCAAATTTAATGGAGTCTGTTAGAATTGTGTAGAAATACTAAAGTTGTTCAAGTTTATGATGTAATTATGGACAATAAGGATACGAGTTGGTTAAGGTTGGAAGTGTTGTGAAAGGAATGGAGGCGAGATGAATAACATTATGGAGCGCCAGAGGTGAGGTTAGCCATACCAGACAATCCTCAGTATGGAACGATGTATAAATTTATAACTCATGGAGAGGAAGACGGAGTGAAAAAATTTTTTTTGGTTGTGCTAAAGCTTGTGTTTCTGTTTCTTTCATAAATAAATTTATTGTGAAATTATGAGGACAAATAGAAAAGAGAGTGTATATATATATATATATATGTGTGTGTGTGTGTGTGTGTGTGTGTACGCTCAAAATAATTACGTTGGTATTATTAAGTAAGTTTTGTTTTTGTATTAAGCTAGTGATATAAATGGAGTGTTAAGGATTTAGTGTTATGAGTTGAGAGAGGACGAGTATGAAGTTAGGATTAATATGGACATTAAGTTCAAACATTGAGCAAAGTACTATAAGTTATAGATTTGAGATTGATATGGATAATAAGTGTAAATATTTGGAGTTATAAATTTCAGGTAGGTAGTTGAATCGTGCTATATTTATGCATGACAGAGCAACATGGAGTAGGATTTATTAACCTAAAAGAATATGATTGTTGGAGACAAATAGTTAAGGTGTAATATGGTTATAAAGGTCTAAGGTGCGGAGACAGTAATCGTGAAAAGTATGGATATCATTTCGGTAATATAAGAATCAATATGATTATGTAATAACCTAATCGGGGTGTTACAGATTATGATGGGGAATTGACCAAGTTAAACTTTTGGAGTCTATATATGTTAGTTACAAGTACTTAGTGATTGGTTTTATAAATAACTTGTATACCTCCAATAACATGTGTTGTAGTTGGCTATGTTATGGTTTCGATTGTGAAATGAACGTGAATACGAATAAATTATATGTTTTGCAGTATGGAAATCGTTTTGGAATTTGAAAATTTGATATTACTTATTAGAATGGAATCTGTATATAATGGATTTGGCATATGATTTCCTCAAATATGTAAGTTGAATATTGTCATGAAAAAAAAAAGTGGAAGTCGAGCATTGTTTTGAGGAACTGAAACTCAAGAGAATTGGTCTTATCCGACCTTAGGGAGGTCATATGATTGTGCTCTAGAGTAAGTGCAGTTGGAAATTTTTAAAAAAAATAGAAAAGAATATTGAAGAAAAGGAAGATTTACGGACGGGGAAATCAAGAAGCGAAGATGGAAACGTCGAGGGGAAGTCGAAGTTAACCAGAGTTGCAGAGATTTCAAGGGATGTGGTTTCAGGAAAAAAAAAACCATTGTAAAGCGTTAGCTAATTTGTTGTGTTTGGGGACTGCCCATTTATGTATCTCCATCGTGTTTTTGTTGAACTTCATTATGACAATTTATATGTCTGATAGAGGGCCGAGTTGTTGTAAATGATTATTTAGAGATTGTGTAATTAAGATTGCAAAGGTCAAGGTTGCATGTGGGTTTAATATTTCTCGATTCGGAGTATTATAATATAATTTTGGAGGATGTCTTTGCTGAGAAAGAACCAAGCAAAGATAGTATTATATAGCAGGGTGTCGTTGTCAAGCTTGGAAGAACAGAGCAGGGTGATAAATGGAGATGTGTTACAGGAAGGCATTGATTAAAAAACTCAAATAGTAGAGAATCATAAGGAAGTAATGGAGGATGGAAGGAACTCCAGTAATTGATAAGTCCCCAGATGTATTATCCGATAATTTACGAGCATTGCGATTATATAAGGTGATCGGTTTTTATATATGATAGGCGGCAAAGACCACGCCTACTTTTAAAGCTAAGAAGGCCGAGTTAATGACGTAGTTAGAAGAATAGTGCAAAAAGATTATATTCCACCAATGTTTCAAACAGGGAGATGAATTAATGAAATTATTTAAAGATCATCAGTAGACGAATAAGATTACATTCAGGAGCAGGAATTCGTAATCTCGAATATATGGTTCATTCGATCAATTAAAACTAGTTGGAATGTTGAAAGTAGATCTAAGATCAGGGATATTACTAGATGCACGCAGCAAGGGAAAATATTTCAAATATGACATTTAGAATGAGTTATGGTCACTATGAGTGTGTGAAAACACCGATTGAACTTAGTAATGCACCAGTAATGTACGTAAATACGATGCAATGATATTGCAAATCTTACAAGACTAAATTATGACAATTCTTGTAGATGATATTTCGGTATGTTCAAAGAATTAGGAAGCGCATCTTATAGAAGTATTAGGAATTTTGAGGAAGGAACGAAGTTTTAGTGGATGGAAAATTTCAAGAAAGCTTTTTACAAGTTGTAGAAAAGGTTAACTAATACCCCAGCTATAGCTTTGCCTTCGGGGACAAATAAAGGATTTGAAGTATATAGTGATGTTTCTCAGGAAGGTTTTGGACGCGTATTGATGTAGCATCAGTGAATTCTTCAAGGCAGCTAATGCTCATAAGAAAAATTATGTTGGACATGGTATAGAGTGGAAGTTCAGACATTTGCTTTAAAATTGCGGAGGCCTTATAAAAGTAAATAATTTGTATGGTTTATACTGACCATAAAAGCTTAAGGTATATCTTTACTTAGAAAGAGATGAATGTGAAACAGCGAAGGTGGCTAGAATTTCTCAAGGATTATAACGTAGACATTTAGTACCGCCTGGGAAAGGCAGATGAGGTAGTAGATGATGTGAATGGGAGACCTCGTTAGAATGTTAATCCCATCACTTCAATACCAGAAGAGTTATATAAGTAACTAAGGCAACTGAGTTGAAAGTGATTAAAAAAAATAAAGATTTGCAAGGACGGATTAATGTTTGTGATTAAAATATACCTTTTGAGGAAATTTGAGCTAAATAAGTATAAGCTAAGTTATCAAGGATCTGAGGTTAAAGATAGAAAAAAAAAAATGAGACAACGGATTTTCAAGTATATGTTAGTGGAAGCATACGAATAAATGGGTGTCGTTTGTTTCCGACTATTCGAAGCTCAATAAAAATAAACAAAAGTTTCGAGGAAAGCACATAAAGGTGCATACTCGGTTTATCCTAGTAGAGATAAAATAATTCGGGATATCATGAAATACTTCTGGTGGAGAGGTTGATGTGAGATGTATCACAATATGTTATAAAATGGTTAATCTGCCAGGAAGTAAAGATTGAGCGAGGGAAGATACCAGGGTTGTGGCAACTATTGCCAGTACCAGAATATAAATGGGCTAATCTTAATGGATTTAGTACTTAAAATGCCCAATTTAAGAAGAGGCAATGTATCTCTTCGAGTAGTTGAGAATAAGTTGACAAGAACAACTTGATATATTTTCATGGATAGCATGCAGTAAGGAGCAGTTAACTAATGCATATACTACAGGAATTATATGATTGCACGGAGTTCCAACAACTATTATTCTGAACGGCATACTCGCATTACTGAGAGAAGTTGCATGCACAAACAAAGTGTTTTATTCAAATGTTGGAAGATATATGTTTCAACCTTGTGTATTGAAGTTTAAGGGTTCAAGGAAGGATAAATTAGCATGGACAAAATTCTTCTAAAATTATAGCTACCAATTGACTACGGTTTTGTCTCAAGCTATGTACAAATGTAATTGTCAAACACTTAATCGTAGGGATGACGTTCCAGTAACGCCTAAGTTATTCCATGAAACTATGGAGCAAATGCGATTAATTTGGGAAAGTATTACCCTTAATTGTTCTAACATATGTGTTGTATTACTCCTAGTTGTTATGATATGTGTCTTTTAATGTTTCGGGACGAAACTTCTTGAAGGGGGGTAGAGTGTAATAGCCCCACTTTTTAAGCTAAGATTATTTTGATATGTAAGGATTATGAACATTATTAACGTACTAATCAGTATGTAATCTGTTATGACTGTCGCTGGAATCAAAAAATTTCGAATAGCTTTTTATGAGAACTTTTGCTTGTAAGATATATATTATGTCTTATTATGTGTTGAGCTATGTGAATTGTGAATGAAGATAATTCATTTGTTAATTACGCTAGGAACGTTGAGTATCGTTCCGGAGTTTTGAGATATGGAGTTATTATCGGTATTGGATGTAAGTTACCTTGAAAAATAAGGTTAAGGGATAATTAAGTCAAGATACCTCCATTAAGGTATTAAGTATAGTTTGGGAGATTTAGTTAAGAATAATTAAGGATTAGGGAGTGATTAAGGAGATAATCCAAAGTTAAGAACCTTGAGAATTCTGGATTGTTCCTAAGTAAGGGAAATGACGATTTTACCCCTAATACTAAATCAAAATCACGAGTTTGCCATTACCCATTCTCTATATATATGTGACCAAGGTTCCTACTTGATTTCATCAGATTTCATTTCACTAAACACAACAAAAACTACACAAAACTCCTCCCCCTCCTTCATGCATAGTTATATGTATGTTCTTTATGCGAAACATGTCCACCTCAAAGAAAACTTCGTTCAACGCATCTTCTCGACAACAACATTGTATAGGGTCAATTAATACAGACACACATGCATCCTCGGGAAGACCATGCCTAGGCGTTATAGGACGTCCCGATCCCTCACTCCCGATCCACTTATCCTTCCAAATACGCACACTATTACTATTTCCTATTCGCCATCTCACCCCTTTTTGCAGCAAGCTTCGAGCACCCATGATACTTCGCCATGCATAACTGGGCGAGTGGCCAAACTGAACATCCCATAGACTTGAATGAGGGAAGTAATGCCTTATAGATACGTGTTAGCAGAGAATGGGGTTGACTGTGCATCCTCCAAAGCTGCTTGGCCAGTAAAGCTCCATTGAAATCCTCTAAATCACGAAACCCAAGCCCTCCTTCCTCTTTAGGTCGACACATACAATGGATCTCTCACTTCTCGCCATTCCCCCACCAAAATATGTTGATAATGCTTTCAATCTCATGGCAGAACGTATTTGGTAGTTCAAAGCAACTCATAGCATAATTTGGGATGGATTGGGCAACAGATTTAATTAACACTTCTTTTCCGGCTCTCGAGAGAAATTTTTCCTTCCCCCCTTGTAACTTCTTCCAGATGTGATCTTGAATGCTAGCAAAACTTACTTTTTTGGACCTTCCTATTAGAGTAGGAAGCCCTAAATATTTGTCATGCCACTCAACTTCCCTCATATTAAGAATAGCTTTAATTGAGCCCCGATTATTACCCTCCAAATTTTTGCTGAAAGATATTTCGCATTTATCCAAATTCACTTTTTGACCCGAAAGACCTTCATATCTTCTAAGAATGTCTGCAATTACAGTCGCTTCTCGATCATTTGCACGGGCAAAGATAATGCTATCATCTACAAAAAGTAGGTGAGTGATAACAGGAGCTCCACGAGCTATAGACATACCATGAAGGGTGTTTGCTTCTTGAGCTTGCTTAAGCATGGCCCCTAACCCTTCGGCACAAAGTAAGAAGAGAGGGCGAGATGGGGTCTCCTTGCCGAAGACCTCTATGTGGGGTGATTGCTTCAACAGGTTTACCAGTCACCAAAAAAAAATACGTGACCTTCGACACACATTTCATAATTCTATCAATCCCTTTCTCCGAAAAAACCCATTTTACTCATAACAGCCTTCAGGTAGTCCCATTCTATCTATATACACTAATAAACCATGATAATTTTGTCCTACATGTCAGCTTCAAAATTGCTCTTGAGAATTAACCTTCATGTAATTGCCCCACTTTTTAAGCTAAGATTATTTTGATAAGTAAGGATTATTAACATTATTAACATACTAATCAGTATATAATCTGTTATGAGTGTCGCTGGAATCAAAATTTTTCGAATAGCTTTTTATGAGAACTTTTGGTTGTAAGATAAATATTATGTCTAATTATGTGTTGAGCTATGTGAATTGTGAATGAAGATAATTCATTTGTGAATTACGCTGGGAACGTTGAGTATCGTTCCGGAGTTTTGAGATATGGAGTTATTATCGGTATTGGATGTAAGTTACCTTGAAAATTAAGGTTAAGGGATAATTAAGTCAAGATACCTCCATTAAGGTATCAAGTATAGTGTAGAAGATTTAGTTAAGAATAATTAAGGATTAGGGAGTGATTAAGGAGATAATCCAAAGTTAAGAACCTTGAGAATTATGGATTGTTCCTAAGTAAGGGAAATGACGATTTCACCCCTAATACTAAATCAAAATCACGAGTTTGCCATTACCCATTCTCTATATATATGTGACCAAGGTTCCTACTTGATTTCATCATATTTCATACTGGGTAATCGTTAGTTTTGAGGTTTCACTTCAGTAGCATCAAGGAAAATCAAAAAAGGTAAGATGTGGCTAAATTGTAGAACTTATGAGGTTTATTAGATTGAATTTGATTACTTTGGGTTAATTTTTGAATTTTAAGTTATGGATGCTGTATTTAAGGTATTAGAAGGTTGATGGAGGAAAGTTAAAAGTGATGGAAGGAGATTTGATTTCTATACACCAAAAAAAAAAGGTACACAAGCTCCACCACCTAAACTTTTTTTCTAGCTTTGATCATGGAATTTGTTTATGGAATTGTGAATACTTGGATTATGTTTGAATGTGTATAAAAATTGATTTGCATGTGTTTTCTTATGGAAGATATTGTGTTAAAAATTTCTTGCATGTCAAGTTCCCTAAGACTCTCGGAATAACCGAATAAGAAAGTGATTATCCATTCTCTTGAGCTATGCTGCCGTGACTTTTCCTGCCAAATATCTTCCTTTTCCACTCTGTTTTTCTCCTTGGTGTCTCTTGGAAGTGGTAGATCTTGAAAAGTTATTGAATTTAGACCCAAAAATCACTCCATTTGGAGTTGTACATCAAAAGTTATGATGTCCGGAAGTTGTTGTATGCATAAAAAGTTCCCTTAAAAAAATTATCAATCCTTGCTATATCTCGGTTTCGTTTTGATTAAAGATCTTGTTGTGGCTAAACTTCCATGATATTTCCTTGGAACATTTATGTCTTGATTATCAAGTAAATCTTTGCTTCATTTACCTCATTAAAGACGCAACTTCAATTCGTGGAGTAAAAGAACACCTAAAACTCTATTTTTGCTTAGTTGTTTTTCGGTTTAAATAACCATGTTTCTTTGGTTCATTAATTACCTTTAAATGTTGAGTACCTACTGAATGTATCCACTTTTTTTTTTCTATCTAAACCTTAGCCAAGCATAAAAGTTTCGATATATATTCACACCTAAACCCCATATTTTGATATTAACACCGAAACTATGAAATTGATCATTTGAGTACTTGTGTGGCGTCGCCTTTTTATATATTTAAGAACCTCTTTGTGAAACCTATGAATGCTGCCATATCTTGTTGATCGCTTTATTGACCGCTTTGGATAACCATGACGTCGTTTTCGATACCTTGTTAGTAAGTCACTTCCCCAAAATAGTGGAACTTGGCATAGCAAGCTTGTTTTACGAAACTTGTTTTGATAAGTTAAAGTTTGTTATGATGGTTGAAATAGTGATTATAAATAAGTATTTAAGTAAGTTATTTGAGTATAGTTATAAAAGTATAAGTATTTCAGTATTAGTGTTTAAGTATAAGTATTTCAGCCGCATAAGTATTTAAGTACAAGTGTTGATCAATATAAATATTTTTGTATGATTACAAGTTTTGTTTTATAAGGGGAAGTGAACAACATTTGTAGAGCGGATTTGCTCATTATGTGTTTGGATCGGGTATTGCTCCGTTATGTAGGGTCATGACCTAGAAGTCTTGCAAGCAGAAAATAAGAAATGTGGGGAGACGTCTCTCAAAAGTCTGGAGTTGTGGCCTGGCCCTCTCCATTCGTGTTCCTTCCCTGGAGTTATGCTATGTTTGTGATAAGTATAAGATTATTATTTGTGTTATATATATGGAGAACGATGTGTGATATCTTGAGATAATTCTTGGAAATTTCTCCAGTATATGCAAAAGTATTTCTATGGAAGCTTACAGGAAAGAACCAACGTATTTCTGAGCAAGTATTAACGTATTTCTGAATAAGAATAAAAGTATCTCGTAAATTATGAGTTTACGCTTTGAGTATAAGAAACGATTGCGTAATTTCAGCCACCTTATTATTTTGGAAACGGTGGGACTTGTGTACCAGCATAAGCTGACCTGTTTTGTTATATGAACCTGTCCTGGTGGGGGCAGATTCATCTGTTTTGCAGGATTAGAGAGAATGTCCGAGTTAGCTCATGTGTACGAATGTGAAGTCATGATCAATGTGTTTAACCCGTTGCTATGAGATAATTTGTTTTATATAATGTTCCTTGGCAGGTTAAATTTGTATTTTCAATTTGTAATCTATGTACTCAAAACATATTGTAATAACTAATTTATTATAACTTATTTTCATAATAATCTTGGATACTATGGGATTTTCTAATTTTCCCTAGCAGGGAAGGTGCCGAAATCTGCCCTAACAGTCCCTTTAATTAGCAGCTTAACTTCGTAATTATCAGTATTAGGTCTTAATTAAGCTGCTATTTGGAGCGGGCTGTTACACCTCAAATTGACACTCTCACAAGAATATTGCCACGTGTCGAATTTTTTCACTAAAACATTGTCCAACTAGGATAAATCGCCACGTGTCATGCATTTCACTAATGCATTGGCCGAAAATTTTCAATGCCTCCCCTAAATGATTCGAAATGCAATCAATTAGAATCTTCAATCATGTGCAACTTGATCACCCATATCTCAATCATTCCTAAATTGCATAACTTGATTTAAGGGATTGATTCAATCACTCCTAAATATGAGAAATCATATATGGCCGATATTGATTGACTTTTTTTATAAAAAACTAGGTAAAAATCGGTTATTTTTGTGCATTATAAATAACACACTCATCTTTGCATTTTACATCAACCTCCACAACTCATAAACCCTAAATACCTTCCCATATATCCGTGCACCTAAAATTTGTTTGAAATGGAAAATGACTATGATTCATTTGACGAAACATTTAAACCTAGAAATATAAAGATTTGGCATCCTAAAGTGGAACACTCAAATTTTTTTGATTACGAAGGTATGGTACTAACAATGTTTCGTGAAGGTCATATTAAGTTCTACAAAGTAAGCAATGATGTCAACATGGATGAAGAGTTGAATTCAGAAAATTGGTACATGTTGGAGTATGTTTTTTCTACAATCGAGGATTCTAGAATTTATATTGATCTAGAATGTATGGCACTACACTTTCTTCATTGCATTCCTAACCGAGTTCATCAATTATGTCGAATTCCATTTGAAGAAATCAACATGAACACGGGAGATGTTATACCACCTACAAAAAGAGTAGTGTTGCGTTATTTAGCTAAAGATTGGTATTAGTTTTTTTAATTATTATTGTATTACCTTGAATCTTCGCAATATTTGTCATTCAAATGTCATTCAAATAATAATACTACATTTTTCCGTTTTAGTTTGTAAGTCGAATATAGACATTATTTTTGTCTTTTTGTACGTATTGAGTTGGATGGCCAAAATGTCATTATTTCCCTTTATTTTATACAATTTTTTTTTATAATTATGATAGTTATATAATGGCAAACAAATGGTATTATCTCATTTGTATCTTTTGTTTTAAAAAAAGTAATACATTATGTTGTTTGTTGGTATTTTAGAGTGTAGTTTTAAAAAATAAAACAATAGTCCTTAATTTATTGATTCGCATAATCAGCACGATTTTTATAAAGTATACATTATAACCAATGTTTATATAAGTCAATCAAAAATTGGTATACGTAATTCCAGAAACATATTGAAGATTCTAAGTTAATTAAACATAAATGATCCGATTAGACAAAAATGTTAGCACTAATATTACTATCATTTAATTGATTGCGTAATCAAAAGGACTAAATAAGACTATGAATCTGAAAAATATAATGCTTACATCAGTCGAAAATCTTCAATATTTAGTATAGGTTTTAAAAAATTCGGCCTTCTACATTGACTATACATAAAACATAAGTTAGACATGATTTAAGGAGTTAGTTAGGCAATTATACACTGTTTTGTTTATATAAGTCAATTGGAAATTACTTATACGTAATTCTAGAAAAATTTACTAAATTCTAAGTTAAATAAACATAAATGATCCATTTGACTAAAATCATTTAATATTTAACATTATACTTTATAATAATGTGAATCAATTATTTTTTGGAAACCTTTGTTAACATAAATAAAAAATTTGAATAGTATATACTAATCAAGTTATCTTATATAGTTACGTTGCTCTAATTTAAATCAGATATTTATAAAAAACGGCAATTACTAAAAAGTTAAGGAAATTCTTTAATCTAATGAATCTTAATTATTCACCAAACCAAACAAGATCATAATCTAGCCAATTCTCTATTAATTTAGGCGTTTTGACTTGACATAAATTAAATATGAAAGCTATTTTTTCGGAAAACTTGATTAGCAATTCATGAAAAAACGGCAAGGATTTTTAAATATAGTATAATAGTGTATCATAAATTATATAAAAGGCAAGGATTAAATATGATCAATCAATGCATATATTGTTCGGTTTTTTTTTGCCCAAAAAATAGTTGGACGTTTTTTTTTCCCTTCAAATCTATATTAGGTTTTTTGAATTCCTTATATATAGGCTTAGAAATTATACGAACCAAACATTTTTTCTTTTAGATTTTTTTTTTTTTTTGTAAAAAAAACTTAAGTATACGCAAGGATGAAGAAACAATATAAACCATTACCGAATTTATTCAATCGTCTACCCAATGAGATTATAATAGATATACTTGGAAGAATAGCGTCTCAAGCTCCATTTGATATATTTAAATGCAAATTAAGGTAGGTTTTTTTTTCGCTTTAAATCTTTATATTAATTCTATAAACTTTATTCTTTTTAATTTTTAAAATTTATTTGTTGGCAGTTGCAAAACGCTAAATGCTATTTCTAATGACGAAAGTGTTCTTCAATGCGTCAGTGTAGAGGGTATGATGGATCTAATAATGAAATTTGATCTACATGCAAGGAACTTTTTTGATCGTTGTTTAGTAGCCAACAATACCGAGTCTTTACCCCATTATGGTTTTGTAAGTTTTGTTTAATAATATTGGAATATATATTGTTGCCTTTTATTGTATAATTTATGCGTTTTTGTTACATTAGCACCTATCAAATATATGACTTTTTAAAATGCAGTTTTGCCTAAATGGATATTAGCATTAAATATACTTTTACATATTAGCATTAGATATCAATTAGTTATGTAGGTTTATATTTATTACTAATACAATTTCCATAATGTTATATATCGTCGATATAGTATATTAATGTTATATATTGTGTAAATATATTTATATTTCAGTATAAAAAAAATCTAAAAATATACTATTAGATAGTAACATTAGATATCAATTATTCATGTACATTTCTATTTATTACGAATTTTATCGTTTTTTCTAATGATGTTTTACATTATATTTTTGTAGGTTTTGATTTTTCAACGTGGTCGTTGGCATTATGGATTGCCAAAAGTACAAGAGGCATCAAATTTAGGACTTCATATTGCAACTTATTTGTTAGCCCTGATTTATCTATGTAATAAAGAAGAAGACCTACAGAAGAAGGGCGTTGGAATCCTTAATTGTCTAATTAGGGAAATTGGTATGAATGGCATTGTAAACTGTAGGATTAGATTTAAGAGGATGTTGAACACAATATGGGTTAAAAGTAGAGTGAATTTAGTAGAAAAGCCACAAAAGTATTGCAAGATGTAACAAATACATAATAAGAACCTAAACCAGTGGGAAATAGGTGATTGCTATTCCTGTCCCAATGATTGCGACAAAGTTGAATGTGAAGAATGCAAGTGTGATAGAGGAATTCGTTTCTTTTTAGCAAACATGTTGTAGACACTCAATATGCTGTTGCTTTTTTACGTTGAGTATTTTATTTATCTTTTATGACAATAAATTTTATTATGAAATAAAATAACTATCTTTTTTCTTTCATGTTCTATTTTGTAAGTAATGTATTGTTTTTTAATTACTAAAGCATAAACTATAATATCAGACTTGACCATGATGTTATTAAAAATATGTATCTTACGATGCATATATAATTAAAATATTCTCACTAATATTACATTTAAACCCTATTTAACTTATGAACATTTTCACATGCAACTATCAGTAATTTAGACAAAAATTTGTCTCTTATAAATTCTATTAAAGAGAATGAAGTTATTCTAATTGACCAACTTTTTTACCATTATGATTCATTTACTTTTTTTTTGTGACTTTTTAGTTTGGAGAGTACATATACAAAAATTTATGTTTAATATCATATTAAAAAAAATATTTTCTCGAGTATACATTATCACACGATATATCATTATAAAAGTGAAATAATATTACTCTTTTTAATTTGATATAGTAGACTTTCAAATTCATTTGGTCCAGATTTGTAAGTGATTATTTTGATAATTTAAGTTCTTAACATTTTCGGAATTAATTTTTGGCGGGCGCGGATGTGTCGTTGTGCACCGCACCCGGCCAAAGATAAAATTTCTCCTACTCTCTTTTACGATTAAATGTAGAAGGGAAGTAAGGTTCGTATCCACAGGGAAACAGGGACAAGTTTTATATTTAGCGTGAATTAGTACCTAGATGACTCTAACGGTCGAGTAACCTAATAACGAGGGGGGTTTTCAAAGAGTTGTTATTAGACTACAACTAACTAGCATATAAATAAAATGAGAAATCAATATGGGAAGATCTTGAATCCGATTAACATCCACTTCAATTCATTATCGATCATTGAACCTCCACTTTAATCATTTCCATGATTATCTATTGTTGAGAATTAATCTCGCATTCTCCTTATTCTTAGTTGAATAGCACGATCAGCGTGACTATAAAACCCTAACTAAAGGATAACCTAGTCCGATAGCGTCTAAGTTCAATCCAATAGCAGCAATAAACACAGAGAACCAATAGACCTGCTAACGTCATACAAGCGATAAACATTCAACAGTTGATTCAATTTCCCCAAGAAATAACCAAGACGATCTGCATCTAAGTTACTCCCTAGTTTGCTATCAATTGATAAAAGAATAAAACAATCCGATTCTATTCTTAAATCTAGCATTAGATTAATTACACAATCAAACAAGTAACGTTCCTAGCATAATTATGCAAAAACCATAGAAAACAATCATAGAAATTAAACCATAATCAAAGAAACTAAATAGAGAGGAAAGATCTCACAATAATGCTTGAAGCTTCATATTAATCTCGTTCAAGAACAGTTCAAGCTACAATCGGCATAGCATAAGCCAATTCCATAATTGAAATCTCTAAAAACTAAACTAGAAAATAAAAACTAAAAAGAGAAGATAAGAAGAGAAGAATGGAGTGTTTGAGATTCTCTCTCCTTAAGTGTGCTGCCCCCTAGGTCCAAAAACAAGTTTGCTATTTATAGTAAAGCTAAAAAATCAGCCGACAATTACACCGACCTAGGGGTCGCGAGGTGCGGTACAGGTCGCACCGTGCGATGAGCTACTGCCTCCAACACGAGCTGAAGAGTTGGGCAAGCCAAGGAAGTCGCGAGGTGCGAGCAAGTAGGTCGCGAGGTGCGACCTAGCTCGCGAGGTGCGAGCTACTGTGCTGGGCAGGTGCTGCTTCGAGCGCGCACGCGAGAGCTGGGCGATGATGCCGAGCTTGCGGTGCTGCTTGGGCGAGGCCGCTGGGCAGGCTTGCGGTAGTGCTGAGCTTGCGGTGATGCTTAGCGTGCGGTGGAGTTTGGTTGTTCGCATGCTTGGCTTGGGCTTGCTGTTGTGCTTGCGATGCGATGTAGCTTGGTACTTTGCTCGGCTCACATGCATTTCACCTTGAAAGCTCGGAATACATGACATTAACACAAATTATCTCGCAAAACTCCAAACTTTCGCTAAGGGTTAAATAAAACACGAACGTTAACAATTACAATCAAACCCTTGGCAAAGTGCACCCAAAATAACGTAAATACAACGGATAACTTGGGCATATCAATACCCCCACACTTGAACTTTACTCGACCTCGAGTAAACTCAAAAATGAGAAATACCAATTAAATCTTTACCCAAATTATCAACACCAAACTACACTCTCCATCAACTACATCATCATCATCACATCTTAACAACCTCCGCTCAAAACCTAAACGTAAGGGACAATGATTCCCCCACACTTAGCTTCAAGCTACTATCAGAAATACAGACGCGACAACAATAATCACCAAACGACAACCAAAATGTGAGCTCAAATCCTGAAGGATCTCAAAGGAGTTGAACTCACTCCAACGTCACAATCAAAATGACAGCTCGCCTAAAACCTCAAAAGATAAACTAAAACTACTACTACTACAACTAATTTAGAATAGCAAGCCATGGAACAAAGACAAAAAGGTATAAATTCCATGCTTACTCCCAAAAACAAACAATCACCAAAAGAATGTGAAAGCCAACTTTAAATAAATCTTCACAAAACAAAGGATGAATTCACTAACCCAACCCGAAGACACCTTCCGCCTTATGACACCAACTCCGGCAAATGAGTTTTCAAAGTATAGAATTCTCTTTTAATCTCTCATTTTGCCTAGGAGCCCTTTCGGGTTTTCATCCTAGCTTCTCACATTTTTTTTTTCATCTCGCCATCTTACCCGCTCAATGTAAGCCACTTTTTTGTTTTTGCATAGGTTGCCCTTTCGGGGTTTCAACCTATCCGGGCCCCCATATTTGCCCGAGTCGCCCGCCCTTGTGGGTTTTCAACTCAGCGGGATTCACTTCATTATCATTCATTTTTTTTTTTTTTTTTTATTTTTTTTTATATATTTTTTTTTTCATTTTTCTATTCAAATTAAAAGTAATATATACAACATAGATACATGAGAATGAGAGTACCCTCCCCCCTTCTTAAACTACACATTGTCCTCAATGTGTCGACAATTAAAAGAAAAAGTAAACTGAAAATGGGGGGAAACCGACAATCGGGTAAATCGAAGATCGAATGCTCAAAACTCATGAAAAGCAATCCGTCATACTCAAATTTCTTAACAACACCAACTCCAATCTCATAACTTAACTCACAACCCTCTCCCTCGAATCACTCAAACAAATGACAAATTCAAATTGTGTTTAAATTTTTGAGATTTGCACCTAGCTTAAGAGATTGAAAAGATACATTAACAATTTCAACCCTCTAGTTGCACCAACTCCTAGCTATTGAACTCCTCCCAACGGGTTTTCTTTGGTGGATTTTGGTTCCAAGCGGATTAAGATTGGTTGTGGATCTTTTTAGTGGGTGGGCGGTGGGTGAAAGAAAATTTATTGTGGTGGTGGAAATTTGATGAGAAAATAAAAAGGGGTCTCGGGTTGCCTCCCGAGAAGCGCTGTTGTTTAAAGTCGTTGGCTCGACTTAGTACCTTGAGCTCAATAATTGGGCTTGTGCTCCATGTGTGACAATGGTGGCTCCATGTCAACCTCCAATTCAAGTTCCTGCAAAACAAACTGAGAAGAACTCTTGCAATGCATCGTTAGTGGTACAGTTTCAAAACAAGGTGGTAAATCAGGAGGCTTTTTCCGCTCTTTCAACTCCGGCACCATAACCTGCATGTTAGTAGGAGATGCACAATCCTCAACCAAGACATCATCAACATTCATCGACTCATCAACATGCTCAATATCAAGAACATCATGCAAAACAGAGTCAACAATGTTAATAGAGCAAAGAGGGTTATCATCCGTAATCAAAGGCTTAGAATCATTGATTTTAAATGCCTCTACCTTTCCCTCAAATTCCATGGTCAAAGAACCAGCGCAAACATCAATTTTAGTGCAAGATGTTTTCAAGAAAGGTCGCCCCAAAAGGATGGGGGCGGCATGTTTATCAGGTTCCATCTCCAAAACATAAAAATCAGCAGGAAATCGCAATTTCCCAACCTTAACTAACACATCCTCTAATTTACCCCTAGGATAAACATTGGATCTATCAGCTAATTGAATCACCACACCAGTTTCATGCAAATTGCCAAGTTTCAAAGACTTATACAATGAATATGGAATCACATTAATTGACGCACCTAAGTCTAACATGGCTTTAGGAAACATGGTGTCACCTATAGTACATGGGATGGTAAACATGCCTGGGTCATTGCACTTTTGAGGTAATTTCTTTTGAAAGATAGCAGAGACATGCTCGCTAGCCTTCACTTTTTGCACTCCCTTTTGTTTTTGCTTTCTTTTCAAAGTACACAATTCTTTAAGGAACTTAGCATACCTAGGTACTTGATTTAAAGCATCAAAAAGGGGAATGTTTACCTCACATTTACGAAAGATTTCGTAAATGTCTTTGTTGCGCTCTGCATTAGGGGTTTCTCTCAATGCCTCGGGAAATGGTGACTCTGGTTCATATGGTGGATGAGGTGATTTTTGGACTTTCTCCTCTTGTTGAGGTGGCAATGATTTACAATCTGCTGTCGGTTCATGCTCGATCACCTCTTCCACTATCTCTTTGTCTCGAACCACCAACCTCTCTTTGCTTGCAATTTCCGCTCCACTCCTCAATGTGATAGCACTCACGTTCATTTTAGGGTTGAGTTCTGTTTGGGATGGCAACCTCACCGAATCCCTAGCCTCTAACTTGGTTACAGCTCCTGCAATTTGGCTTACTTGGCTCTCCAAGTTCTTGATGCTCGAACGGGTCTCCTCCTGAAACTGAACCATATTTCCCTGCATGTTAGTAACATTTTTAGTTAAAGCATTAATCATATCCTCTGTAGACATGCTGGTACTCGGTCCCTGTGATTGGCCTTGCGGCCGAGAATATGGAGCTCCTTGCTCCGGTGCCCTCGAATAAGGTGGCGGTGGGCGGTTATCTTCTTTGTGGCGGTTCTTTGGTTCCTCGATGAATTCCCGTACCTCAAATTAGGATGATCTCGCCATCCCGGATTGTAGGTACCAGAATATGGATCATATCTTTTCTGAAAACCTTGGCCCTGAAAACCGGCCGCCTTAACCTCTTCACTCGGTTCTTCTTGTAGATGAGGACAAAAATCAGTTGGATGAAGTGAAGAGCAAATGCCACAAGCCTTCACTTGGTGAGTTTTCTCTTTCACTATGAATTCTAGCATCACGGATGTGAGAGCTTGCACCTGATCTTCCAACTTAGAAGAACTAGAACCCTCGGCGACCACACGTCGAGTTCCGCACCTTCTACTAAAGCGCCTCGAGCTTTCAAAGAAGCTCATTTAACAGTTCTTTAGCAGCGAGTGCAGTTTTATTCACAATGGATCCACCACTTGCTGCATTAACCATCCTAGCATCCTCATCACATAAGCCATTATAAAAATATAGCACCAAATCTTCCTCTGAATAACCGTGGTATGGACAGCTAGCACATAATTTCTTAAACCTCTCCCAATACTCGTAAAAAGACTCATCACCCCGTTGCTCAATGTTACTTATCTCCTTCTTCAATGTAGATGATTTAGAAGTGGGAAAGTATTTCTCGAGAAAGCTCTTTTTCAATTGTGCCCAAGTGGTGATGCTGCCAGCCGGAAGGTAGTACATCCAGTCCTTTGCTGCGTCTTTTAGCGAAAAGGGGAAGGCTTTAAGCTTGATTCTGTCTTCTGAAACTCCACTTGGTTTCATGCTGCTGCATACCACATGAAACTCTGACAAATGTTTATTTGGATCTTCACCATTTAGCCCATGGAATGAGGGAAGCAAATGTATCAACCCCGACTTTAGCTCAAATGTGTCCCCCACTTCCGGTTCCGGAAATGTGATACACAAAGGCTGTTGGTCAAGGTTAGGAGCAGTGAGCTCCTTTAAAGTGCGGTGCTCAACTCTAGGAGGCATCTCTTCTTCAAATTCAAACAAAAAAAGGGAGCTCTCTAAAGCCTTCACGCAATTCTCTTCTCAACCTGAAAAGGGTTTGTTCTAGATCTCGATCGTACTGCAAAGGCTCTTGGTTAGTAGCACGAGTATTAACCATAAACAAAAACCATAAGCAATACAATCCAAAAACATACACTAAATACAACAAGTAACACCGTTTCCCCGGCAACGGCGCCAAATTTTGGATTCTCCTTATTCTTAGTTGAATAGCACGATCAGTGTGACTATAGAACCCTAACTAAAGGATAACCTAGTCCGATAGCGTCTAAGTTCAATCCAATAGCAGCAATAAACACAGAGAACCAATAGACCTGCTAACGTCATACAAGCGATAAACATTCAACAGTTGATTCAATTTCCCCAAGAAATAACCAAGACGATCTGCATCTAAGTTACTCCCTAGTTTGCTATCAATTGATAAAAGAATAAAACAATCCGATTCTATTCTTAAATCTAGCATTAGATTAATTACACAATCAAACTAGTAACGTTCCTAGCATAATTATGCAAAAACCATAGAAAACAATCATAGAAATTAAACCATAATCAAAGAAACTAAATAGAGAGGAAAGATCTCACAATAATGCTTGAAGCTTCATATTAATCTCGTTCAAGAACAGTTCAAGCTACAATCGGCATAGCATAAGCCAATTCCATAATTGAAATCTCTAAAAACTAAACTAGAAAATAAAAACTAAAAAGAGAAGATAAGAAGAGAAGAATGGAGTGTTTGAGATTCTCTCTCCTTAAGTGTGCTGCCCCCTAGGTCAAAAAACAAGTTTGCTATTTATAGTAAAGCTCAAAAATCAGCCGACAATTACACCGACCTAGGGGTCGCGAGGTGCGGTACAGGTCGCACCGTGCGATGAGCTACTGCCTCCAACACGAGCTGAAGAGTTGGGCAAGCCAAGGAAGTCGCGAGGTGCGAGCTAGCTCGCGAGGTGCGAGCAAGCAGGTCGTGAGGTGCGACCTAGCTCGCGAGGTGCGAGCTGCTGTGCTGGGCATGTGCTGCTTCGAGCGCGCACGCGAGAGCTGGGCGATGATGCCGAGCTTGCGGTGCTGCTTGGGCAAGGCTGCTGGGCAGGCTTGCGGTAGTGCTGAGCTTCCGGTGATGCTTAGCGTGCGGTGGAGTTTGGTTGTTCGCATGCTTGGCTTGGGCTTGCTGTTGTGCTTGCGATGTGATGCAGCTTGGTACTTTGCTCGGCTCACATGCATTTCACCTTGAAAGCTCGGAATACATGACATTAACACAAATTATCTCGCAAAACTCCAAACTTCCGCTAAATTAACACGAACGTTAACAATTACAATCAAACCCTTAGCAAAGTGCACCCAAAATAACGTAAATACAACGGATAACTTGGCCATATCAATTTTATATAGTAAGATTTTTTTGTACACCATTTGGTTCATTTAGTACGATTTGCTTTTCCTAATTTCCCTAATTCGGATTTTAACTTAAATTAACATAGATTATGTATCAGATTATTGCTTAATTGTAGGGATACATAATAATCTGCTTGATATACCAATACAATTAAATAAATGAAATGTTATAATTATGGATTGTTTTGATAAATTAAAACGCATAATCTTCTAAATACGAATCTTCTATATATAAAGTCTTCAAAAGTGATAGATTAGTCATTGTAAATAATATGTATTAGTTAATTGCATAATTATAGGGATCCTATACTAGATATTTTATTTAAACCTATAATTAAGTTTAGTATATGCAATCAATCAATTAACATATCTTTAATGTACATATAGTATGAGATTTGTGACCTTATATTTGTCATAATTAAGATTCTCGATTATTTGATTTAAATGATAGTCGATTTTATGCCAAATTTTTGTCCATATTATCATTCAAAAACGTTTATTTAAAAGGAAAATTATTATCTTTATGAATTCTTGAAGTGACCATCTATATATAATAGTGTATAGCATATATCTTTCAGCATTCATCATCTCTCACAAATATACTCCTAAGAGATATAATTGCATTCAAAAATGAGTTCCCGAAATGTTGTAGCTACTGAAAAGGTGCAATTAGGTGAAGTCAATAGATCATCCAAACGTTGCTCGATTCAAGGAAGAGCAATTAGATTGTGGAAGAAACCAATGTACACCAAGAATAAGGTGATTGAGAAGAGTAAAGAGGAGATTGAAAAGATTGAGTTCGTTTTGATGGATAATGATGTAAGTCAATTTCATTAAATTAGGGCCGGATTTTCTTAATTACGCACATTTTTTGATAAACAATAATTATTAACGTACATACATCTTTTTCAATATGTAGGGAATGAAGATTCAAATTGCTTGCAAGAAGTCTTTAGTCGCTACGTTTTCACCAAGTCTCATTCAGGCAAAATACTTGGAGATATTTAATTTTTCTGCTAGGGAAAATGATGGGACAGATCGAGCCAGTAAACATTCTTATAGAATTGATTTGAACTATGCATCTCATGTTTCTGAACGTGAAGACTTAGGAATTGATGAGTATGGTTTGGATTTTGTTTCATTTGATGATATATTGTCAAAGAAATATTTTGATGTGTTTTTGATGGGTACTAAAAATGAACGACACTAAAATTATTTAGTTAATAAATTATTTTTTGACAATTTATATCATATATATTGTTTGAACTCTATTGATGTAATTGGAGAGGTCAATTCATATACACCTATACAAGAAAATGCTAATTCGAAGTTGATGACACTTGAACTCATGGATTTTGAGTAAGTTACATTATGCTTACATGTATAGATTAAGGCCATGTTCTTTTGGACTTATTTTCAGCAAAAATAAGTAAAAATAAGTTCAGTTCAACAAAAATAAGTAAAAATAAGTAAAAATATGTTCAGTTCAGCAAAAATAAATAAAAATAAGTTCAGTTCAGCAAAAATAAGTTCAGTATTACTATTAATGTTGTAATTATTATTTTTGTTTTCAATATTACTATTAATATTGTTATTATTATTAATATTATAATTATAATAACTATGAATTTGTAATTTTTTTTATTTTTTTATTTTTTATTTTTTTGTTTTTTTGTTTTATATTATATTTTTATTTTAATATTTTTTTATTTATTATATAGTAATTATTATATACTATTTATTATTATTATTATTATTATTATTTATTATTTATTATTTATTATTTATTATTTATTATTTATTATTTATTATTTATTATTTATTATTTATTATTTATTATTTATTATTTATTATTTATTATTTATTATTTATTATTTATTATTTATTATTTATTATTTATTATTTATTATTTATTATTTATTATTTATTATTTATTATTTATTATTTATTATTTATTATTTATTATTTATTATTTATTATTTATTATTTATTATTTATTATTTATTATTTATTATTTATTATTTATTATTTATTATTTATTATTTATTATTTATTATTTATTATTTATTATTTATTATTTATTATTTATTATTTATTATTTATTATTTATTATTTATTATTTATTATTTATTATTTATTATTTATTATTTATTATTTATTATTTATTATTTATTATTTATTATTTATTATTTATTATTTATTATTTATTATTTATTATTTATTATTTATTATTTATTATTTATTATTTAATATTTATTATTTATTATTTATTATTTATTATTTATTATTTATTATTATTTATTATTTAATATTTATTATTTATTATTTATTATTTATTATTTATTATTTATTATTTATTATTTAATATTTATTATTTATTATTTATTATTTATTATTTATTATTTATTATTTATTATTTATTATTTATTATTTATTATTTATTATTTATTATTTATTATTTATTATTTATTATTTATTATTTATTATTTATTATTTATTATTTATTATTTATTATTTATTATTTATTATTATTATTTAGCAAAAATAAGTTCAGTTCAGTTCAGCCAAAATGAGTTCAAAAGAACAGGGCCTAAGTCAATGTAATTTTAAATTGTCATGCATTTTGAACATTAAGTATTTATAAATCGTTTTAAATCAAATGTAGGAACAAGTCCATCACTTTCGTTTTGTGGGGTGACTATGCAGATGAGTTCATTGAATACATCAAAAATAATGGTGCAACGAACATAGTTGTTGTTATACAACTAGCAAAGCGTATTCTTTATTTAGGCAAGTATAATTATATCAATTCTATATGCTCATTTATTTACTTTTCCTTTATGAATCTTTTATAAATAATTCCCTTTTTGTATAATCTTAATAGGTGATCTTCGTGTTACAACAATACAAGATGCCTCAAGAATATTCTTCAATTCTGAAATTTCTGAAATAATTGAGTTCAAAAAGAGGCATTTGAACATTTTCCTTTTTTGTTACTTTTAGATTTATATTTGAAATGTTATGGAGTCTAACACAAAAGAAGTGTAAGAAAAATAAAATCTTTTAACTCACTAAATTTCTAAATTTAAAATCGAAATTAAAATAAACAAAGTTAATATTAATGTACTTGGCTAATTTGTTTGTTAAAATAAGTTGTTAGGTTAAAAAAATACAATTTATTTATGCTATAAAAAATGGGAAATAAGATTGCATTCGGCCCACTTTATTTTGTTTTGTATGACCCAATCCAATTTATTCGGGCCACTATATTGGCCTATCATTTTGTATTTTCTCCCCTTCTCATAAATAATGTTCGGTTTATTTCACTTTATTGTCTAAATAAGTTCTTTTTTTTTGTAAAATGGTATTGGACAATGAAAATACTTATATGCTTTATAATTTTATTTTTAAATAGGAAAAGTGCAGGAGGGTCGCAATCTGTTTCAGCACGACCAAGTGACGTATCAACCGAACCAAATGAATTTCTAAAAGAGGATACAATCAAAGACATCTATGACCTTCAACCATGTGAAAAAGTAAGTTTTCCTAATATTTAAGTTTTTTTTTACTTAATATTTTTTATATGCTACTTTTCTAAATATCTAAGTATTATGTTTGTTATTTAGCCTGGATTATGTGTATGTCTTGGTACCATTGAAGACATTGACACAAACTTTAGTTGGTATTATGAGTCATGTAAGATATACCGCACTGGAGTTAAACATGATGGTGATATCATACGATGCAAAAAGTGTAATAAAGTTTTGAAGACAACCATTCCACGGTAAGCTATATATAAATTTAATATAATATAATGTTGTTAAAATAGTTATAAATAATTTATATCTAATGTATTTGTATTTTCTACAGGTTTAGAGTTAAGATTATAGTATATGACTCTACTGATGATGCTACATTTGTTCTATTTGAGAACGAAATGTTAAAGTTAGTAGGAAAATCCTCTTCTGACTTATTAGAAGCTCAAATTAAGGTGTACATATATTAAATTTTTCATGTCTTACTCATAAACAATGATCTCTTTTAATAATTAACATACAATGTTTTTTGGTTATTGTAATCTTTAATAGAAAGGTGATAAGGATGGTTTCCCCGAAGAATTCGCAACAATGCTTGGAAAAATATTACTATTCAAAGTGGAAATCCATCATCCTAATAATGTTGTTGGAACTAAGAACTCTAAGGTTCTTACCACTACGGATGATCAAATCACTATAGACAAATGGATGGGGATGTACTGAAGGATTTTGTCCTCGATCAGGTGTAACAAACTAAATGTATATGGACAAATTATAAAGATAATATATTCAATAATATTAGGTGACCGCAACGTTTTGCTAGAAGCTAATTGCGGTTTGTTGAGCTAGTATATTTAGGCCAACTACTAATATATATTGGGTCCTATGAGGTCACACAAAGTGACAACCCTTGGATATTACCCAAATCCATTTGTGAAATGGGTTGGGCGGTTTTTATGATGGATGGAAGATTTGTAACTCATGAGTTTATTAGGCTCATAATGTATGACATTATGAGGCAAAATAAAGCCTCATGAATCATCTCTTTGTAACCACTCTATATAATCATATGGGGTTACAAAATAGTATGATATTACATCACTTTAGTAAGAGAAAATCTGATTTTCTTTTGCTCTCATCTCTCCCATTCATTCGGCCATATACACCTCAAAAGCAAGAGGATTCTTCTCTTTTCCGTACTAGCATACGTGGTGATCTAAGGGTTGTTCGTGGACCAACACTAGAGGAACGGCGTTTGACGTTCTAAAGGATCTCCACTAGAAGGCTCGGGGTGGAAGTGGAATTCACGCATCCAGAGGTATATTCTATACTCTTTATAGATTCATGTTAATTTATGCAAAGATCTTGGTGTTAGATGTTTGAGTATGTGATACTCGTTTTCCGCATTAAGCATCTAAATTCCTACAGTGGTATCAGTTAGCCTATTGCATAGATTAATGTGATCATGTTGATGCATGTTTTCCTTTTTTTTAATTCATTTAGGGGAGGGTATTAGCATGAGGATATTGTTTGCATGATTAAAATTGGATTTTAATCTAGTGGGGAGTATAAAAGTTGTTTATACATTTTCGATACATATATAATTGTTATATTATTTCATGTTTTAGTTAAGTTGTTAATTAGAATATGATGTATATATATATATATGTATGATTCATGATTTGCATGCTTTGAAGTTTTTTATGCTTAATTTGATTATGTATAATTTCATGGCATGAATTCTTGAATATGAGGCCAAGTATGATTTAGTTATGCATAAAAGTGTTTTAGTGTATAAAGAAAATCATACGTATTTTGATTAAAATTGCTTGAATTGAAATCGGAAAGGTGGAAGCAGTGAGCTTCTCGCGAGTCGCGACTCAAATCGCGAGTCGCGACTCAAATCGCGAGTCGCGACTCAAATCGCGGGTCGCGACCATAGTCGCGAGTCGCGACCAAGCTCGCGAGTCGCGAGAGGTGGTCTGCCTCTTCGGCTCATCTCTCCTTCAACGGATAAAAAAACTTTAAGATCCGTTTATCCCTTAATGCATATTAATGAGTTATTATGCATGGTATCCTATGTTAATACTTAAATGAATTAAAATTATGATGGGAGTTTCATTTTGTGACATTTAATTTTATGTTAGGATGTTAGTTTTAATAAGTTGATTAATTCTTACATGCTAATGTTTGTGATTAAATGTCATGCAATGCTTTTATGTTTTAATATGATTAAAATATATGTGGTACCTTAAAGTGCTTATGTATTTTTCCTTTAAATTTAATAGTTGATTAAATTTGTTAGATTAATATTTTAAAACCTTTGGGAGATAAATTCTAATATGATTAAAATTTGTCTAGAGGTACTAACCATTTAATGTAATATGAGATTAAATTTGGTTGATGTTATTATGTTTTAAAGTTGTTGAAGCATAATAATTTATTTTAATAGTTGATTAAAATGCATGTTTTATATATATGATATTATAATTGCATGCGGTGACTAGTATGGCCCAAACTTGGATAGAAATTACGATCTGCGTATCGTTAATGTATTTTCGTAATCTAAATACGATCTGTGTATCGTTGGTATTTTTGTAATTTTAGTTTAAAATTCCAAAAATGATTATTCAAGTTGTCATAAGAAGAATGGTGATTCAATCTTATTCCATGAAGCACAAGGATGGAGTTCCAAGGTGATTCAAGAATGGAGACCTTAAAGAGTAGAGGGTTAGGGGCCATACTAGGATCACATTTCATTTTATGCATTTAAATATTGCTTTTGAATGCTTTCTAAGTTTTATTATGCATGTGATTTATTTTTGCAATGAGTTCACTAGTAATCAAATCACATAATAATTTACTTAGGTCCCTAAAGCTAATATTGGGTAATTGCTTTTCCAAATAAACATCATACTAAAATCTTGATCGTTAGTAATAGGTTCTGCCAAAGCAGAGTGTTACTTCCAATCTTGGGCTAAGTAGAGTAAATTTCCGAAATTTGCATGTTTAGTTTGGTTTAGCCCAACAAAATCATCAAAACGGTTTTGGATTTTGAAGCAAAGGGTTGGGTTTTTGTGTTTGGGTGACAAGTTCTGTCTAGGATTAGGAAGGCTTTCCCCAACGTTGTGGGTAACTTCCTTACCTGGGAGCTTTCATCACCTTAGCAATCACCCATCAACTAAGAATTACAATTGTTGTAATTAGTAAAAGAGTTTACTTACCTTTTAAATTTGGTTTTAAGTTGAGGCCAAAGTCCACTTATAAATCATGTTTGATAGGATCTTAGAATCACTTGATTCAAAAGGGACACATTTAAAATTGGTCAAGTGCATAGCTTTTATTTTAAAGTGTTTAAAATTTGTTAAAAGCTATTATGATAAGCATACTCATTACTTTTACATCTTCTATGTAGATATCATGTCTGGTAACAACAATAATTCACCTTTTAACTTACGTTCAATCCTTGAAAAGGATAAATTGAACGGGAACAACTTCCTTGATTGGGAAAGGAATCTGAGAATTGTTCTTAGATCCGAAGGTCGAGAGGATGTTCTTGAAACCCCGATCCCGGTTTTAACGACCACCTCTACTAAAGCCGAAAAGGCGGCCCACAAGGCCATTGCAGAAAGGTCGGTAATTGTTACCTGCCTTATGCTCGCGGCTATGGAACCAAGCCTTCAAAAGAGGTTTGCAAGCTTGGATGCCTGCAGTATTATCCGACAGCTGAAAACCATGTTTCAGCAACAAGCTCGGATAGAGAGGTATGAAACTCACAAGGCTATTCTTGAGTGTGCGTTAGTCGAAGGCAAGCCAGTCGCCACTCATGTCTTTGAAATGATTGGTTATTTCGAGACAATGGAGAGGTTGGGCTTTCCTTATAGCCAAGAGTTGGCTACAGACATCATACTACACTCCCTACATGAAGGCTTCAACCACTTTAGGTTGAACTTCAATATGAATGGGGTGTCGAAAACCCTTGCTGAGTTACATGGGATGCTCATGACTGCCGAGCAAAACATCTCTGTTGCACCTAAGAAGGAAGTTCTTATGGTTCAAAAGGGGAAGGGTTTTAAGAAGGAATGGGCTGGCAAGAAAAAGCAAGACAAGGGCAAGCAAGTTGCCGCTAAGACTGCTGATAAGCCACAGGCAAAGGCAAAGCCAAAGGTGGCCGCAAATGCCAAGTGCTTCCATTGTGGTCAAATTGGCCATTGGAGGCGTAACTGCCCGAAGTATCTGAATGATAAGAAGTCTGGGGCTTCTTCTTCAGGTATCTATGTCATTGACATTAATTTAGCAACATCTACTTCTTGGGTATTTGATACCGGTTGTGTTTCTCACATTACTTCGAATGTGCAGGGACTAAGAAGGAGTAGAACCTTGGCTAAAGGGGAGGTAGAACTGCGCGTTGGAAATGGTGCAAGGGTTGCGGCCGTTGCAGTTGGGACTTATTGTCTACCTTTGCCTTCTGGTTTAATATTAGAGCTTAATAACTGTTATTATGTTCCTGCTATTACCAAAAACATTATTTCTATTCCAGTTTTGGATAATGAAGGGTTTTCATTTACAATTGAGAAAGGTTGTTTCTCCGTTTATTTGAATTCAATGTTTTATGCCATTGCTAAAAGGTCTAATGGTCTATATTTCCTAGACTTAGACAAAGATGTCCTTAACATAGACAGCAAAAAACATAGATCAAGCGATACTAATCCTACTTACTTATGGCATTGTCGTTTAGGACATATAAACGCGAAACGCATTCAGAAGTTACATAAAGATGGACTTCTAACATCTTTTGACTTTGAGCCATTTGATGTATGTGAATCATGTTTAATGGGTAAAATGACAAAGTCACCTTTTACTGGAAAGGGTGAAAGGGCCAGTGATCTATTGGGTCTAATACATACTGATGTGTGTGGACCAATGAGCACAAAAGCTAGGGGAGGGTTTGGGTACTTCATTACTTTTACTGATGATTTAAGTAGATATGGATATGTCTATTTGATGAAACATAAGTTGGAATCGTTTGAGAAATTCAAAGAATTCCAGAATGAAGTCCAAAACCAGCTTGACAAAACATTTAAAGCACTACGATCCGATCGTGGTGGTGAGTATTTGAGCCAAGAGTTTAGTGATCACTTGAAGAGTTGTGGAATTCTTTCCCAACTCACTCCACCTGGAACACCTCAGTTGAATGGTGTATCCGAAAGGAAGAACCGAACTCTACTTGATATGGTTCGGTCTATGATGAGTTTTGCTGATCTTCCCATCTCTTTTTGGGGATATGCTCTCGAAACTGCTACTTTCACACTTAATAGAACTCCATCAAAGGCAGTAGAAAAAACACCATATGAGATGTGGAGTGGAAAAACTCCAAGTTTGTCTTTTCTACGTATTTGGGGTTGTGAGGTTTATGTAAAACGTTTACTTTCAGATAAACTCGCCCCTAATCAGATAAGTGTTTCTTTGTGGGTTATCCCAAAGAGACCAAGGGTTATTACTTCTACCATCGGACTGAGGGCAAAGTGTTTGTTGCTCGTCGTGGTGTCTTTTTGGAAAAGGATTTTATTTCCAAAAAGGCAAGTGGGAGTAATATATTTCTCGAAGAGGTTCGAGAAAAGCAACAAATGGACATAGTTCAACCTATGTTAGAGTCGAAGCACAAGTGCCGCCTGTGGAGCTTGAAGTAATTCCTCCTTTAGAGGAATCTTCTCCCATAACTGACCAAGTGTTGGAGGATGTGCATCCTGTACACGAACCTCCTACTGTCCCGCTCGAATCTAATTCGTGCGAAAATTCTCAAATTGTTGAGAAGAAAATTTCTCCTGTTGCAGCCCCTCGTAGGACTAGTAGATCAAGAATACCAAACATAAGGTTTGTTGATTTCTTGTTAACTGAAAGTTCTGAGATAATGATCTTAGAATTTGAAGAACCTACTACCTACAAGCAAGCTTTGATGAGTGAAGACTCCGAAAAATGGCTTGAAGCCATGAGGTCCGAAATGGCATCTATGTCTGAAAATCAAGTATGGGACTTGATGGATTTGCCCGATGGGGTTACACCTATTGGTTGCAAATGGGTTTTCAAAGTGAAAACAGACAAGGATGGTAACGTTCAGGTTTACAAAGCAAGATTGGTTGCAAAAGGGTTCAAGCAAGTTCATGGTATAGACTATGACGAAACCTTTTCACCAGTAGCAATGCTTAAATCCATTCGGATACTCCTAGCGATTGTTGCCTTCTATGATTATGAAATTTGGCAGATGGATGTCAAAACCGCTTTCTTGAATTGGTTCTTGAAAGAGGATGTGTATATGTTACAGCCGGAAGGTTTTATGGATCCAGAATATCCTAGGAGGGTATGTAAGCTTCGAAAGTCCATTTATGGATTGAAGCAAGCATCCCGGAGTTGGAATCTTCGTTTTGATGAGGCAATCAAACTGTTTGGTTTTCTCAAAAATGGAGAAGAGTCTTGTGTTTACAAGAAGGAAAGTGGGAGTAACATAGTTTTCTTGGTCTTATATGTAGATGACATACTTCTCATAGGAAACGACATTCCCATGCTTGAGTCAGTCAAGGAATGGTTGAAGAGTTGTTTTTCTATGAAAGACCTTGGAAATGCTGAGTACATTTTGGGGATCAAGATCTATAGGGATAGGTCTAAGAGGATGATTGGACTTAGCCAAAGAACTTATATAGATAAGATCGTTACTAAGTTCAATATGGAAAACTCTAAAAGAGGTTTTCTACCCATGCAACATGGTGTTTCGCTTAGCAAGACTCGGTGTCCTTCCGGACCCGATGAGATTAAGCGAATGAGTAATGTTCCTTATGCGTCGCCTATAGGGTCCATTATGTACTCCATGATTTGTACTCGCCCGGATGTTTCATATGCCTTGAGCATGTGTAGCGATTCCAATCAAATCCAGGTGACGCACACTGGAGTGCGGCTAACAATATCCTAAAGTACTTACGAAGGACTAAGGATAATTTCTTAGTGTATGGAGGTGAAAGTGAATTAATTGTTGAGGGTTACACAGATGCGAAGCTTCCAAACCGACAAAGATGATTTTCGATCCCAATCTGGTTTCATCTTTTGTCTAAATGGAGGGGCAAAGTGAGCTGGAAAAGTTCAAAGCAAAGTACTCGTCGCCGATTCTACAACAGAAGCCGAGTACATTGCTGCGGCGATGCAAAGCAAAGGAAGCCGTTTGGATGAAGAAGTTCATTCTGGAGCTAGGAGTAGTGCCTAGTGTTAGAGATGGTATTGTTTTACATTGTGATAACAATGGTGCCATAGCTCAGTCTAAGGAACCAAGATCACATCAAAGGTGTAAACATGTACTTAGGAAGTTTCATCTCATTCGAGAAATCGTTGAGAGAAAAGATGTAATAGTTAGCAAAGTTCATACGGATAGCAATGTCGTTGATCCTTTGACTAAACCATTGCCTCAGCCTAAGCATGAGAGTCATACTAGGGCTATAGGACTTAAGCATGTAGGAGAGTGGCTTTGATTGTGTACTATTTACTTTTAATTAGTTCACAGTTATAGTTACTCCTATGATATGTTTGATTATGTTTATCAATAAAAGGTTATGTTCTTATTTAATCTTGGTTTAGTATTAAATAAAACGTTCAAAGTATTTTATAACGTTTGATAGGATTGTCAAATATGTGATTTGACGAATGAAACCCTATCCAGTGAACAGGAGTTATAATTTACCTTTGTCCCTAGTTCGAATCATTAAAAATGAACGTAAATGATTCTGTTTGATGGACTAGATTGCAAGTTGATTGATAGCGCAGTTTCATGGGCTATGGGGACATCGAGATGTCTAGTCATTTGCATAAGTGTGTATAGTTGATACACGTTGGGCAGACCTAGTGGGAGTTCTCTAAAAGGTTTATGAGAATCTCATTAATATATTTAGTGGATTCCTTAGACATGAGTATGACACTATTCTTACTTAAGGATTAGTATGTTTTTGACACTGCAAAACGTCGTGCCGTAAAAGGAGGCTATAAAAGCAGTGATCGGAACTGCTACGAATTGAGTGGGAGTTTTGGTTATACAAGACTGGATAAAGTCCTCCTAAGAGTTAGGATTGGTGTCTTGGCCTCTTGAAGAACGAGAACTGAAAATGCATGGCCGTGCTCAAATGGATTAAGGAGTTAATCATTTGTTTCGACAGTTCGAACTCGGATTTCAAGAAACAACTTGAATATTGGTATGGTTTACATACGATGTTACCATGTCATCAAGTTAGACATTAAGCGACTTAAGGAATTTGAAGGTTACACACTTGTTCTTAGACAAGTGGGAGATTGAAGGATTTTGTCCTCGATCAGGTGTAACAAACTAAATGTATATGGACAAATTATAAAGATAATATATTCAATAATATTAGGTGACCGCAACGTTTTGCTAGAAGCTAATTGCGGTTTGTTGAGCTAGTATATTTAGGCCAACTACTAATATGTATTGGGTCCTATGAGGTCACACAAAGTGACAACCCTTGGATATTACCCAAATCCATTTGTGAAATGGGTTGGGCGGTTTTTATGATGGATGGAAGATTTGTAACTCATGAGTTTATTAGGCTCATAATGTATGACATTATGAGGCAAAATAAAGCCTCATGAATCATCTCTTTGTAACCACTCTATATAATCATATGGGGTTACAAAATAGTATGATATTACATCACTTTAGTAAGAGAAAATCTGATTTTCTTTTGCTCTCATCTCTCCCATTCATTCGGCCATATACACCTCAAAAGCAAGAGGATTCTTCTCTCTTCCGTACTAGCATACGTGGTGATCTAAGGGTTGTTCGTGGACCAACACTAGAGGAACGGCGTTTGACGTTCTAAAGGATCTCCACTAGAAGGCTCGGGGTGGAAATGGAATTCACGCATCCAGAGGTATATTCTATACTCTTTATAGATTCATGTTAACTTATGCAAAGATCTTGGTGTTAGATGTTTGAGTATGTGATACTCGTTTTCCGCATTAAGCATCTAAATTCCTACATGTACATGAGATTAGAGGTTTGTGGTATTTTATAAGAACTATTTGTTGACCTTTTTTATTTTTAATTTTATTTATTTATTATCTTCCAGCTTTTATTTTGTTTTACACTAATAACCAAAATATAATATAGATCAACATTGTAAGACAACTCCAAAATGATCTAGAGAGTGTGAAGGAGGTCTTTTTGGAAAAGGTAATATTAATTGTCATGAAGTTGATATATATTTTATACATCTCTAATATGGCTTTAAAAAATGTTATTATTCATTAATTTTATTTGTTATTTTATAATAGGACACCAATGCGAATCAAGATGAAGCAACTTCAATTACACCTCAAAAGCATGCTCATGAAATGAATGACGTTGGTTTAGAAGATGTTTAGTCCTAATATTGACTCTCAATTATCAACAACTAAGAAGCAAGTTATTGTGAAGGTCTAGAAGAATGGATAAAACTATCTAGAAGATTTTATAGTAGTCATTTCGAAAACAATTAATAATTTGGTGGTTGAACAACTTATATCTATGTTTTGAATAATTCATAAGTTGGTTTTTGACCTAATTTTAGACAATTTTGAATATTATATGATCAGTTCATTGTTTATAAGTTATTGTTTTTGATATGTCGAATTCTTGCTACAAATCTTTAACCTATTAATTTAACTATATGTCATGGACTATTATTATACATAGATTTCTAAACAAATAGGTAAACTTTAACATTTAAGTATTTGTTGTTCCACCTAATAAAGAAAAATTACAAGTAAATTAATTATTACATTTAAAATAATAACAAAGAATCACAATTTATAATTATTACAACCCAACTAAAATAAACTAATATATTAGGTGGAATATCAAATATTTTAATAAAAAAAAAAGTTCTACCTATTTCTTTTGGCTATTTTTATTACTAAGCATACACATACTAAAACAATTGCCGTTTTTTTGATAAGGATATAATAGGCTTACGAAAGCATAATGACATGAAAAAATTAGTAAAGTATAAAGGAGGAGGGTTAAGATATACTACCTGAAGCTTCACATTTTTTGAATAGATGATATTAAATGCAATTGATGATGTCCTAGGAAAAAATGCAAAATATTGTAATTGCTAAAATAATAAAAATCCTTTTAAAATACCATACAAACCATAATACCCGATTACTTATAGGTTTAGTATAGGTTTAAAATAATTCGACCTTCTACATTGATTATACATTAATCAAGAAAAAAAACTTTAAAAGAATAATTTATCATTTATTTCATAAGTAAAAGTATCATTTTTAGAGTTACACTTATCACACATCAATACAAAATGTAAGTAAATGATTACACTAAAAACAGATTGCACGAAAATCGGTTATTATGATGAATGACATAAAATTGGCCATAAAATCGTGCCATATCATTCGAATATATTGTGAATCTTACTAGCATATAATTAAAGAGATTAATCTAACCAACTCAATCTATTACTTAGCATTTTTAGCATTTTTTAAAGTGACATAAAAGTGTGCATAATGAATGCTATAAAATAGGCCATAAAATCCTGCCATATATTCATATATATAGTGAATCTTACTAGCACAATTTAAGGGATTAACTTAATCGACTCAATCTAATACTTAGACACGATTTAATAATGAAGGGCCTAAAATCATGCTTTGGTTAACTTTTTTAAGTGGACTGATTTAGTTAAATTTACACTAAGACACGATTTAATAATATTCGAGAATTATGAGTTAGATAAACAATTAATTTTGTCCAGCCATATCTTTGGGATATATTGTGAATCTTACTAACTCACTTTAAGGGATTAACCTAATCAACTAAATATAATACTTAGCATTTTTTAATGGTCATAATTATCCGAAATCTTCACATTATGTAAAGTTATTTCATAAATATATTACATGCTATATTACTTAATATACTATCCTATATAATGTTATTTTATTGCCATTTATTCTTTATCATATCATCATATGATATCAATATATAAAGCCAGTGTTATTATTAATAGTCACATATGCACAATCATTTAAACATACCGATGAATTTGTAGGGATACATATTTTACTTTCTCAAATTCAAATCATACGTCAAACATATTCACAGGACAAAGAAAGCATCTATATATCTATTTTAATTAGCATCTCAAAGGAATACAAAAACAATGGGTAAAGAGAATTCAAATATTGTTCGTGACAAAAGGAGAAGATCAATAGGAGAGAATCATGATTCAAAGAACAAACGTGTTGAAGGTAATTTTTTTAACTTCATTATGTTATTTTCATATCATTTAAAGTTAGTTAAACTATCAAATGAACAGTAAGTTAAACTTATGGGAAATTCCCATTGGTGACCTTGTACGTTTGGGTTTACCCATTGGTAACCTCGTGTTTTTTTAAATCCCAAAAATGACCTTAAGCTTTAACTAACTTCCCAAATGTGACTTTACTTGCCTAATTCTGTTAACTAACCGTTAAATCCTAACCCTAGTTAACAATTATAAATTTTTTTTAGAAATAAATAGAAAATCTCTCCATCCACCGCCAACCAGTATAGCACACAGCAGCCTAGCCACAATCCCACAGCAGCCCCCAGCTTTGAGTGTCGGCCAAGAACAGAGCAAGTGTTCCTGAACAAATCGTGTTTTGGCACTTGAAAATCCCAGCAATTGTTCTTGAATAATACTATATCAATCAATTTGGAAACCCTACTTGAATATTGAGATTAATGATTGTAGCCTTTTCCGGGCTAATTTTCAAGATGTTAAGAACACGCCCCACTAATGATTCGTCTATCCAACCGAGACGATATGACATATCAACAGCCATGACCCGAAGATCAAAAATCCTCCTAATCAGCATGAAGATGATAAGCATGTAACTATGTAAGACAAAAGCAACCCACTTCTTTAATTGCAGAAGAAACCCACTTCAAATTGCAGAAGAAACCTCATATTGCTCAACAAAGCTTCCTTATTAATTGATGTTATGAACACGCCCCCGCTAATGATTCGTCTAAAAAAGGCTACAATAATTAATCTCAATCTTCAAGTGGGGTTCGAAATTGAATGATATTATTCAAGAACCATTGCTGGGAGTTTTCAAGTGCAAAAACACGATTTGTTCGGGAACAAATGCTCTGTTCTTGGCCGACATTCGAAGTTAGGGCTGTCGTGGGCTTGTGGCTGGGCTAGGGCTGCTGTGTGCTACTGGTTTTGTGGAGTTTCTATTTATTTATTTTTTAAAAAATATAATTGTTAACTAGGGTTAGGATTTAACGGTTAGTTAACGGAATTAGGCAAGTAATATTACATTTGGGAACTTAGTTAAAGTTTAAGGTCATTTTTGGGATTAAAAAAACACGATGTTACCAATGAGAATATTTAAAAGTATAAGGTCACCAATGGGAATTTCCCTAAACTTATACACTTAGAATTGCCATATTTTATTTATTTGATAACCTAAAATAATATAATAACAATAAAAGAAATGGTTGGTGAATTGTAATAGTAGTACATTTAACAATATTGGAGTTGTAAGAAACTATGAAATATCCGTTCAAGAGATGGTTGGTGAAATATCTGTTCAAGAGATGGTAAGAATAACTCTTCAATACCTAAATCTAATCAAAATATTCAACATATTTTTATCATTTATCCATGAAATAACTAACATTGATATTATGACATTCATTCTATAGTGAAAAGTATGCTTATAAGTCGATAAAAATTGGATAGTTGTTTTGATAATATTGGTCGAATGATATATAATACTTTATAACAAAACACATGAACCAAAAAAAACAAATGTTAAGTAATTGTTTTATAAAGACAGATTTAATATATAACAAAAAAAGTATTTTACTCCTAACTTATAAGCAACACAAAACTATTTATATTAATATTATTGAGTAAAATTATTTAAAAAAAAACAAATCTTACCTGATTTTGTATGTTATTATTATGATAATCCTTTAGAATCTGCCATAAAAAGAACATTCATGTTATTATTTGAAACTTTACAACTACCCAAAATATATTCTCTTTTATAATTATTATTCAAATTAAAGAAACTATAAATTGATTTAAATTTTTTTCCAAAATTCCGGTTTATTTTTCACCTAAAATTTAACCTAAAACATTTTCACCTACACAAATTCAGCCACATTTTTAAAATTTTGTTTTTTTTTCTCGAATTGATTTTCACCATCGAAAAAAAATTCTAATAATTTAATTCCAACAAATTTTATATTATATTTTCAACATGTATATTCATAGACTTTGTAATTTACAACAAAAAGTGAAATTAATATCAATATATCCGATTTTTTGCACATGCATGTTCATTCGACCATAAATAATGTAAATTTAACATTATTATTAATCCAAACAACTATTTTTTAATTAATAGTAGTTTTTTTTTATAAAAAAAAAAAATCCTAGAAATCATGCAAAAAATAATCCTAACATTTATAATAAAATGTTAAAAATTACTTGAACTCATAAATATTAGTAAGAATTCGGTTTTCAACACTTAAATCATATTTTTTTTGGATTTTGTAAACCGGGCCAAATTGGAATCTTTTAATTTTTTTTTTGAGTTAAAGTAATTTTGTCAAAATACCTTATTCGAAGATATCAACATAATTTATATAATTATTTTTAACATACATATACCTAGACTTTATAATTAACATTAAAAACTCGAATTAAAAACAATATATCCAATTATATTTACATGCATGTAGGTTTAATTTAAAATTATCTAACTAAAATATTATATTATACTTAAACTAATAGATTTTCTTGCATGCATTTACTTATAAGCTTAAACAATAATAATATTTGTATGTAATTAAATTATCTTTAATATTAGTGAATAAATAAATAATTAAAAACGATTACAATAAAAATTTGGTTACTTATCTGAACTTGATGAAAATCAAATTGGTTGTAAAAAAAATAAGTCTTCAAGATCAGCCATCATCATCATCATCATTGCATCTTCATCTGTTTTTTTCTTCAAATTAGAATTTTTCATCGAAATCATCATTTTTTCTTCCCAAAAAAAAAAAAAAACTTTCCACCTTCAATAATGCCTAAATTAGTGTTGCATGTAAAAATTTTCAACTGATCTACTATATAATCACAATTTTGCATGTGATTATCAATTTTTTTCGCACAAAAGGGAATTTTTTCATGTTAATTTTGGAGATGTAAAGATTCGAAGAATCGATTTTTTTTAGAGAATTGAGTTTGATTTTTCCGGATTTTGGAGATATTTAGTAAGATAGAGAGAGAAAGAGAATATAGAGACAGAAAGATGTTGAGAGAATTTGGTTTTGTTTTGATTTTTATAACATCTTCCAATACCTTTTTAATAACAATAGATTTGATTGAATGTGGGCCGACTATTTTGGGAAGAATTAGATGTATAAATCTCTTGGAAGAAAAATAGAAGAGATTTTACAATAGGTTATAAATTTGAGTGTATAAAATATATGAATAAAAGAAGATATTAGGTGTTGATATAAATTTGAATTGATATTTATAAATTTGAGTTGATATAAATTTTATACAAATTTGAGTTCATATAAATTTGAGTTGATATACATGTTATAAAAGTTTATACAAACTGAATGCAAGAAAAATTATAAGATGTTTATATTTCACATTGTCCTATAAGTTGATATAATCTATATTATTATCTAAAGCAAAATCCTAAATCCTATGTGGCAAGCTCATATTAACCAAGCAAATCTAGAGCACAACCAAAGCAAAACTATCACATAGGGTGTCCACGTGTATTTGTGCTTTGGTGAATCCGAAATTTTAAAGTTAAAGGAAATGATTTGCGTAAATTATGGATGATTTGCGTAAATTATGGAATAAATGTGGCAAGTTATATCATGATCTCCAATCCCCTCTAAATTTGGCCGAAAAATATTCACTCCAATGTTGTCTAATATATGTAATATTCACTCCTTCAATATTTCGAATTTCCTTTGTAATTCAGATATGGTAATTAAATTAATATATCAATCATGCATTATTTATGATAATTGGCAATCAACCATAATTTCAACCAATCAC
This sequence comes from Beta lomatogona, assembly GCA_947646795.1. Taxonomy (NCBI): domain Eukaryota; kingdom Viridiplantae; phylum Streptophyta; class Magnoliopsida; order Caryophyllales; family Amaranthaceae; genus Beta; species Beta lomatogona. Next base: position 202,116 of record CANSNZ010001320.1, read on the forward strand.
TTAGACCATTAACATAAATATCCGAAAATGATTATATATTTTACAAAGCTTTTTTTAGTATAAATAGTAAGGATTTGTCATGCATCATCACTACTCATATTCGTGTTTTCAAGTTGCACAGTCATGTCAACTTCTTCCCCTACCTCTAAAGCAATACCATGCCCTCCACTAAACCTAATACAAGCACATAATCAAAAAAAAAAAGTGCCCCCCTAAAATTGAATATTCGAATTTTCTAGATGTTGAATCTATGGTTTTAACACTATTTCGTGGAGGGCATCTTTATTTCCACGATGTGTCCAGTATGTTAACATTTCATATCAATAGACAACAATAGATGGTTTTCGTCCATATTTTGATTTTTCGAATATGATTTTATATGATCTGCAATGCATTCCACCAAGAGCTTACAAAGTTGATGATGACTATTTTGAAGACATTGATTTAAACAATACGGAGTGTTTCCGTCCTAACAATAAAGTGTTGCTCGATTATCTATCAAGTGATGTGAAAATTGTAGTTTAAACAAGCATTTTAAATGTTCTTTGTTATTGTTGTTTATCTTTATGCAATTAAAATGTCGTATAATGTCTAATTAGGGCAATGATATTGAACTATTATTCTCTTTCCTTTTCAATTTATTTTTTGGTATTCACATGTTGACCAACAATTTTACTTCATCACTTCCAAAGAATTTAATTTTGCATGTATAGAGACATTGACTACTTTTGACAAATTTATTACTTGGTCACCATCACTTGAGCTTTACAATCTATCTAATAAAGTTAATGGCATTGTCCCACCTAATATCAATCAATTTCATCTAATCAAAATATACAGTGGATTTGGAGTATAAATTAAGACCAACTTGGTCATTTTTTTGTTCATTCCATCAAGTCCAAAAAAAATGGTTGCCTTAGTAAACAAAATCCCCTCTTTTGAAGCATCATATTTCTAAGTGTAACATATCAAGAGTAAGCATTTTTTTAAATGGATCCTTAAATTGCCAAGCATGTGAAAGAGGTTAACGAGGTAATGCTCGAATTCTTGGACCATTGGTCCACTGTTGATGAGAAAATTACTAAATCTCTTCGAAGTCTAGATAAAATAGAAGCAGAAGAAGAATGTGTGGAAACTATGGGTTACATTGGTATGATTATCTCTTTTCGTAATGTTATTGAACTTGCTACAAAAGAAGCAAAATGTACCGTTGAGTATTTGGAAACTCTATTAGAGAAGTGATGTATGAAGATGCATTTGTGAGCTATTACTATTGTAGCTAGCAAAATTTAATAATCGTTGTTAGTATTAGTTCAAGTTGTTTTAAATTTAGTTCCTTTTTTCCAAAGTAGTAATCGTTTAGGTTGAAGAAGTTTATCATGTTTTCATGTTAGATGTATTATTCGTGAATTGTAATGGATAATATATTATGTTGTTTTTTTATGTATGTGTTGAAAATCGGTTTGCTATAATTTTTTTATATATTTATTGGTCATTTATTGTTTTCAATACATAATAGGTAATTAGTGAAATTCGCCTACTAATATGCACATCATAAAGCAATAACGTGTCATATTTAATATTCTAATAAATTGTCCCAATAAATGGTCGAAATAATTTTTTTTTACCAATTAAAAATCCTAAGAAAACCCTATCATAATTACATGTTACATGAGTGATTATTGGCAAACACGAAATGGCAAAGTATCACAATAGTGTCGTAATTTGTTGTTTTTAAGAATTTTACTATTACCAAAACAAACACCTTCCAAAACGGTATCATAAATACACGTTAATTGAGTGATTCTTGCTTAATGTAAAGAAATCTCAAATCATAAATATTTGTTATGCCTATATTTAATATTCTTGCCAAATGTACATTATAGAAAAAATTGTTTACAAATTTTTGTAGTCAAATCGAGTTTACATTGTTCAAACCCTAATTATATCACTATAAATATCCTACATATATTTCATTGTACTACAACATATTTCATAAACACTATTTCCTTTCTATAAGATCAGGCATCTAATTATTTTTTCATATGGAGAATGAATATGGTTCTCTAGATGATTCATCCTCACCTACACGTTTAAAGATTTGGCATCCTAAAGTGGAAGATTCAAATTTTTTTGATCACGAAAGTATGGTCTTAACAATGTTCCGTTCAGGTCATCTTAAATTCTACCAAGTTTGCACAGAAGTTTCAATGGATGAAGACCTAAATTATGATAATTGGTATATGTCTAAATATGTATTTTCTACAATCAAGGATTCTAGAATGTTTGTGGATTTAGAATATATGGCATTACACTTTCTCCATTGCAGTCCTAACAACGTTCATAAAGTATGTCGAGTTCCATTTAAAGAAATCAACTTGAACGAAGGAGATGTTATACCATCTACAGATAAAGCGGTGTTGCGTTATTTGGCAAACGATTTTTGATAGCTTTTTGTAAGATTCAATAATGAAGAAAGTGGGTTGTCTTTATTATCATTGAAATAAAAAGTATATTACTTTAATGCTATAAATTTCGATTGTGTATGTTTTCATTAGTGTTTTTTTTTGTCATGCTGCGATATATGTTACATTAATATCATAAGGTTATTTCAATAGTTTGTATTATGTTTGGACGAAAGTTATTGACTATACTCAATATTCTTTAGTTTGAACCAACAATTATTAAATTAATGAAAGCAATAACGATTTCATGAGATTTTAAAAATCACCCATTTAATTTACGTAATTGGAAAAACACTCATTTGTGACGAAAATCGTGTTATCCGTTATCTTGGCCAAAAAAAACCTGAGCATAAATGGCAATTCGAATAGTGTATGGATCATGTAAATAAGGAAATTTTGCAAGGGAAATAACAAATTGTGGTTGTTCAATCATCTAAAACTCTATAATAAATGTCTAATGTAATTATTTGATTTAATTTGATGTATCTAAAACAATGCACACCAAATCTTTATATAAAATCACGTTTTATATTAGTTATCTACAAAAACTATAAGGTGCTTTTCATGACAACTTCATTATCAGACTTATTCAAAAGGAAATGTTCGAAATTTGAATTTATTTGATGTATCTACAAATTTGATCCACGATTTTATTCCTTGCATCATAAAAAACCAATGAAATAAGATGTTTTTTAGGGATTTTGATCACATTCTACATCATTGTTATAAATTCAATACATCGATTTGAACATCAATTTTGTTAAACCCAGTTATGAGGCTTTTCATTACAATTAAGAATGGTTCTTCATTGAAGATCGGTATTTCGCAGTTAGATTCGATTTATGATAATTCACTACAAGACGTCAATAAATTAGTAGGTAATGTATATATTAATGTTGGTCCTTAAATATTGCTTAAATCATCAACTTATAACATTGTTTCATATTGTTATAGATATCTTTGGAATCATCGTTTCATTTCGCGTATGAGAGTTAATAGTTATGGATGAAAGGTATTATATACATATACACAGTGAAGTAAACATGTTTAAGCATTATGAGATTATTTATAATTGTATTTATTGTATTTCCTGTTTTTCTTAATTAGTTAGTTATATAGCTATGAGGATCAAGCTTAGTAGTCAATTAATTGCAGCAAAGGAATCTATAAATGAACCAATTTGTATTCTAGCATGTGGATTATCCATACGAAATGATGGAGGTATTGTATTTACAAATACTTATTCTTCTTTATTTATATTTTCATGGTAATGACGCTTAGATGTAACTTTATGATATGTTTCGAATGTTACTTTAGGTGTTTACTTGCAAAGTACAAAGAAATCCAAAATATATATACGACCTCGGACAAAAAAATCATCGATGTTGAAAAAATGGTAAAATCATACTTATTTTATTAAAAGTGCAAAATTGATCATTCTATTTGTAGTTATTTTGCTTGATAATGATGTAACTTTAATAACTTTAAACCTACAGGTTTAAGAACGACCGTTATGTTCGAGAAAAAGCTAAGTTCATAACGCAGTGTCCGCTACCAATTACCCGCACTCTAAGGATAGCTAATGCAAAACGTTCACCTATATTTAATTTCATGAAAAGTAGCAATGTGAGTTTTACTTTTTTTTGTTATTTTATGTATTTCGTTACATTTTATAAATTCATTTGCTATAAATCATTACATTTGCTTATATTATCTTATTTGTTATTGAATGTACTGCGTGTAGAACCAACTGTTAGGGTTATTGGGAGGGTAGTTGATATTGATCCAGGAAGTTGCAAGTTGTTGAATCAATTCAGCTTATAATTTGTTGTCAAAATTGAGGATACAACTGGTACTATAAGCATTCGACTATGTGATAAACAAATCGAGTTCCTGTTTCGGACAACTCTATCTATCATAATCAATAGTTGTGTCCAAGTATTTCTACATGTATTGATATAATGTTTAATAAATATTTATACATTTTTTCAATCTGTCTATAATGTGATATTATATTATGTTCAAGGTAATGACATGAGATTACTTCGTTCGAATTTATTATCCCATACAAAAATGAAATACATATTCATTCTACGATCAAATTTTATGTACACGGACATGGGGGCTCAAACGTGCATTTTGTTCAAGAGATAACCTACGTTCCAGGGTCAGAGGAATGTGCTTATTTATTCAAGTAATATTTTTTATTAGCTTATAATGTAATTTTGTAATTATGTTATAATATTTTGACTAATACTATAATAATAATAATAATAATAATAATAATAATAATAATAATAATAATAATTATTATAATTATTATTATTATTATTATTATTATTATTATTATTATTATTCACTATACGTATTTTCTCTTTTGTAGGTCTCTAATCACATCTTAGAGGTATCCTAATAATGTGCGTATGAGGACCCGTACATAGGCCCTATTAAATGTAACATCGAATAAAAAAATAAAATCGGATGGAATGTAATAAGAATGGCTGAAAATTTAATGATTCCAATATTTATTGTTTTGTTTCTTCAATTATTATCGCATTTAGTAAAGTTTCCTTATAATGCTTCGATTTAATGAATCACTAATATCCTTTAAATAGTTGTCATATTAGTTGTACACCATAATAATACATAAACAGTTTCTAAAAATAAGGAATGTTTTCCTATTACTTTAGATATTCAAAATGTCACGTTTTTTGGGGTTTATATATATATATATATATATACTCATTTGTACCCACATAATGAAATACACCAAAAGATTTCGAACATAGTTGTAAGATCTATAAAGTTTGTTGCAATAAAGAGAAAATCCCAAACAAACCAAAGCAATTCGGCCACTAAGAAGAGGTCAACACCTAGGGGCAATATTTTCGAGCGTTTACCTAATGAGATCACAATCAACATCCTTGGACGCGTTGCTTCTCCACAACCATTCGGTTTGTTCAGTTGCAAGTTAAGGTATTTTTTAAATTAGCAATTAAGAACTTTATAATTCATAATAAATCATAACTAAAATTAATTTTTTATTTGTCAGTTGTAAGATTCTAAATAGCCTTTCATATGACGAACATGTCATGAAGAATGTTTCCATTGAATCTATAATCGACCGTGTATGGCTGGTGAATAGTAATGCTAAGATTTTCTTTGGAACCTGCCTTAAATGCAAGAATCCTGATGCACTTCTTCGTTATGGATTGGTAAGTGAATTTATAATAAGTGAATTTTCTTTGGAATATGTTTTCCTATATTTGGTTAAAATATATACATGTGAAGTGGTTGAATAGGTAAATAACTATAATTATAGTTGTTTATAATTTAGCATATATTATGATCGAATAGATTTAGGAAAATGTACATTAAGGAAATCAAATCTTACGAAAATCGAATGATTGTATACAAAAATCGTGTAACCTAGATTTTTAGTATGTATTTATTAAAATAAGCATATATAACATGTGTTAGCAGTGTACTTATAAGTTAGTTATTTATACAACTTAGATGATCTGAAAATTCTACATGAAAATAGTCTAAGCAAATTATTACGATGGAGCCTCCATCTCGAAAGATATGTCTACTAGAACACCTTCCCAAAGAAATTGTCACTGAGATAATTTCACGTGTTGGAGCTTTTTCTATTGGCGATTTGTTTAGGTGCAAAATAATGTACGTCACATGTTCAACAAATTATTCATATGTTTTAAAGTTATTTATATATCACATCTATATACCTCATTCTTTTAATATAGTTGCAAGGTACTCAATAATATTTGTGAGGATGACAAAGTTCTACAAAAACTATCAATAGAAAGCTTGCTAAACTTATCATGGGATTACGTTGATAAGATGTATTTTTTATTTACACGATGTTTAGAGTGCAACAATCCTGAGACTATTGTTCGAGTTGGAATGGTAATTTTTTTACACGAATTTCCTTCTACTTTTTATAATTTGAGATCACTCAAATACACATGATAAAACGATTCTATTTTTTGTTTTTGTCGGTCTATTTTACATGGTTTTAATCATATATTTTAATGCTTCTTTGTAGGTTCAATTTTTTACCCAATCGAAGATAGAAGATGGTATTGCATGTTTTGAGAAAGCATCATTTGAAGGATATACAATGGCAATTTACTTATTAGGGCTCATATATCTATGTAGTAAAGATGCGAGTTACAAGAAACTTGGTTTCAAAATGATACCAAGGACACTCATGAACATGAATTTGAAAGGGATTGTAGAATGTCGGAAGAAAGTTCGTTCTAATTTCTCGGGCATATGGATAGAAAATAAGCTTTCTATTGAATTAGGATTTTTTTTATGTGAAAAAAAACAATCATGTAATGTGAAGAGAAAGCTTTGGGAAGGTGATGATTACTACTACGAAGTTTCAGATGAACCAAGAATAGTGTGTAATGCTTGCAATTGTAATCGAGAACTTTTTTCTTATCATTTATATCTTAAGTATAATTATGTGTTCATGTTTTAATATAGTTCATTAATAAAAGAATTTTTTGATGGGAATAATCCCACCTTTGCCCGATCCCTCCAAAACAGTCCCACCTTTCATAAATTTGGGAATAATCCCACCTTTGTGGGACATTTGTAAAAAACGGGCCTTTTTACTGGTCACCTGGTCAAAAGGTAATGACCCACCCTTTATGGTTTTTTTTGAAACAAACCCTCCCACCACCCCTCTCCCATCCCCACTCACAGTAAATCCCCACCCCCCCAAGCAGGCAGCCCGCCCACCCCACCCCCGCATGGCGGTCGGCCACCACCCACCCCACCCCCTTCTCCCATGTCCCCGTCGCCCCTTCCCCGTCGCCCCTCCCTCCGAACGAATTTGTTTTTTGAATTCCCAGAGTAGGGAGAAAGAGGAAGAAGAAGAAGGGGTGGGGGTCTGCCGTGAAAGATGGCGAGCGGGGGGAGGGGTTTGCCGGGGAAGCGCGAGCGGGGAGGGGGATTTGCAGGGGGGGGGGTTTGCGGGGAGGGGGATGGGGTTTGCAGGGGAGGGGGTTTTACTGGGGTAGGGGGGATTGCAAGGGAGAAGGATTTGCGGGGAGGGGGTTTGCGGGGGAGGGGGGTTTTGCCTGGGGAGGGGGTTTACGGGGGAATGCGGGGGAGGGGGTTTGCTGCGGAGGTGGTGGGGGTGGGGTGGGGTGGGGGGCTGCGGGGGTGGGGTGGTGGGGCTGGCGGGGGGGTGGGGACCGTGGTTTCTTTGTGGGGGTGGGGACTGCGGGGGTGGGGTGGCAAGGTGGTGTAGTTGTAGAGGAGAAGAAGTAGTGGAGGGAGAAAAGCGAAAACCTATATTTGTAGGTTAGCAACAGGTAAGGGTCCATTTTGAGCAGACGCACCCTAAAGGTGGGATTATTCCCAAATTTATGAAAGGTGGGACTGTTTTGGGAGGATCGCTCAAAGGTGGGATTATTCCCATCAAAAAATCCTTAATAAAATTATTTATTTTGTGTCTCCAAACTTTCTACTCAACGTATTTTTGTTATGTTAATTGTTTTGTTACTAAAAGATTGATGGATTTAGTACATAATTACTCTAATAAGTAACCGTTTTTACCTTTTTTGTGAAAGTAATAAAAATATAATTTGTAGAAAATAAAAAAGATACAGCATATATTTCTCGCAAATATTATCTATCGTCACTTTTTCAATTGACATTATTTGTATTTTCACATTAAAAACAGTAATTGGTAAGATATTCAAGGAATCATGCAAGATATAAGGTAATACCTTCCCATATTATGAATTGAGATTACGATTTGATACACTCTATTAAATTAGGTTTAAATAATATGCTTTATTATGGCCTTAATCATAATTTATCCTAATTGTTACTAGGTAATATATGACAACTCAGATTAAGCCTGCAATCAGCTTTTTCATATTTTTTATCTATAAATAGATATATAGTCCAATAATATAAATACTATGTATTGCTACCAATACCAAATGGTTCATAATTTTCCTCAAACAGCATATGAATTTACTTAGAGTCATTTTTTTCTAAATAGTTCGACCTATTCATGCAATACGAGATGATTAACGAAAATGAGGATCCAAGCTTAGCAAAATGGAAATATATGAATAGGGAAGGAGGTTCAAAACGACATGGAGATCAGATAGGTATGTAGTCCTCAAATCGTTTACTAACCTTTTTATAAATTAAATTTGTTATTCCACCTAATTTCGAATAAATACAATGAATCTAATTACTACATCACAAATTATATAAAAACAAATTACTATAACGAATTATTACAATAAACATTTAAGCTTTAGGTGGAATATCAAATTTGAACATTAAAAGCTTATTGTGCACGATTTAGTAGGACATTTTCTGAAGCACAAAAACATAATAATAGTTTAGTAAAATATATAAGAATAAAGATGCTCACCTTAAATCTTCTCAAAAGTTATGTATGTCGGAACAACATAAGAGTTGGTTGATTTATAATTCTCATTGCAATTTGACATGTAAAAATGTAAAATAAGAAGGAATTATCAATAAAATGCAAAATATCTTAAAACTATAATGAATTTATTATAATTAGAACTTGCACATACAATAAACAATATACGTATGTTTATTCCTTTTTATTCTAAGTCCTATATTAACTTATCTACAATAATATATATGTTGGCATTGTTCATAAAAATACGATTTCATAACAGGGTCAAGTAGAACGCAATGCTCCACTTTGTCGACAAGGAGGGGAGAACAATTAACAAGTCAACGCTCTTCTATGAGCGATTTTTCAAATGGTAATATATTTTTATTAATTTCTTAATAGCAACTTGAATCCATATTATATAACTAGATAAGTACACAATTGTGACAAGCTTTGGAAAACAAGTGCAAGCCAATGAAAAAGCAGATATAACAATCATAATGACTGGAGGGACTACTCAAAAGGACAAGTACAAATTAGCGAGAGAAAACATGAAGTACATATTACATCAAAAGCGTAACAAATATCAAAGAATAATACATGGCAAGTAGTTTTCATTTTTTGTTATTATACTTGAGAGTTGCATATTTTATAAATTATAATAGTACTGCTTTTATGTATATGACATTATGCTACATCTAACATGAGCTTATATTTTTTTGTTTAGATAATGTTCATACTCAACAAGAACAACATTTTCCTTCTCAAAGATATCTAATTTGTATTTCTCAAAGAAGCCTTTAGGCGACATCTCTAATGGTATTTCATTTCCTACTATTTTTTGCTATTATTTTGTATTTGTGTGGATAATGTAATAACAATAAAAAAATATAGCAATTAGTATGTTCAACTTAGATGTGGTAATCATAATTCTATTACTCCACTTTAAATCCTCTACATTTCATAATGAATAGCAAGGTATAATATATAAGGTGTATAATATAACTATGATTAGACATTTAAAGTTAATTTAAATTTTAGATGAGTATCCAAGTTCTTATAAGCATCATTTATATTGAGAAAAAAGGAAGACAAAATAACATGTTTGGTTATGTGGTTTATTTTAAGAGCTCCATATCATAGATGTCTAGGTAAAGAACATCGATCAAATTAAAACACAAAGTCACTATTTCAATAAAAAATTAATTGTACACATTAACCAAATGTAGTCAAATGACCTCTAAATCACTATTGGAATCTATCTATAATTCAGTTGAACTTCTAAATAATCCTATATTATGTTCAATCAACCTTTACTAATATCACCACAAAACATATAATCAATACACCACATTAAGATAATCAATTTATATCAATTAATATAAGCGTAACAAAAACTATATTCTTATATGTATTTTATAAAAGAGAACAAAAATAATAAGTAAAATATGTACAACAACTTACCTAAATTCTACTAAGTTAAAATCAGATGTGATTTTTTGTTGAGTGGTTCCATGCAACCAAAAATAGGCAGTTGCATATGAAATAATAAACCTGAAAATAATTTTTTTTTTCTATTAGAACATTCATGTACCGATTTAAATAAACTATTCATACATTTAAATTTCACCGTACATTATATTAGATAATATAATCGAATATTATATTTTGATGTAATGTGTTTTAAGTTATTACTACACAAAATTTTAACAAATAATAGACAAAATGTACTGTAAATAAAATATGTACATCTTGCCAAATCATAGATATTTGGTTAGGACTCGTGCATAATATTAAAATAGGTTAGAAAACATGTATCTTAATAATTTATTGTGTTCAATTATAAATCTATAAAAAAACTAGAAACTAATAAATATTTTATAAAAGAAAAGTATTACTTATGGAGTGATTAAAAAATCAGTTAATTTTTAATATATTACAATTATAATAGTTTTAAGCACAAAAATTAGAAAAAACAAAACCTAAAATCGTTATATATCAAACCAAACCATATCTTATTGTTAGTTGTTTCAGTGCAACCGAAAATAAGCGAGATCCGTATGAAATACTAAACACTCATACCAACTTTTTTTTAAAGATAAAAGGTATTTCGGATAATATAAAAATAACAAAATTGGGGAATTTGGAAAAAAACAAATAATCTGAAAGTAAACGGGATATTTTTTGCTCATCCATTTTATAATAACCTATAGAATGTCCAGTTTTATTTTGTTTATATTAGTTATATACAATTTTTATAACAAAAGTGAGGAAAACACAAATTTACATACCCAAATTTGCTTGATTTTGTTGAATCCATGACATGCAACTCGAAATTTGTGAAGAAAAAAATTTGCACGCTATAATTGTAAATGTGTAAAAAAATCTTAAAAATAATAAATAATTAATAAAATAAATGTATTATTTACGCAGTGCTTAAAAAATCAGTAAATTGTTTATATTATACAATTTTATCAGTTCTAAGCAAAAAAAAAAAAAAGATAAAACACTAAAAAAACTTACTTTAAATCGTTAAATATCAAACCAACCCATTTATTTTTGTTACTTATTCCATGCAACTGAAAAAATCGAGATCTTTACGAGATACTTAACATGCAAACCAATTTTTTTTTTTTAAATATAACATGTTTTTCGGATAATTATAAATGCATAAAATGGAAAGAAATTGCAAAAGAAAATGATATGAAAGTATACGAGATATATTTTTTATCATCCATTTTATATTAAAATATATAATGTTCACTTTATAAAATATTTATATAAGTTTCATACATTAGTTAGAACATAATTGAACAAACAAAAAAATAATTAAAAAAAGCATACCTGTTATATTTGAATAGTATACAACGAAGGCAAGGTTTTATGTTTTGCTTAATTGTTTGCATGCAAGCCAACAAATGTGTAGATCTATTTGAGAAATTATACAAGAAAACAAAAAAAAAATAGAATCAGACATTGAAAAAAGTAGGAAAATCGCACAATTTCAATTAAACAATATCTGAACATTTTGAAAATTAAAATCTGACAAAAATAGCTTCTTTTTAATGATTAGTATAGATTATTCATTTTTACATGTATATATATGTATTTTTATTTTACATTTTTGTTATGACAAATGTAGATAAAAGAAAAAAATCGAAGAACTTACAGTTTGAAGCCCAAATCGAGTATAATCGACATCATGTAATGAAAATTTTGAAGCCAAATCGAATAATATGGAAAGTTGGATAATTTCCACTTAAAAAATTTGTCGCCACAGCAGCCGAATATATCTGAAATTGATTCTTCCTTTTTCAGATATAATTTTTAAGTAAAATATTTTAGTGTAATTCTTTTTTTTTTTTTTTTTTTGAGCGAGAGATTCATGGAGAAATGCTACATTGATGATGAAAACGAAGAGAGAGAATGGAAAGTTCAGAGAATGTGAAGAGGTGTGAGAAGAGAGAACGTGTGTTAGGGAGAAAATGAAGAGAGAGGAATAAACATGAATCCAAAAAAATATGGAACGGATAAAGGGTTTAGGAAATTAGGCCGAATAATATAAGGAAAATGAATATGGTTGAAATCTGTCAAACCTCGAGAAAAACGCAGTGGGTTTAAGGAGGTTGCCCCTTTTGTGTGTCAATTATTGAGATTTGTAATATAAGTAGGTAATTGTAATAGGCTGTGAATTTGGGCTGGAACAAAAATGGTTAGTTTATTATGAAGCACATAAATCAGCCTATAATATATATTGGACTATAGGAAACAATAATAATATGTATATTGTAACATTTTTTTATCTCTATTATCTAAGTAAGCCCATATTCACCTTAATCACTTTGTTTGTAGATGTAATGTATTACAAATCTATTTTAAATGTCAAAATTTATATAAATGTCAAAACTTAAACAAATAACAACGACCAATATAACATGATTACTTTTGGTAATTGCTAATTGCATAAAGTTGTAAAATTTGTTTATAATATTAATTTTATGTTTTCCTTTGTTACAATGATATATAAAATCTGTAACTAGATGTTTTTGTTTATTTTTGCAGAGTCTTCAGGATCTCTAAATGAATGCATATCAAAACGAATTGAACAACGCGTTGCAAGGCAAAAAAGAAAAATAATATTGTCACAAAAACATGAAAAGTGTCGGCGTAATTTAGGGAGTCAACAATCTCTATTTAGGCCAAACATTATTTGTCACTCAACTAATGGTATACGTTTGTACTATAAGGCTTTTTTTTCTTATATGAACTTTAATAGTTTCGTTGTACGTACACATTGTTTTAATTATTGATATTATCTTCATATCAATCCATTTGTAATTCACCTTCAATAAGCACGATAATAAGTGATTCAAGTTATGTGTGTACTACTCCAATGGTGCATAGAGGTAAAGAAATGGCAAAATTCTTTAATTTTGTAAATGAACTATGTTTTCACATTAACATTTAGTACTTTCTTGTTTTTTGTTATAGCCTTGCATTCATCATCGTCTCCATCGTCACTTGATGCACCACTAGATAAAAATAGTTCAAACGATAACCCTACAAGCGTTGTTATAAACGGTATATTTTTTCTATAATGTTTTTATAATTAATTGTGGTTTTTTTCAATGATCGTTTACAAGTTCATTTTATAAAGTACGGGATTATAACTTTTGATTATATAAAAATTCATTATTTAATGCTGATGTTTTGTAATTAAATTTGTCTCAGAGAAACAATCGGCGTCACAAATTACCAGAAATAAAAGAAAGCTGATATTGCTTGAGAAAAGAACTCGAGGTATTAATTATCTAATTAAAATATCTGTCGTTATTACATAAGTATGTTGAAATCATTGGCTAAAAAGAACGTTCAATCCTAGGAAGTGGTATGGCTTCAGGAGACATGTTGGATTTGGCCCAATCACTAAGTCAAGTTAGATCAAAGAGACATGTGGTTTGAAGTTCAACAATACTCAGATCAGTCACACGCATTATTATAAATGGTATTATAGTATTATTTAAGTATTGGTAGTAGATGTGTATAATTTCGTGTTAATCTCCTATCAAATCTAACACGTATTGTTGAATATGATGTTCATAAAGATCAAAATATTGCGTCACCTAATTGTGGTCAATCAAATACTACCATTCAAGATGAGTGTGTTACACAAGACATTGAGGACAATGACTTCGATGATATGGAGATTGTTACAGGTTCGCATATCATGTGTTGTCAATTTTCCAATTATCATATGCACCGTAAAACTGTTTAATATGATCAGAATTTTAGTAATTCATTTCTTTTTTTTAAACAAAGAGCTTCTCGGACATAGGAGACCCTATATGTATGTCAGTTTTGTGGGGCGGAAATGTGGTTTGATGAGAGAGTCAATAAAAAAAACAAGACAATGAAACCGAAGTTTTCGTTATGTTGCATGCAAGGGAAGGTTCAACTACCTCTACTAAAAGATCCACCTAAACTTATTGACGACCTATTAAAGAAGAAACATAACAGAAGCTACCACTTTCTTGAAAACATACGAGGATATTATATGATGTATTTATTTACATCGATGGGTGGAAGAATTATTGCACCTACAACTCAAGGTCGAGGTCCATATAATTATAAAATTAGTGGTCAAAATCATCACTTGATAGGTAGTTTGTTGCCTCCTAATGGTGCACGGCCTAAGTTTTCCCAACTTAGGAACAGAAAATTGCTGCAAGGTACAACATAATCGCTGGCGTTACTTATCATTTAGTCGTCATTTGTTAAAGCTGAATATTTTGTTTTAAATGTTAACTTACTTTCTTATAAATGTCTTACCAGTACCAAGAACCCTGATAAGTTCGACGATCACTTAGTCGCACAGTTACAAGATATGATAGATGAAAATAACCCTTTAGCTAAAATTTTCAGAATGGCTAGGGATAGGTTTGCATCAGACACATGTGAGAATTTGAAATTAAGGCTTATTGGAAAACTAGAGTCTGATGGAAGAACTTACAATTTACCAACGGCATCAGAAATTGTTGCGCTTATTGTTGGAGATATTGATAGTGCCGATAAAAGAGATAGAATTATAGAAACAAAGGGTGGAAAGTTACAGCAAATTTATGAGCTTCATCTTTCTTACCTCGCAATGCAATATCCACTGTTATTTCCATATGAAGAAGATGGATTTAGAACATATATTATTATGCATAGAGATAAGACTCCAACAAATGGTTCAATGAGAAAAAGATTTAAACTCACTATGCGTGAATTCTTTGCATACAGGATACAAGATCGAGCTTTAGAAGCTGCAACCATACTCTTATCTCGAAGGTTGTTACAACAATTTTTAGTAGATGCTTACACAATGATTGAAGCTGAAAGGTTGTCTTTTCTTAGACACAACCAACAGAGTCTTAGAGCCACAAATGTGAAGAATTTAAGAGGGGTTGTCGAAAGAGGAGAAACAGAAGGATCTTCAACTGGAAGTCGTATAGTATTGCCAGCTTCATTCACTGGAGGACATAGTTATATGAGAGAAAACTATCAAGATGCGATGGCTATTTGTAGATGGTATGGTTATCCAGATTTATTCATAACATTTACCTGTAATCCTAAGTGGCCAGAGATCACTAGATTTGTAAAGAAAAGAGGCCTCAGGCCAGAGGATAGGTCGAACATCATCTGTCGAGTTTTCAAGATGAAACTAGACCAACTGGTCAAAGATTTGAAAGATCGCAAAATATTTGGCAGGGTTAGGGCTGGTATGTAACATATCGTCCTTACTTCTACTACTACTACTACTACTACTACTACTACTACTACTACTACTACTACTACTACTACTACTACTACTACTATTACTACTATTATTATTATTATTATTATTATTATTATTATTATTATTATTATTATTATTATTATTATAGTTTTTATAATTCCCTTTGTATTGTTATAGTTATGTATTGTTATTATAATATGATTATGATTATTATTTTATTATTATTTTATTATTATTATTATTATTATTATTATTTTATTATTATTATTATTATTTTATTTTATTTTATTATTTTATTATTTTTTTTTTTTTTTTAAACCTACTTTGTTGTATTTCGAATTTTCAGTGGTATATACAGTAGAATTCCAAAAGCGTGGTTTGCCGCATGCTCATTTTTTGTTGTTCATGCATCAAGAAGACAAGTACCCTGTAGCTTCATATATTGATAAGATTATTTGTGTCGAGTTGCCTGATGAACGTGAAGATCCAGAACTATATCAAGCCGTCAGTGAGTTCATGATGCACGGTCCATGTGGTGCAGCAAACACAAATGCAACGTGTATGATCGACAAACAATACAGTAAGCATTTTTCGAAGAGATTTATTGATTCCACTAAAGTGGATGATGAATGATATCCAGTTTACAAGAGAAGAGATAATGGATCTACAGTTGAGAAGAGTGGATTTCATCTTGACAATAGGTATGTTGTTCCATATAATGCTAAATTGCTTCGTAAATATCGAGCACATATCAAAATTGAATGGTGTAACCAATCCAGATCAATTAAATACCTGTTCAAATATATAAATAAGGGGTATGATAGGATTACTGCTACGGCTTATCAAGATAAACAGAAAGAAGGTGAAGGCAAAGAAATCGATGAGATAAAGATGTACTATGATTGCCGATACATTTCGACATGCGAAGCAATTTGGAGGATTTTTGGATTCAACATCCATTATCGAACACCTGCTGTTGAGAGGCTAAGTTTCCATCTACCAGGAGAGCAAACTGTTTTATTTAATGACCATGCTGATGTAGAATCTATACTAGACAGACCTCATATCGACAATACGAAATTCCTATCTTGGATGCAATGTAACGAAAAATATGAAGAAGCCAGAGAGCTTAGTTATGTGGAGTTCCCTACAAGATTTGTTTGGAAGCAGGCTCAGAGAGAATGTACACCAAGAAATAAAGGTTTTGCAATAGGTCGAATCTACCACGTCTCACCAGGATCTGGAGAGAAGTTCTATCTTAGAACTTTGCTCAATTTTGTAAAAGGCGCGACGTGCTATGAAGACATTAGAATGATTCATGGTGTAGTGTATCCTACATTCAAGGAAGCTTGCTATGCAAGGGGATTACTTGATGATGACAAGGAATATATTGACGCAATAACGGAAGCAAGTTTTAGAGAATCAGACCACTACCTAAGTCATATGTTCTCCATGTTACTATTATCCGGGAGTATGTCGAAGCCGAAGGACGTGGCAGAAGACTTGGAGGTTACTATCTGATGACATTCTGTACAAGCAGCGTGGTATTCAGAAAACTAAAGGTAAACAACAACGATCACATTATTGAATAGTTAATAAGATATTTTAAACCAATGTGCATACTTAATATAGGTTACTGCTGCATCCTTGGAATTTATGTTTTCACAGATCTACAGTTAACTGACGATCAAATTGAATTTTTTGCATTGGCTGAGATTGAAACCATGCTCCAAAGTAATGGTAGTAGCTTGCGTAGATTTAGTGAAATGCCTTTTCCAGATGAACTAATCATGTTTGAAGGAAAAAACAAGCTCATAGCAGATGAGCTTGCTTACGACATCGAGGAAATGACCTTGGAACACGACAAATTGTATAAAGGTTTAACTGATGAGCAGTCGATGATTTATCGGGAAGTAATGGATGTTGTGTCGAGTCAAGAAAGAGGTGTCTTTTTCGTTTACGGCTACGGAGGGACGGGAAAAGCATATGTCTGGAAGACATTATGTGTTGTAATAAGGAAGATGGGCGAAATTGGATTGCCTGTAGCTTCGAGTGGAATTGCTTCTCTCCTCCTTCCACGAGGAAGAACAGCTCATTCCAGATTTGATATCCCTTTGAATGTAACTGAGAATTCTACTTGCGCTGGCTTTCGCCCAGGGTCGGATTTGGCTGCTCTTCTGATTAAGACAAAACTTATCATTTGGGATGAAGCGCCCATGATGCATAAGTATTGTTTTGAAGCACTTGATAGAAGTTTGAGGGACATAATGAGGTCTATTGATAGGGATAACTTGCATCGACCTTTTGGAGGCAAAGTCTTGGTATTTGTGGTGATCTCAGACATATATTACCAGTTGTACAGAAGGGAACGAGGCAAGATATCGTGTTTGCGACAGTTAATTCGTCTTACTTGTGGGATTCATGTAAGGTCCTAACACTTACTCGCAATATGAGACTACAATCAGGTTCTTCAAAATCTTCTGTTGATGAATTACGAGAATTCTCAGAGTGGATACTAAGCGTAGGAGACGGAAAGGTTGGGGGTCCAAATGATGGTGAAGCCGTAATCGATGTTGCAAAAGACATCCTTATTGATCCTGGGGTCGATCCAATTTCTGCAATTGTTGATAGCACTTACTCAGACCTAAATGAGCATATTTATGAAGCTAAATACTTCCAGGAAAGAGCTATTTTGGCGCTAACAAATGAGATAGTGGAGATAGTAAATGATCATGCTCTATCTACCATTCCTGGAGAAGAGAAAGTGTATTTGAGTTCGGATGCTATAAGCAAAGAAGAGGGCAACTTTGGAGTATATGAAATATACTCCACTGAATTCCTCAATACAATAAGATGCTCCGGTCTTTCAAATCATAGCATACGATTAACGGTTGGTGCGTCAATCATTTAGGCAATCGTGTTATTGAAGCTACTGTTATTTCCGGAAGCAATGTCGGAAAATAAGTATTTATCCCAAGGATGACACTGACCCCATCTGACTCCACCAAATTTCCTATCAGATTTCAGAGATGCCAGTTTCCTATAATGGTTTGTTTTGCTATGACTATAAATAAAAGTCAAGGACAATCTCTGTCTCATGTAGGCCTGTATCTCCCGAGACCTGTTTTCAGCCATGGACAATTTTATGTTGCTGTTTCCAGAGTTACAAGCAAAAAAGGTCTCAAGATCCTTCCGTTTGATAAAGAACACGGTGTGCGTACAAGTACAACAAATGTAGTTTACAAGGAAGTGTTTGCAAACATATAGATTGATTTATAAGCTTTTATTTGTACTTTGTGCTCTTTACCACTCTTACATTTAAATTTTATGATTCTGTGTAATTTGTGTCATTGTTATTATGTAACTATTGTCATTATGTTATAAAGCAATAAATACACCCGTGCATTATGCACGGGTCCTAAAATTAGTATGTTATTAAAAGTTTGCTAACCATGTGCTTTTAAGTAATACAAGTTTTTTTTATCAAATCATTTTTTATAATAGATTTTAAAATTATAATATGTTTATCATACTAAGTGTCTGCTGTAATATACTCCCTCCGTCCTAAAAAGATATGAACACTTGTTGGGACACGTAGTTTAAAGTGATAAGTTGTAGTGTGGTTATCAAATATTCTTTTATTTAAAAAGTAGATGTGATAGGAGTTGGTGGGGTATTTTTTATTAGAGGAGAGAGAAAGTTGGGTAACTTTTTATTGATAAAAGGTAGAGTGTGGGTCAAAGATGTGTAAAAGAAATAATATATTAATAGTGGGACCATGTCAAAAATGGAAGTGTTTAAACTAATTTGGGACAAACATAAAAGGAAAGTGTTCAGACTATTATGGGACGGAGGGAGTAGTTTGTTATATTTTTTACATATGTTTTTTTAATACATTGCAAAATCTTATAATGTTTTGCTTTTACATGGAGAGAATAAGAAATGAATATATAATTTGGTTGCCAAATACTTATGCCAAATGTATTCTACTTACTAATAATGCATGAATATATAATATTTTTTTATTGTTATACAAGTTGAATATATAATTTATTATTTATTTGTATTATAGGCGGAGAAAACATCAATTTTAATACATCAGTTCCACCAGAGAAAATTGGTTTGCCATCAAATTATAGGACACCCTTGCTCGATGTATCCAACGGTAAAACCATATTTTTTTAGTCTTATATGTATACATAATTAGTGAATCATAGAAAAGTTACAATTCATTGTTATTTAATTAATGAAATTAAAATTGATTTTTGAAAAAGGTCCTATGATACTCAATACAGTTTGTAATCAATCTGCACGTATTGCTCGGGAAAAAAGAAGGTATATATTGAAAGATAAACGTAAAAGTCGCTTTTGTTCTCCAGGAGATATGAAAGAAAATCCGACTCCATTAAGTAGTAAACATTGTATTAAAGATACAAGTTTTTATTATTCAAATTTATAAGTCTGATTTCATAATATAAGATTCTTGATTATAAATTTATATATCATTAGTGAATCATACAAAATATACAATTCATTGATATCTTATTAAAAAATCGAATTGCTTTTTAAAACAGGGCATATGATAGTCAATACATTGCATAATGAATCTGCACGTGTTGCTCGATAAAAAAAAAGGCTTATACTGAAAGAAAAGCGTGACGATCGTTTTTGTTCTCGAGGAGATATGAAAGAAAATCAGACTCCGTTAAGTTGTGCTACAAGTAATAGCCATTGTACACACTTACAAGTTTATTATTCCAATTCATAAGTTTGATTTCATAATATAAGATTCTTTATTATAGATTTATATATCACTAGTGAATCATACAAAATATACTATTCATTGTTTATCCTATTAAAAATTCGAATTGCTTTTTAAAACAGGGCCTATGATAGTCAATACAGTTCATAATAAATCTGCCCGTATTGCTCGAGAAAAAAGAAGGCTTATACTTAAGGAGAAGTGTGACGGTCGTTTATGTTCTCCCTCATATTCGATGTTTAAAGCAAATGATACTCCATTAGGTCGTGTTATAAATAATAGCCAATGTAATACGCTTACAAGTTCATTATTCATATTCATAAGTTGCACTTTATTGATTAAGATTATTGATTCTAATCTTTTATATGTTGATTTTCAAGTTTGCACACCAACAACATTACAACCACATATCAATTCAAGGAGTAAGAAAAGACAAATACTAACATGTAATACATCAATTATAAGCTACTTTTTAAAAGTTATGCTTTTACTAAATCCATAGTAACCAATAGAATTCTAATTATCAATGATTTCAGGTCCAAATGACAAGTTAACTCCGTTGAACTATTCTGACTCATCATTGAACTATGATGAAGCCAATATAGCACCACTTAGTAACATTACAATTGGTTAGTAATCTTCATCAAATTGCTATGTGATCTTATTATAATAAAATTCAAATTGCAATTCATTGATGTAATTAAGTTTGTGTAGATACCAATATCAACGAAGACGAGCGCAATTCAGGAAAATTTAATCGGTATAAACGTATGACAATATTGAAACAAAAGCGCTCAAAAAAAGGTAGATTGTCTTTGCCGGAAGATTAATACTTTGAATTGGCTTTATATGGATGTTTTTATGTTTAAAAGACTATCAACATCTTTTTGTAGTTGTTCAGACTGATAATCAAATGACACCTAGGTCTTGAAGTATTGCAATTGAGCAGTATACTTCTCTTAATAGTACTACAACGAACCGTGAGTATTATTACAATACACTATGCATTGCTTCCATTAAGAATGATAATTATATAAAACTATCAATTTACTAACCTGTTTTAGTATTTGTTTGTTTGTACTCAAGAAGCACAAGCTGATTGGAAGTTAGCACGACATAGTAGAAGACTTTTATTGCATGAGAATCGAAATTTAGGTATTTGTTATTTGATTTTGTTATTCTTATGTCAAAGTCATAATATATGCATATATATATAAAAGAAATTATCTTGACAAATACTCAATGATTTTTAATTTACCTAGCTGCAGACAGCCACTTAAGTCGATTAGGAGAAGGTCGTTATTCATTCAGATACAAAAAATATGTCGTTCAAAGCAAAAAGGTCGTGAAACAAGTGAGAAGACATATTGATTTAGGTATTTAACTATTTATAGTATAAGAACCCTTATCTCAGATTATTTTGATTATATATCTTTGCTCATTTTTATTAAATGATTTACATATGTATAGGAGACTCAATCGATGAATTTGCGACAAATTTAAGAGACCGGACCGTTGATGGGGAAGTTCATAGTCATGAAAATGCACCCATAAATGTTGAAGTTCAAAATAAAGTTTCAAGTATTAAAAGATAATAACTTTACAATATAATTGCATATAAATGACATATATATTACTGAAAATATTAATATAGACATAATGCTATATATTTAGAGTACCAGGATATTGGTGATCCAATATGGAAGTGTGAGTATTGTGTCGCAATGATGTGGTATGAAGAAAGAGCAAAAAGGAATTATAAAAAAACGGACAAACCAAAATTCTCACTATGCTGTATGCAAGGCAAAGTTGTTCTTTCTTTGTTGCGTCGGCCTCCACAGCTATTGACAGACTTGCTGAAAGGAAAGCATCTTAGAAGGAAGCACTTCATCGAGAATATCCGACCATATAATATGATGCATTCGTTTACGTCGATGGGAGGAAAGATACAAGCACCATCCACTCAAGGACGCGGACCCTATAATTTCAAAATAGGTGGTCAGAATCATCACCTAAGCTGCCTAATGAAGGATCGTGTCCGAAGTTTTCTCAACTATACATATATGACACAGATCATGAGATTGGTAATAGGAAGGCTGCTTACAGGTAAACTAAACATTACATTTTTGTGACATATACTATTGTTGTGTGCTAATTAAAAATTTATGAATGCATCTTCTAATAACTTTTTCAATGGTCATCACAAGTTTTAAAAATCCCGATAAATTTGAAGATTCTCTAATTGCCGAATTACAAGATATGATTGATCAGCACAATCCTCATGCTAAAAACTTTAGGATGGCAAGAGATCACTTTTAAGATCATCCGTGTGATGAAGTTCGGTTGAAATTAATTGGGATAAAATACACTAATGGTAGGACATACAATCTACCTACGACATCTGAGGTAGCTGCCTTGATAGTTGGAGACATCGATACTGCGGATAAACGAGTTGTAGTTGTCGAGACACGAAGTGGAAAGTCGAAGCGGATCTCTAAGCTCCATCCTTCTTATCTCGCCTTTGAAATATCCTCTCGCTATTTCCATATGATGAGGATGGATACATAGTTGATGTTTGCCATACGAGATAAAAGTCTACCTACCGGCGATTCAAAAAAACGAGATAGACTGACTATGAGAGAGTGGTTTGCATATCGAATGCAAGACCGTGAAGAAGAGGCGGACACCATTTTGTTTGCCGGACGCTTATGCCAGCAATTTTGCGTCGATGGTTATACAATGATGGAGGCTGAAAGATTGTCATTCGTCAGGAATAATCAACAGAGTTTTAGGGCTGACAATGTTAAGAACATAAGAGGTGCAACAAGTAGGGGATATACAGAAGGAGCATCTACAGGTAGTCGAGTAATTATACCAGCATCATTTACTGGAGGACACAGCTACATGAGAGAGAATTATCAAGATGCAATGGCTATTTGTAGATGGTATGGCTACCCAGATTTGTTCTTAACATTCACATGTAATCCAAAGTGGCCCGAAATAACACGGTTTGTATCAAAGAGGGGCCTAAGAGCTGAAGATAGACCATATATTGTTTTTCGAGTGTTTAAGATGAAGCTCGATCAAATGGTTAAGGATCTTAAGGATAAAAAGATTTTTGGAAGCGTTAAAGCAAGTAATCAGCTAATAAGCTGGAAGATTATTGCAGTTGTTCATATATATATATATTAGTTGTGCTTTGGCACAATATTTTAATGAAAATCTTAACATGTTGGCTAAATAATTATCTTACTATGATTTACAGTTGTCTACACTGTGCAATTTCAAAAGCGTGGATTGCCACATGCGCATATACTTTTGTTTTTACACCGGGACGACAAATTTCCTAATGCTGAAGCAATAAACAAAATTATTTCTGCTGAGCTTCCGAACAAAGATGAAAATCCGAAATTGTACTAGTTTCAGAGTTTATGATACATGGTCCATGTGGTGCTTTGAACAATAACGCCCCATGTACTACTGATAAAAAGTGCACAAAACATTTTCCGAAAAAATTCAATGACAGAACAACAGTGGATGAAGATGGCTACCCTGTTTATAGGAGAAGAGATGATGGTGCAATCGTTGTCAAAGGTGGAATCACGCTTGACAATAGATTTGTGGTCCCGCACAATCCAGAGTTGTTGTGTAAGTATCGTGCACATATAAACGTTGAATGGTGCAACTAGTCGAGATCTATTAAGTATTTGTTCAAGTATATCAATAAGGGATATGATAGAGTTACGGCAGCAGCATATCAAAATCGTCAAAACTCTGATGGTCCTAAGGAAATTGATGAAATCCAAATGTATTATGATTGTCGGTACATATCAGCATGTGAAGCCATGTGGAGGATATTTGGGTTCACTATTTCCTGCTGTGGAGAGGCTAAGCTTTCATTTACCCAACAAGCAAAGCGTCCTTTATACTGATGACGCTGACTTAGGGTCGGTGCTTGAAAGACCTAACATTGACAAAAAAACGTTTATGTCATGGATGGAGTGCAATAAAAAATATGTTGAGGCCAGAGAATTGAGCTATGTTGAGTTTCCAACAAAATTTGTATGGCAACCAGGTGAACGTGAATGGACACCTCGGAAGAAAGGGTTTTGCATTGGGAGGATTTATCATGTAACTCCAAGAGCAGGTGAAAAATTCTATTTGAGGACACTATTGAATTTCGTGAAAGGTGCAACATCGTATGAAGACATACGCGTTGTTGATGGTATACAATATTCCACTTTCAAAGAAGCATGTTATGCCAGAGGTTTATTAGACGATGACAAAGAGTACATTGGCGCCATAATAGAAGCCAGTTTTAAAGAATCGGGACAATATCTACGTAATATTTTTTGCATGTTGCTACTGTCCTGCTGTTTGACAAAGCTTGAGGTTGTTTGGGATAAGACTTGGCACCTTCTTTCTGATGATATCCTATTCAGACAACGAAGACTTCTCAAAGACAATGGTATGTGAGCATTTTCATAAGTACCTTTATTAAATGTATTCGTAATATTTATTTTTCGAAATGGTTTCAATTGTGAGTAACCATCAAATGTGTTTGTTTTGCAGCATTGCGACTAACTAATGAACAATTGCAAAATTTAGCTCTCGCTGACATTGAAGCTAAACTACAAAGTAACTGTACCACCCTCCGTAAATTCCCCTCCGTAAATTCACCGAAATGCCATTCCCAGATGATTTGATTATCTCAGATGGTCAAAACAAGCTCATAATTGATGAGCTTATGATAGAGAGCAGCTACACAAGGAATTTAAAGAACTTTATTTGGGATTGACGGTTGAACAGCGTGGAATTTATAATGAAATCATGTATGCGGTATCAAGAGGTGAGGGGGGGCGTCTTCTTTGTATTACTGTGTGCTGCACTAAGGCATCAAGGGAAAATTGTCTTGCCAGTTGCGTCAAGTGGAATAGCCTCTTTGTTGCTTCCACGAGGCAGAATTGCACATTCTAGATTTGGGCTTTCCTTAAATGTTACTGAGAACTCAACATGTTCAGCAATTAGGCCTGGATCAGACCTCACAGCTCTCCTTATAAGGACAAAAATGATCATTTGGGATGAGGCTCCTATGATGCATAAATATTGCTTTGAAGCTCTAGATGAAAACTTAAAGGATATTATGCAGTGCATGAATCCAGCAAATCAACATATTCCATTTGGTGGAAAGGTTGTTGTGTTCGCTAGTGATTTAAGACAGATATTGCCTGTCATTCCCAAAGGAAGCAGACAAGATATTGCGTTCTCAATAATCAACAGTTCTTACTTATGGGATTTTTGTCGTGTGCTAAGATTAACAAAGAATATGTGCTTGAGAACAGGTTCCAGTAGCTCCAATGTTGATGAAATTAGGAGTTCTCAAAGTGGATTTTGAACATTGGAGATGGCAAAGTTGGTGAGCCGAATGATGGTGAAGCTGATGTAGAAATTCATCATGATACATTGATAGATGGAGGAGATGACCTTATTTCTGCAATAGTTTAGAGTACATATCCCGACCTAGAGAATCACATATGGGAAGCAAAGTATTTTCAAGAAAGATTTATTCTTGCTCCAACTAATGAAATTGCCGACTTGGTTAATGAGCATGTTTTGTCTCGGTTGCTAGGAGAAGAAAGAAGTTATTTGAGTTCAGATGCAATTTCTGTTGAGGAATGGAATTTCGGAGTTCATGAGATGTATTCTACCGAATTTCTAAATACAATCAAGTGCGGTGGATTGCCAAATGATAACATTAGATTAAAGGTAGGGGCACCGGTAATGCTATTAAGGAATATTGACCAGACTTCTGGGCTATGTAATGGTACCAGTTTAGCCATCAAGCATCTTGGCAATCGCATTATTGAGGGTGTTGTTGTGTCCGGCAGTAATGTGGGGGGACAAAGTTTTCATTCCCAGAATGACACTTACACCATCAGGCGCAACAAAGTTCCCGATAAAATTCCAGAGAAGACAGTTTCTGTAACAGCCCGAATCCCGAGCTGCTAGCTTAACTCGCTTAGCAATCACAAATCTCAATTAGCACCAAAATAATACTAATCACTTATGAATTAGATAACATTCGCAACGGAAACAACCTAAAATAGACGATCTTGGACCTGTGGGTTATGGGCCCACAAAACAATATCCTTTAAATAAGACTTCAATTACATAGTCATTCAATCTCAAATTCCATGGCAAAAGAATAATCTATATTATTGTAAGTAATTCTAAATAAACTCCTTTATATACAAACTTAAATCTCAGACTTTAACCCACAATACAAAATTTGAATCATAACTTTGCTCTCAACTCGATTCTGGCTTCCAACACAATCCTGCAACAAAGTTTGACTCCGCCACCCACCAAGTGACGGGCCACGAAATGACAACATTATCGAAAGCCGAGTACACACTATATAATAGAAAATACAAGTTTAGGTGTATTTTGAAAACTAATTGATAACACATAATCATAATAGCAAGTAGTCATAATCACTTCAATTACTTAGAGATTTCAAAAGATCAATCTTATGATATGACCGCGAGTGTAGTAAACTATTGAGGGTCGTCACCCCACCTTTTACTGTTCTGCTTGCAAGACTTAACCCGGACATGTCCTACTTCCGCCAGGGTTTCCACCTCCTGGTTGGGTTCAGTTAGGGAATACCCGCCCTAACCCGGGCGTATGCTCACGCCTCGCTTCCTTGATTAAAATCCAAGACATTTAGTGTTTCATTACCATACAATTCCATATACTTAACAAATTCCATTTAGAAGCATAAACATGGCAATTTAGTGTTTAAGCCCAGCTTAGGATAAGTAAAACATCTCAAGTGAACCACAGCATGCCAAATCCATGTCATATACTCAAAGCACACATACTATTATGCATATCAAAAGTGATTTCATTTCACAATCATGCTTCAAAATAGAAAGAAACAATCATTTAACCACAAGTAGGAAAATCTCTAGGTTACAATCCAAACTAAGTGTCTACCTTCACTGAGGGTGCTTAATGTAACTCAAACTCCTTATTCCAAGTGTTTTACCCTTCCTACAGCTGCCCCTGAGTATGTAAAGTGCTAGAGATTAGTTTACACAAGTTCTATAACATAAATAAATAAGCTAAGTACAAGAGACATGCAAAGTTGTACTTACAGCAGTTGCATGATGTTTCTATGGATTTTTCTAGAACTTTCCAAGGCTTGAAAACTCTACCAAAAGCTTGAAACACTAGGGAATTATGTCTAAAAAAGTT
The DNA here is from genome assembly GCA_947646795.1 of Beta lomatogona. Classification (NCBI taxonomy): domain Eukaryota; kingdom Viridiplantae; phylum Streptophyta; class Magnoliopsida; order Caryophyllales; family Amaranthaceae; genus Beta; species Beta lomatogona. The sequence continues at coordinate 229,805 of CANSNZ010001320.1, forward strand.
GTATGTAAAGATAAGTAGGTGTTGAAGAAGAAGATTTAGGAGAAAAGGACGAAAAACCATGACACCCTTTTATAAGGCCTGTTCTGGCGGTACCCATGAGGGAGGGAAACCTCTTCTGGGTAAGGTCGGTTTCTTGGAGTTTCTAGGTGATTCTTTTTGGAGGTGTTAGCTTAATGTGTTGTCTTTCATGCATGAAAAGAGCTTTGGGAGATCGACACTTAAGTAGCTGCTTAGAAGCTTTCTTTTACGATAGGTACGAACTGATATTTTAGCTGGCCAGATTTTTCTATGTAAGGAATTTACCATATAAGCCACGTATATTTTGGGAACAAATGACCATGTTAAACTTAAAACATCCCAAACATAACATATATCAAGTTTGATTAGGTTCTGAGCTTTGGTTCAACCCTAAAAGGCTCTTTAAGCGGAGGTTCATTGTTACCCGATAAAACGGTCTCTATGCGATTTTCATAATCTTAAGGAATAAGGCTCTCCAAGGCTTTCTAACTTATCTATTGGTTCTCAAGGCTTTCTTCACCTCTAAGAATGATAGTGCTTATCCTCTTTGACCTTTCTTAACCATTAAGAATGATAGTGCTTATCCACAAGCTTTCTTAACCACTAAGAATGTTAGAGCTTATCCACTTGATTTCTTAACCACTAAGAATGTTAGAGCTTATCCACTTGCTTTCTTAACCACTAAGAATGTTAGAGCTTATCCACTTACTTTCTTAACCACTAAGAATGATGGTTCTTATCCACTTTTGTCCTAGTATGACGTTGGAGAGAATTCTAACTACTTAAAGGACCAAAGCCTGATGAAGACTTTATATAGCTAACAAAATAATTGAACCTGCTTAAAAATTCAGGCTATTACAGTTTCCATTGGTTGTATGTTTTGCAATGACGATAAGTAAAAGCCAAGGACAGTCTCTAGCCTATGTAGGACTATATCTCCCCCGGCCACTATTTAGCCACGGACAATTGTATGTTGATGTATCAAGAGTTACAAGCAAAAATGGTTTGAAAATTTTAATCTGTGATCAAGAGCGTGGGAACTCAAATGTTACCACAAATGTAGTGTATAAGGAAATATTTCAGAATGTGTAATAAGTATTACGAAAACTCAAATATTTATGTAATTAGTTTTTGTTTCAATGTGTTTATATAGTCACGCACAGTTGTCTTATTCTCTATTTTGTTGCATAGTATACGATAATGCTTTTTTATAGTTATATGTAACTTTGTTTGTTTTATTTATGTCACATTCGTACCGTAAAAACTTTTTCTTTAAATGAACGCAAACAATTAGCATCCCGTGCATTCTTGCACGGGCCTTAAACTAGTTCTATCATAAACCTTGCTCATGTCCAGTTTTATAGCCATATTACCCCTCTTTCTATCATTCATATGCCGCATGTGATGAAAAACCTCAAAAAGCCACTAGAATATTATCTGTTATTAATCTTTTCGGAACAAAAGCACTTTGATTATCACTTATAAAACTCGGCAAAAATTTCTTAAGTCTATTAGCAAGGACTTTAGAAATGAGTTTATAGGCAACATTACAAATACTTATAGGTCTTAAATCCTTCATCTCTGTCAGATTCTTAGAAAGTTTAAGTAGAATTAAAGGATGATTTAGTTTAGATAAATTGATAAAAAAAAAAGGCACATCCATTTTATGAGGAGTGAGTACTTGTGTGTTCTTGTTGGTTCCTTGGGTTCATCTGAAAAACTACGCCTCACTCTTCTTCCCTCCTACTTCTCCCAAGTTCCAACTCCGAGGTTCCTCTCACTAGTCATCCCTGCTTACGATCTGCCATTCTTTTACAAGTACCCTCAGACCTCAGTACTTGCTTTCTCTCTCCTCTTTTTCTTCTTTCTCCACTGATTTCGAATTAGTACAACAATCTTCTATTTTTGTCTTTGCTATTCAAATTGAATGAGGGCAGATTTTTCTCTTCTTATATTAACCCTTTTTCACTGCAAGTAACACCATTTTTTTTCTTGTTTCAGGAAACAACTGCAAATTCGAATTGTCTGATTCCAACATTCTTCTCCTCAGTCGGTAAGATTTTTTTGTATATATATAGAGGATTTTTTTCTGCTTTCTCATTGATTTTCCAAGTTTCTAACTTTTGGAAACAGTAATTCTTCTCCCAATATTCTTACATTTAGGGTTTTGTTGGCGAGTAAAATTTGAACTTTTTTTTGTTGCAAATAGTTGATTTTCATGGAGCTTTGCCTCATTTTTTTTCCTTTTTCTTTTGTGGATTCTTCATATTTTTGCTCTTATGATAAAAAATTACCCTGAAACAAATTTTCAAGTGGGCAACTGATGAAATTGTCAATTTTGCTATCAGGGTCCTTTTCAAGTAATGCGCCATGATGAACACTCAAATTATTGGTGATTTTCTCTCTCCGCTTTCTTTGTTGGTGTTGATTTTGCTCAATTTTTTTTATTGATGAATCAAATTTTTGTGTGTTTGTGGTGTTAAGATCCATTGCAAGGGGATTTCCCGGAGGTGATAGAAGAGTTCTTGGAACATGGTGTTATGAAATGTATTGCCTTTAATCGTCGCGGCACCCTTCTTGCTGGTAGAAAAAATTTCTCTCTTTTCTATATACTTGCATATTGTACATAATGTTGTATATGCATATGCTCTTAATACTTCCTTCGTTCCATTATAATTGCATCATTGGGGTTTGACGCACCTATTAAGGAGCCCATGTGACGAGGAGAGATAGAAAGAGTTGAAGAGAGAGAAACAAAAGGGACCCACATGATAGGAGATATAGAGAGAAGTAGAGAACCCATAACCAAATAAGGTGATGATGCAATAAATTTGAAACTTCCCAAAATGGAAAATGATGCAATTATAATGAAACAGAGGAAGTATGTTCTAGTAAAGTTATGAAGTTGAAGCTAATTGGTATAGTTTGTTATTTTTTTATGAAAAAAAATATATGATTTTGGTGTTTTGCTGGGTTGTGTTTGATTCAGCTTTGCATTCAGATTAATTGACCAACTGGTAGAACTTCTCTTGTGGGTTTGTCGGTTTGTCCTGTTTTTGTCCTTGACTTGAAATTTGCTACACCGATGTCAGAATTTCAGGGCTGGCATCATGACCTTACTTTGTTGTAGGGTTTTTATAAGGATAGCATAGTGGCAATGGAGATGAATTCTCTGAATGTTTGGGCTATGACATTGATAATATTCTGCTTCTGCTATCAGTTCTTAGAGGCATCATTTTGCTGTATTAGGTTGGGGAGGAATTTTTGAGGGAGTCCTAGTACATTCTTTTCCTCTTCTGTTACTGTGTCCGGTGATTAATTGCTGTGATGAAAACTAATTCTGCTATTCTAGAGAAAGAGGACAAATTCCCATCTCATCCTCCTTCGAGGAATTCTCGATCCTTGTACTGCTTTGTAAGAATGATCTCTGAATTGTTCTTTTTCCCATGTTCTGTTATGGGTTAAAAAGCTTAAGGTACATGACTATTGACTTGATTTTGCATCTGAAAGCTTGTTATTATATTACAAAACTCTGCTCATTGAGTTTGTTGGACATTCCATCTGTATTCTAATGACTTTGTGGTTCCCGTTCCTGATGTGTATCATGCTGTCTGTAACATATATCTTGACTCGAGAGAGTTTTAAGCTGTCTACCAGGGGGTCATTTTTGTTTATTGTTAAATATTTTGTGGCTAGTAACACTGTTTAATTTACTCAGCTGGTTGCTCCAATGGAAGCTGTATCATATGGGACTTTGAAACTAGAGGGATTGCGAAAGAGCTCCTAGATAAAGAGTGTAATGCTGCCATAACAAGTGTCTGTTGGTCAAAGTATGGTCATCGCATATTAGTTTCTGCTGCTGACAGGACATTAATTCTCTGGGATGTAGCCACTGGAGAGAAAGTCGCCAAAACAACGTTAGAAAAAGCCCCTTTGCATGCTCGCCTGCATCCTGGCTCCTCTATGCCATCTTTGTGCTTGGCATGTCCTGTCTATTCAGCTCCCTTGATTGTCGATTTGAATTCTGGATCAACCACTGCTTTGCCTGCATCAGTTTCAGATGGGGGAGATGGGCTTTCTGTTCCTTCACGAAACAAAGTCTCTGATGATTCTGCTCCCCAGACTCCTGCATGCTTTAACAAGCATGGGAATCTGGTTTATTTGGGAAATTCTAAGGGAGAGATCCTCATAATTGATCATGAACAGGTCCAAGTACGCGCAGTTGTCCCCGTTGCCGGGGGTGCTGTCATTAAGAACATTTTATTTAGTCGGAATGGGCAATATCTTCTGACAAATTCAAGTGATCGGATTATTAGGGTTTATGAAAATATGCTACCTACAAAAGAGGGTCTGAAAGCACTAGACAAGATGGGTGAGACTTTGAATGATCTTGGTGGGATTGAGAAGCTAAAGGTCGTTGGATCTAAGAGTTTAGTCCTGTTTCGCGAGTTTCAAGACTCTGTAACCAGAATTCACTGGAAGGCTCCTGGTTTTAGTGGTGATGGTGAATGGGTTATTGGTGGCTCCGCTAGCAAAGGAGAGCACAAGATATACATATGGGATCGGGCAGGACACCTTGTGAAATTTCTGGAAGGTCCAAAAGAAGCTTTGATTGATCTGGCTTGGCATCCAGTTCACCCCATTGTTGTCTCAGTCTCCTTGACTGGCTTAATTTACATATGGGCTAAAGATTATACTGAAAACTGGAGTGCATTCGCCCCAGATTTCAAAGAACTTGAAGAAAATGAAGAATACGTAGAAAGAGAAGACGAATTTGATATCATGCCAGAAACTGAAAAGGTCAAACGATAGTTGTTATCTACTCTTCCATTGTGGCATTCCTTGATTTGCTTGTCACTAAGTTGTGTTTTTCTGCAGGTTAAAGAATCAGAGGTTAACCAGAATGAAGATGTTGATATTATAACAGTGGAGCATGATTCAACTTTTAGTGACTCGGATATGTCGCAGGAAGAACTTTGCTTCTTGCCTGCAATGCCTTGTCCTGATGCTCCTGAGCAGCAGGATAAAAGTGTAGGTAATTCATTGAAATTGGTGGAAAGTAATCATTCTGCATCTCCTCTTTCAGCAGATGCAGCACAAAACGGGCAAGCTAACCACGAGTCAAGTCCTGTTGAAGGTATATGCTATATTGATTCCCTGTCTGATATACATCAGACTTTAGTGCTTCTCTTTTAAAAAGTAGTCCCATATGGTCTGTTACTTGCTAGTTTTTGAGGTAGATGCTATGAACTCATTGGAGATGCGTGGAACTCAGAATAAATCTGTTAGGTATTGTACCTTTTTACATGTCAGAAGAACCATTTCATTACTGAATATTTAAAGATCAGCAGAACTGTTAGCAGTCTAATGACTCTAATGAAGAACTTTACTGATGGGACCCAGCTTTCTCATGACAATAACATAAACACTTGCTTCAAGAGCGACTTGAATGTGGAGTGCAAGAAATTGTTAGATGAACTTTCTTCTCGGAAAAGAATGTTTTCACATCTTCGGAAATTTTTAGGAGAAGTTAGCATGGCTAGGGTTTAGAAATTGGTGCAGCTCCTTCAATCATGAATACCTTAGGCAGTTTTGGAAGGAACTGAAATCCATTTTTGTGCTTTGCATATGTTATGCTTCTTAGGCTGGAGTCTGGACTCCTTATATCTGTCTTTTTGGATAGATACTATATCCTCCAGTATGTGGTGGAATCATGAAGGTTAGATGTGTCAATATGATTTGTGAGTGTCTCCTTGTGGTAGCAATTGCGACTAATTATACGAGGGTACTAGTTTACTACAGTGCGACTGAATCTTTTTTACGCTAGCTGCATTTTGATTCAAACAAAAAGCTGAATTAGGAGTACAACTGCAAATGTGATTTTTTTCTGCTAAAGTTGTGTACTATTATGAGTGACCGGTTATAAGGTTTTATCTCAATGTAGACGTTTCTGTCCAGAATATTGGCACATGTTCTAGGGTCAGTCTCGACCCAATAACAATTTGCTACTTAATTGTTGCCTTCCTTCTCCAAATGCTTTTCATTTTAGTGGGTTAGGATGAGAAAATTTGGTGAAAAGGGTCTCTTTTCCTTTGCATATGGAATGGGGGAAGAAAAAGGAATCAGAGGGATCCATTTTCCTTTCCCTTTGAATAAAGTAACATGTTTTACTATTGGAAAGCTTTGCCTCCTCTCGCCTGCTCCCCGTGATTGCTAACTAATACACTATTGGTCTCTATTATCTAGTTAACTGACAGGTGACTTGAATCATGCAAACCTAGTTTAAATGATCCCCCATCTTGTCAACTAATGCTTTCTTGAGTTTCTTCTCAATGTATTGAATGTGCGACCCACGATTTGACATATGTGCTTGGATCACAAGTGGCAGTTGAAGACTCGAAGGCCCTCACCTTCATCAGGAAGAGCATAGAAGTCGTAAGTTCATTGGGTGAGAATGACGAGTTCATAGGTGGTGATAAAACATAGAGAGATCTAATGAAGAATCATGTAAGGAGTCAAAATAACTATCTGATTGATGCTTGACAATATTACATCTTCAAGTTTAAGAGTCCAGAGGGGAGGTTTTGATGGTACCATGGTTCATGTTAATAAGTAGACAAGTCAAGTGATAATATTCTCACTATAAAATGATGTTCAAAATTGCTAGAATCAATTTGCTACAATCATTTTCTGATTAACTTAACACAATAACATCTTTAATGTTGCGAATTTTATATTGAGCTTAATATTGCAGTTGCCTATTTAGCTGGCAAATCTACCTGGAAAACTTTTCTGCACGAAAAAACCGAATTAGAAATTGCCCAAAATTTATGGTCTTGACTCTTGAATACAACAAATTTGTCAACGTGAAACCTGAAATAACCCGGCTGAAACAACTAACTGCAAAATGGTTCGACCCAAAAGCGACCAATTAACCAACCCTGTACTGAACCAAAACCCATCCGATTGACCGATTTGAGAGGTGTATTGGCCATTATTTCATATACCAGTGCATGACTGCATGCCATAGATCTTAGATGTGAATGATTCTGATCAGAGTGCTAATTTGGCTGCAGGTATAGATAACTCTACTGCGGAAGATACAAGTGGAGGACGCTTTAAAAGGAAGCGAAGACCCTCTGAGAAAGTCCTAGAGTTGCAAGCAGAGATGGTGAAGAAACCTGTGAAGAAGGCGAAGCCTTCTGCCAAACCGTTGAAACCCAAAGACAAATCTGTACATGACGAAGATAATGGTGTATCAGTATCTGTGGATGAGGTTTCTGATGATTATTACAGATAATGGATTTCAGATAATGTACAACCAGGCTTCTTTGTTTTCCGTTACCTATTTTCTAGAAAAGGTTGCACCATTCAAAAATTAAGCAAGCAATTTCAGACTGTATTTGGAACTGAAGATAACATTGTTGACAAATACGCTAACTTGTACAGGATATTTGGCGGCTGTTGCGTCTGCAAAAGGATAATGATAATGTATTTAGGACATACAGGAGCAATGTCTCAATTGCAGGAGTTAAGGCATATGAATTAAGATGTTTTTGTAGTTAGTAAAGAGTCTGTAGAAATAGCCCCTTCAACAGTCAAATTCTTGTTTAGGGCTCGTGTGCTTTGCATTTGCCATTCCCTGTATTCAACGATTTGGGAGTTAGTAAAGAAGCTAATTAACCCTGTTAAGTGTTCTTTACAATTCAACTTATTTGAACTTATCAAGAACTTTTCTTAACTTATTTGAAGTTGTCAAAAACTTTTCTCAACTTATTTGAGCTAGTAGGAATTATTAAAATTTATATAAACTCGTTAGAATTTATTATAACTTATTATAACTTATATGAACGTATTGAAATTTATCGGAACTTATTGAAGTTTATTGTGTAATGAAAAAAGCAATGTAATACTATTGGTTTTGCTTTTCAGTTGATTAGTCTGTTTATGTTAATGTTTTTAAATAGCTCTTCATAGAATTAAATAAAAATATGAAGCAAACAAAAAAGTAATAATAATGTTTTTTTCTCCCTTTTTTTGAATCATTGTTCCAATTGACTTATAATGGATAAATATGTGCATTAGCAAATCTAAAAATCAAAGTGAAGCAAGTTATATTAATTCCTCTTTTTTTTGTAAGTCCACATTTCCTCCCCCCCTTTTTTTATGTTCCCTCTTTTTTTTACTAGGGCCGGTTTTGATGGAAAACAATTTTCATCAAAAATGGGTTTTTGTGGAAAATGCAATGAATATTAGTTTTTTGGTTTGATGGAAAACTATTACGCTAAGAAAGGTAAATGGGAGATGTTGGGAATGGGAGAAAATTTGTTTTCCTTCAAATGTCGGAGGAAAGTTTTTCACAAAGGATGAAAATCTTTTATTCACTTTAGTTTTTCCTTTTTAAATCCCTTGTCCAACCAAATAACAAAAAATAGGGAAAATCGTTTCCTGAAAAATGTTTTCCTCTCAAACAAATGATTCTTAGTGTCTATTCAATCTAACATATCTTGACTTATTTAAATTTAGATGAACTTATTTGAACGTACTAAGATTAATTAAAACTTATTTAAGTTTATCTTATATAAAGACTTTAGAACTTGCTCAAACTTATCTGAATTATTAGAATTTATCTTAAAACCTATCTTATCTTAACTTATGTGAATGGCTACGACTAATTTTACAAATACTAATAGTAGTAGACTAGTAGTAGATGTTTTAGATTTGCATAGGCAACACGGCGACTGATGTAGCAGTCTTATATAAGTAGTTCCTAAAGAACCAGACTCTGTTTCCTTACTCCTTGGGCAGAATGGGGTAATATACCCAAGGATATTGCCACTAAGATTGCCGAACACATTGAATTCTACGAAGATGGACTGGAAACCTTCAGATGTGTTTGTTCTGGTTAAGCTGAGACGCCGTGGCTCATGATTCCCAAGGCCGACAACTCATTGAATGAACATCAACAATGTTTTTACAGCCTGTATGACAGCAAAGTGCAATGTCTTAGTCTCCCTACTGAAATGTCAATGTTTAACCCCCACGACCATGATCACAACCACGACCACAACCGCATCCACAACTGTGGCCTCTACATGTCCTTGAGGCCCCAATTTAGCTATGTCCCTGTCGAAGACAAAACTAAAAGGTTGAGGTCAAGGTTAAGTTTGTTGTCATCGCATGGATGGCTGTTGTCAGTGAAGGCCAAGGATGAAATTATGAACCTGTTCAACCCCTTATCTGGTGCCATAATAAAGGTTCCAAAGGACAAAGGTTAGGTTCAATGATAATAGTTTTGAACCCCAATATGATTTTAGGCTCTTCAGGAAATTTATCTTGTCAGTAAATCCTGCCATCAATCCTGATTTTACTATGGTTGTCATCTTAATGAAACCGCTTATCCGGTGGCATAATACAGGTTCCATCACTTTCTGGAATAATGGCCATCACCAATGGACTCCGTTATTAGAGCTCAAAATCGATGGTCGTGGAACTTCCACGATTCACCTTAGGGCATGCTTGGATTTAGGGTAATGGATTAAGGGGGTAATAAAAGTCAAACCGACTTAATAAAGGAAAAATGGAGGTGACTTGAAATGATTGCAATGAGATAATGTGATTTTGTTGTGATGAAAAAGAAGGGAAGAAGAAGTATTACCCTCCAATTTCCAAATGAGCGTGACAATTACTCTACGGGGGTGTGGGTAACTATTACAACCATAATTAGAGTAACTATTCCCCTATCCATTCCTTTTTCTTCCTATCATCACTAGCTTATCCCTTCTATCACCACTTCTTCCCCTTCATAATCACATCCAACCACCTTACTTTCCTTAGTTTGACTTTTTGTACCCCCTTAATCCATTACACTCAATCCAAGCGAGCCCTTACAAGGGAAATTTCTACGGCATTGATGGTCGTGGAAATGTTTCGTGTTTCAAAATCGATGGATTATCAGGTCATCCTGAAGGCCGGATGATTGGTAATATCACTTACGGATACAGAGACCTTCATCTGAAATTCTGAATCGTATCGATGCGCTTTACTACTTGGTTGGATCAGTTGATCAGTTGTTGGTTATTCGAAGGCAGAGACAATGGGTACATAATTGCCGTCGCACCACATATTTTGATGTATTTGTTATAACGGATGTGAGAAAGAACAAATAACGAATGCAAAAACAATAAAAGCACACACAGATTTAACTTGGTTCACCAACAGTTTGTTGGCTATATCCACGGACCACGGGCAGGAGAGAGAAAAGCTTTATTGATTTTGAGGAATTTCCATATTACAGAAGTGATTACACACTAATGACGGCTTAAAAGAAATAGGTTAAAAACATAAAATAACCCGCCTCAAAACCCCGTAAAAAACCCTGTCGTCCGGTCGGGCGGCGTCTGCTCGCTTGGGCCAGAATCCGCCCGGTCGGGCACGCAAGCTGAAATCGCCACGATGCAAAACCCAGCTCACCCGGGCACCACTCGGTCACCGCCCGAGCTGGCCACTCCAGACCCCCGGCTGGGCGAGCTTACCCGGTCGACCGGGGGAGCATACAACTCGTCTTTTAGCCCAGATTCAAGGCATGTATTCAACATATTTCCACCTTGACTTGAATCCTCTCACAATGAACCAAATAACCAGATGCATTTACCACAATGCCCAGATTCTCCCTGCAACCAGACTTGTCCCGAAAGACAACCAGACCAGATTTGTCCCTGAAGAACACCAGATCAGCCCGTAAGGACCCCAGACTTGCCCCAAAGGGCAACTAACAACCTTGAACATTGAGCAAGTCCAGCAATGTTGAAACTTACTCCGCGGAACCGGCTTGGTGAACATATCAGCAGGATTGTCAGCTGTACCTACCTTCTTCACCTTAACTCTTGTCTCACTTCTTAGGAAATGATACATGACATCAATGTGTTTAGTTCTCTCATGATGTACCCGATCCTTGGCCAAACATATCACACTCAAGCTGTCATAATACACTATCGCTGGATCATGATGTAGACCCAGATCACTAACAAGCCCCTTTAACCAGATCACATCCTTGGCTGCTTCTGTCAGGGCCATATACTCTGCTTCAGTGGTTGACAAAGTCATCATACGGCTGCAAAGTAGCTTTCCAGCTAACAACAGAACCACCAAGAGTGAAAACATAACCAGTCATAGATCTTCTACCATCCACATCCCCAGCATAATCAGAATCTGAGAAACCTGTGACTAAACATGTCACATCACTACCATAAATGAGACCAATATCTGACGTACCTATAAGATACCGAAAAATCCTCTTGATCGCTCGCCAATGCTCTTTACTAGGATCACCCATGAACCTACTAACATCACTAACTGCATGTGCAAGATCCGACCTAGTGCAGACCATGCCATACATCAAGCTCCCTACTGCACTAGCATAAGGAACCCAAGACATGTACTCCTTCTCCTGAACAGACTTAGGCGCAAAAGCAATCGACAAATGACTATTAGTCGCACTTGGAGTATATATAGGCTTTGCTGACATGCCAAACCTTGACAATATCTTCTCAATGTAACCTTTCTGTGACACGAAAAGCTTCTTTTGAGTCCTATCCCTATAAATTTCCATGCCCAATATTTTCCGAGCCGTACCCAAATCCTTCATTTCAAATTCAGTATTGAGAAGACCCTTCAACTTCTGAGCATCAGACATGTTCGTTGCTTCTATCAACATATCATCTACATACAAAACTAAGTAGATGAAAGACCCATCTGTCAGCTTGTTGTGATAGACACAACAATCATATGAACTCCTGTTGTAGCCTAGCTCCATCATGTAGCTATCGAACCTCTTGTACCACTGCCTCGGAGACTGCTTTAACCCATATAAGGACTTCTTCAACTTGCAAACAAAATTTTCTTTCACCGGAACCTAAAAACCATCCAGCTGAGCCATGTATATTTCCTCTTCCAACTCCCCATGTAGAAAAGCTGTTTTCACATCTAGTTGTTCAAGCTCAAGATCCTGATGTGCAACTATTACTAGTAGCACTCTGATAGAAGTGTGTCTGACTACAAGTGAAAAAAATCTCATTGTAGTCTACACCCTCTCTTTGTGTGAACCCTCTTACAACTAACCGAGCCTTATCCTTGATCCCCTCCGCAGATGTCATCCCTTCTTTTTTCTTGAAAACCCATTTGCAAGTAATAATTTTTCTCCCTGAAGGCTTAGGAACAAGATCCTAAGTCTCGTTCTTCTGAAGTGATTCCATTTCATCTCCCATTGCAGCAAGCCAGTGGTTAGACTTTGTACATGTAACTGCCTCCTTGTAGGTAGATGGCTCATAGACATCCACCTCTTCAGTAACCTGCAATGCATTAGCCACTATATCTTCAAAACCATACCTGTTTGGGGGTTTCCCAAAATTCGTCCTCATAGGACGCTCCCGAGCAAGACTAGGTGTGTCTTGACTTGGTATTGAAGAGTGTGGTTGTAACAGCCCGCACTTCCGAGCTGCTAGCTAATTGGTAGGCTTTTGCCGTGTACTCCTAACCAAATATAATTAACCTACTCTCATACACACTAAGCAAGCTAAACTAAACACAGTATTGAAATATGAAGAGACTATAATATAAAAAGGCCTTGGATTCGATTAGCATCCACCCTAACCTAGTTTGTGGTCATGAAATATCAACCTCCGACACTTCCTATGGTCACCTATCGAGAAGTCTAGACCTCTCTCCTCCTAAATCGTGGCTAAACACACGATCTGCGTGGTTTGAACCTCCCTTACTATGCCTTAACTCAAATGAATCGCACTCAAGTCCAAACCAAAGTAGCATTAAGGTCGAGGAACACGATAGGATTACTAATGTTATCAAAGCAATAACATTCAAATAATAAGCAATACTTCTCTAAGTGCAAAAGATTAATGTTCAGCAAATAATCAAACACCTAGTATGCTACATGGAGTTAGGAACACAACAATCCGATTATGCACCTAAAATTAGCATTAGATGAATCACACAATAATACTAGTAACGTTCCTAGCAAAGATTATGCAAACATCATGAAATTGAACATAAGAAGCATCACAATGACCATTAAGAAAGTAGAGGATAAGAACTTCTCACAAGTAGATTAGAGCTTCAACAACCGAATCCAAGAAAGATGTTTAAGCTAGACAAGCCATAGGATTCATTACAAATCTACCAAAGAAGAAAGGGAGAAATCCTGGAAAACAATCTCTTTCTCTCTCCTCTCTAGTCGCTCTTCCAAAAAACTAAAACTAAAAAACTTCTAACCTAACCCTCCAAGGGAGGAAAAGAAAACAAAAGAAACAGCCGACACAGGGGTCGCGACTCGCGACAAAGCTCGCGACTCGCGACCATGGGCGGAGTCGCGAATCGCGATGCGATCGCGGGTCGCGACGTTTCCTCTGTCTTAAAACGGCAAAAACACAAAACACAAAGAGGAAAGACGAGAGAATTTGGCTTTTGAGTAAGCCATGAAGCTGCCAAACCAAAGTGAAGACGATCCTCGGACAACGAGCAAACCAAGAAGCTTGAACCACGGACCTCGGAACTCGAAACTCGGAAAGAGCTCGGAACTCGGAACTCGGAAAGAGCTCGGAGCCTTGGGAGATGCGCCATAAAGGAACCAAGGATAGGGACCCCGGGGCACAAAAAGTGATCGAAGGACCAAGATCGGCCCTCGATTACACCACCATACAAACCGCACCCTAAACTCCTCAAAACACAACATCTTCCGACAACACCTCCTAACGTCAAAACTCTCCTAAATCCCGAAACTAAGCTCGAACCGACACCAAAAACGACCCGAAATCCGCCTAAGATTGGCGGATAACTTAGACACATCAAACTCCCCACACTTAAACCTTACTCGACCTCGAGTAAAAGAAAAAGAGAAATCGACACACCCAAGCACCAAAATACGCCATATCACGTCAACCTCCGAATCGCCATCCACAAGACACAAAAGCCAACCGACAAAATCTACCCCAAAAGAATCCCTCTATACAAATGAATCTCGAATCCCGAAAGGTTTCGGGAAACGAATATCAACAATGACCTCCCGATTCCAACCTACCCAAAATGCAAGGAAACTAAGGCACGAGGGTAAGTGATTCCCCCAAGCTTAGCCTCGTGCTCCAACCAAATCATACCGCAAGCAACAAAAGAGAAACGAGCCAAAAAGAGATGCACATCCCGCCCTCAAAAGATACAAAACAAGGACCTAATCTAACCCGAAAACATCGACTCCAACGCCGCCACCTTATGACGCCGACACCGACAAATGAGGATCAAAGCAAAATTTTTTCTTTTCTCTCTTTTTTTTTTCTCTCATTTTGCCTAGGAGCCCTTCCGGGTTTTCATCCTAGCTTCTCATTTTCATTTTTTTTTTTTTTTTTTTTTTCATCTCTCTTCTTTTTGTTTTTCGGCTCACAAAACTCACCCGCTGAACTAGCTCTTTTTTGCATAGGCCGCCCTTTCGGGTTTTCGACCTATCCGAGCCCCCAATTTTGCCCGAGTCGCCCGCCCTTGCGGGTTTTCAACTCAGCGGGATTCTTCTTTTTTTTTTTTTTTTCTTCTTATTGTCACTTAAATTTTCATCAAATTTCCACCATATTTACAAAACAAAGTAAACAGAACAAACTAGAACAGGCTAAAATAAAACCACATTTTATCAATCTCTCCCCCACGCTTACTTTGCACATTGTCCTCAATGTGGAAAGGACAAACACGAATAAGAGGGAAAGGAAAAGGGAAAAGCTCTAAGAGCCCGAGGGGCCCCCGCGCTCAAATCCACGGGCTGCCCTACGGGCCTCTCTCTCCTGACGGCGTATAAGGCGCGCCGCCTCAATCTCGGATGTGGGATCGGAGTACCAGGAGTCTTGGTTCTCCGGTCCCTGGTGTGGAAAACGGGACACGAAGAAGTTGTTCATGGCCGAAACCATGGAACCAACTGAATAGATCTGGTCCTCCATCCCATACATCCTATCCTGCATCTCTCCCAAATCGCCCCTAATACTGTAAAGTTGCTCAGTTACCTGAGCCTGAAACTGGGCGTGAGGGAGGTAACCCTGCTCCTGCTGGTACTGCTGAAACTGCTGATATTGGAACTGTTGTGGCTGAGGCACTGGCTGAGGCACTGGTTGAGGCACTGGCTGAACCTCTTCAGGGTTCCTCTGACCTAATTCCTCCGTCACCCCCCGGGCATACCTCTCGTCCGGGGGAAGGAAGAGCTGCTCATGCGTGGTCTGCTCGGTAATGGCCACCCGCTCCTGCGGTAAAGCCATATATCGGACATTTCTCGCCCCAAAGAGCCACACATAACGCGTCTCATCGCCTATGGTTTTGAAATGAAGCATGGTAATACTCCTCAAGGCAATGGTATCATAGCAGTTAGAAGGACGGGATAATCGAGTATTAGCTGTCCCTAAAGGGGTCAATATGGGGCTTCCCTTCTTATCCACGGGCACCTGTACACCTAGCTGGGAGGCTAAAAGGCTAATCATGCCCCCCATACTCAACTTCCCCGAGGTCTTCCCTTCACCGATCGAGCTAAGCATCTATCCACCCAAATTTTCACCCAATCAGGACACCCCTCCCCTTGAGGTGTCATGGCCCAAAGACATTTAAGGTCAAACTCCGGTAAATTAGTGGGCTCTCCAGCACAAAAGACCGTCATAGACAAAAGACGGTGCACATAGCGCAAGGCGGGGTGGGGGATTGCGCTACTCTTGCAGTGGCTATGCCACTGACGACCACCGGTGATCTTGTACCAAAACACAGTAGGATTATAGTTCTCAGTCTCTAGAAAGTCATCATCGGCCATGAAGTCCCAAGCAAAAGCACTCTTTATCTCAAGGAAAGTCATTTTGTATTGGTTATCATTGAGGGAGAAAGTGATGTATTCACATTCATCATCGGTTTCAGCATGTTTTTGGAGTGTCGAAAGAAACTCGAGGGTGTACCGCTCATAAGTTCGGGCTCTCTTCCATAGAAAGTCTCGGAGGCCAACCTTGTTGAGAAGAAACTCAACCGAGCTAGCCAACCCTAATGCTTCAAGGGTAGGGTAATCTGCGAACTTAGTTTCTTGTATCACCCTCCCCGGTCTATCAAGACGGTCCCATCGCCTTTTAGCTTGGTCACTTAGCTTCTTAAGGCCACGGGAGTTAATGTGGGGGACGGGATCGGTTCGGGTTCTCTTGCTCATTTTTTATTTTTTTTTTATTATTTTTTTTTTCAATTGATAAGAACTAACAACAGCAAGGGTTTGACACAAGGACACAAATATGAACACCCTTACACTCCAAACACCCTCCACACAACAATAACCAACCACCAATTCCCAATTGAGTTCAACAATCACAACAACACTACCACACAACTCAACAACTTTAATCAACAACTACAAAAATATCTTAGTGAAATAAGCTACAACTCTACAATTAAGCAAGAACAAGACATTTCAAGCAAAATCAAAGAGAAGTAGGAAATAGTGTGTTATACCAAAATGGAAGTGAAGTAGTGTTATGTAGGGTGATTAGAACTTGTAAATAGCTTCCCTAAGCATGTAGAATGATCCTCCAAGCTTCAATTTGGATGGTGTTGCTTCAAATCAAAAACCCCCAAATTCTAGGGTTTGGTAGAATTGGACGATTTTCAGAAATTGTGGGGAGATTATGGTGGGAAGGAGAGAAGAAAGTAGGGATTTTGTGTAGAGAAGTGAAAAGGAGAGGATTAGAGGGTAGATTGAGAAGTGGTTGTGAAGATTTGAGAGTGGAAGATGAGAGGAGGGTGCTTGAGAGATTTTTTGAGAGTGAGAGAGTGTTTTGAGAGAGGGAAGGTCGCGAGGTTCGTGTGAAAAGGCTGAGAAAGAGAAAAAATTAGCTTCGCGTTTTTCCTTAAGAAAAAAAAACAGAGTAGCCTTCGCGAGTCGCGATCAGTGTCGCGAGTCGCGACCTGGTGGTTTCGCGAGTCGCGACACTTATCGCGAGTCGCGACCTGTGTGTTTTGTGGCACCAACCTCCCTCCTCACTCTTGTCCACCTATCACTCTCATTTTCTTCACTTTTGCTCGCATTCCTTGTGCTTGATTTGCTTTGATTTCAAATGCAAACCAACTCTCAGCTTTTGATACTCACTCATCAACATTTTTACACACAATAACTTCACAAGTCACGAACTTTCCTTCTATTCCCTGCAAAATAATCAACCACAAGCATAATATCTTCCAAAAACCAAAAGAAACTAACTTTATACACTATATACAACAAACTCGTTTATTTACCGTCGTCGACACGACTTACAACCATAAGGTCTAACCATAGTCCGGGTCATCGAGAGGAACATCCTCGGCCCCGACTTGCTTAAATCCTTCAAAGTACGGCTTAAGCCGTTGCCCATTTACCTTTAAAATCTTGGAGGTGGCTTCACTTTGGATCTCCACGGCTCCATGTGGAAACACTTTCACTACAATGAATGGCCCGATCCACCTAGAACGCAATTTTCCTGGAAAAAGACGTAGGCGGGGACCGAAACAAGAGGACCTTTTGGCCCACCATGAACTCTTTTCTTATTATTAACTTGTCATGCCATGCCTTAGTCTTGGCTTTGTAAATTGCTGCGTTTTCATAGGCCTCGTTCCTTATCTCTTCCAATTCTTGCAGTTGTAGTTTCCGATGCAATCCAGTTTCATCCAAGGCCATGTTGAAGTTTTTAATGGCCCAATATGCTTTGTGCTCAAGTTCCACTGGAAGGTGACACGGCTTTCCAAACACCAATCGGTATGGTGACATACCAATGGGGGTTTTATAAGCCGTCCTATAGGCCCACATTGCATCCTCCAATCGCAAGCTCCAATCCTTTCTACTTGGATTCACCGTTTTCTCCAAGATTGATTTGATCTCACGATTGGACACCTCCGCTTGGCCATTTGTTTGTGGATGGTAGGCCGTGGATGTCTTGTGAGTCACATGATACTTTTTCAGTAGCGCACCTATGGTTCGATTGCAAAAATGAGTTCCCTTGTCACTAATCAATGCCCTTGGAATACCAAACCTGCAAAATATGTGAGATTTCACAAAATCTGCAACCACCTTAGCATCGTCAGTACGAGTGGCCTTAGCCTCCACCCATTTTGATACATAATCCACTGCTAAAAGAATGTACATGAAACCAAAAGAGTTAGGAAATGGCCCCATAAAATCAATGCCCCAAACATCGAATATTTCACAATACAAGATCGAGTTTTGTGGCATTTCATTTCTTTGGGAAATATTCCCGACTCTTTGACAATTATCGCATGACTTACAGAAATGGAATGCATCTCTATTCAAACTAGGCCAATAAAAACCACAATCTAATACCTTTCGAGCAGTTCTCTTTGCTCCAAAATGACCTCCACATGCATGAGAATGACAAAAGGTGAGAATCGATATTACCTCATTATCGGGAATGCACCTTCTAATCACTTGATCCGCACAATGTTTCCACAAATATGGATCGTCCCATACATAATGCTTTGCATCACTTCGTAATTTATCTTTTTGTGCTTTTGAAAAATTAGGAGGAAATTTGTTAGAGACAAGGAAATTCACAATGTTAGCATACCATGGACTGAACTCCTTAAGGGTGAACAAATGTTCATCCGGGAATTCTTCTCGAATTGGTTCTTTCCACGGTTTTTCAACATTATTCTCTAAAAGGCCTTTTTGTCTTTCACCTCCAAATTATTCTCGCTCAAAAGTAGAATCCACCTGATCAATCTTGGCTTGGCTTCTTTTTTCGTCATTAAATGACGAAGAGCTGCATGGTCAGTATATACAATAACTTTTGTTCCAAGCAAATAAGATCTAAATTTTTCCAAAGAAAATACCACAGCTAACAATTCTTTTTCAGTAGTAGAATAGTTACGCTGAGCCTCATTTAGTGTCATGGAAGCATAATAGATAGCATGTGGTGCTCTCCCCACCCTTTGACCTAACACCGCTCCGACGGCGTAGTCACTTGCATCGCACATGATCTCAAAGGGAAGAGACCAATCAGGGGGTTGTATAATTGGAGCCGAGACGAGTCTTTCTTTCAAAGTATCAAAGGCATTCTTGCAATGTTCGTCAAAGGAAAAATCCACATCCTTTTGCAACAACTTACATAAAGGAGATGAAATCTTCGAAAAGTCCTTGATGAACCTGCGATAAAAACCTGCATGGCCAAGAAAAGAACGTATTTCCCGAACATTAGTAGGATAAGGCAAAGATTGAATAGTGTCTACCTTAGCTTTATCTACCTCGAGTCCTTTTTCGGACACCACATGGCCTAAAACAATCCCTTGTCGCACCATAAAATGGCACTTCTCGGAATTCAACACAAGGTTAGAATCGATACATCTTTTAAGCACAAAAACTAAGTGTTGCAAACAACTGTCAAAAGAATCTCCATGTATAGTGAAATCATCCATAAAAACTTCAACAAATCTCTCGACATATTCAGAGAATACACTCATCATACATCTCTGAAAAGTGGCAGGGGCATTACATAACCCAAAAGGCATGCGCCTATATGCAAACGTGCCAAAAGGACACGTAAATGTGGTTTTCTCTTGATCCTCTGGCGCAATAGCCACCTGGAAGTACCCTGAATAACCATCTAAGAAGCAATAGAAGGCATGACTAGCAAGTCTTTCAAGCATTTGATCGATGAATGGCAAAGGAAAATGGTCTTTCCTAGTCACAGCATTCAATTTACGATAATCAATGCAAACACGCCATCCATTTTGGATACGTGTAGGAATCAACTCACCATTTTGGTTCTCCACAACAGTTACACCCGTTTTCTTAGGTACAACTTGGGTAGGACTAACCCATTGGCTATCAGAAATAGGGTAAATCATACCTGCTTGGAGTAATTTCAGAATTTCTGCTTTCACTACCTCCATCATAGGTGGGTTTAACCGGCGTTGTGGTTGCCTCACGGGTTTCGCATCATCTTCAATCAAGATCCGATGCATGCATGTGGTAGGACTTATACCTTTGATGTCGGCAATCGTCCATCCAATTGCTTCTCTATGCTCCTTAAGAACCTCGATAAGTCTTCCTTCTTGTTCATGGGTGAGCTGACACCGAGATGATTACTCGGTAATGTTTCTCCTTCTCCAAGGAACACATACTTCAAATCATCGGGAAGTGGCTTCAATTCCACTTTTGGGGCCTGCAAAACAGATGGTAACAACTTCTCTCTAGGAATGGTTAGTGGGACGGGTCCAAAATGAAAAGGGATCGTCGGAAGCTTGTCTTGATCTTCCAAAACCTGCAATATTTCCTGCAAATTAGTGCTTAAAACATATTCAATTTCATCATCTTTCAAATTATGCTCAAGAGCCACCCGCAATTCATCTTTACCATCAATTTCAAACACGTCCCGTGAAAAAGAGTCAATCACATCTATAGAATAACATGAATGATCATCACTTGGAAATTTCATGGAATCATAAATGTTGAACTCTATCGTATCTCCATCAAACTCCATAGTAAGAGATCCACTATGCACATCAATTTTAGTCCTAGCAGTTTTTAAAAATGGTCGTCCTAACAAAATAGGGGTCGCATGTTTATCGTGCTCCATATCTAGGACATAAAAATCGGCAGGAAAAATCAGCTTATCAACCTTAACTAACACGTCTTCCACTATTCCCTTAGGATAAGCATTAGAACGGTCAGCTAACTGAATCACAACACCTGTTTCATGTAAGGCACCTAGCTTTAAGGACTCGTACAAAGAATAAGGAATTACATTTATAGAAGCCCCTAAATCTAGCATAGCCCTTGGAAACGTGGTGTTCCCAATCACACAAGGTATAGCAAACATGCCTGGATCACTGCATTTTGGAGGAAGTTTCATTTGAAACATCGCAGACACATGTTCGCTAACCTTAACCTTTTGTGCTCCCCTTAACCGTTGTTTTCTTTTGGTAGTGCACATTTCCTTAAGGAACTTGGCATACCTAGGAATTTGTTTTAAAGCATCTAAAAGGGGAATGTTTACCTCACATTTACGAAAGGTTTCGTAAATATCTTTGTCGCACTCCTTTCTTCGAGTGTCTTTTAGTGCCTCTGGAAATGGTGGAACCGGCTCATAAGGGGGTGAAGGTAGTGGTTGCTTGGATTGCTCAATTGATGTAGATGACAATGGCTCGGCATCAGGCACCGATTCATAAACAACAACCTCTTCCTCTACCTCTTTGTCTTTAGCGGTCTCCTTATCATTGCCCTTTAGTTCTCTTCCACTTCTTAGTGTTATGGCACTCGCATTTTGTCTCGGATTAACCTCCGTTTGAGACGGTAGCTTACCCGAATCTCGAGCCTCTAACCGGCTCACTGCTCCAGAGACCTGACTCATTTGTTGCTCCAAATTCTTGATGCTCGATCGGGTCTCCTCCTGAAACTGAACCATATTTCCCTGCATGTTAGTCACATTTTTAGTTAAAGCATTAATCATATCCTCAGTAGACATGCTGGTACTAGGTCCCTGTGATTGGCCTTGCGGCCGAAAATGTGGAGCTCCGTGCTCCGGTGCTCTCGAATAAGGAGGTGGTGGGCGGTTATACTGCTGTGGCGGCTGTTGGTTCCCTGATGAATTCCCGTACCTCAAATTAGGATGATCTCGCCATCCCGGATTGTAGGTGCCAGAATATGGATCATATCTTTTTTGGAAACCTTGGCCCTGAAAACCGGCCGCCTTAACCTCTTCACTCGGTTCCTCCTGCAAATGAGGACAAAAATCTGTGGAATGGTTCGAAGAGCAAATGCCACAAGCTTTCACATGTTGAGTATTCTTTTCCTTTGTCATAAATTCCCGCACCATAGATGTCAAAGCTTGCACTTGATCTTCTAACTTAGAAGTTCCAAGACTCTCGGTCGCCACACGACGAGCTCCTGATCTTCTAGTGAATTGTCTCGAGCCCTCAGCCAGCTCATTTATCAAATCTTTAGCAGCTTGTGCGGTTTTATTGACAATTGAACCTCCACTAGCTGCATTCACCATACGTGCATCTTCACCACAAAGTCCATTGTAAAAGTAGAGCACTAAGTCTTCATCTGCATAACCATGATAAGGACAACTAGCACACAACTTCCTGAATCTGGCCCAGTACTCATAAAAGGTTTCATCACTCTTTTGCTCGATGTTGCTTATCTCCTTCTTCAACACCGAAGACATTGAAGTTGGAAAATATTGTTCGAGAAAAGCCTTTTTCAAATCAGCCCATGTGGAGATGCTACCCGGTGGAAGATAATACAACCAATCATTTGCCGCACCTTTTAATGAGAGCGGGAAGGCTTTGAGTTTCACCTTCTCTTCCGACACTCCGCTTGGTTTCAGGCTGCTACATACCACATGGAATTCCGAAAGATGCTTATTCGGATCCTCACCATTTAGCCCATAGAATGTCGGAAGCAAATGTATTAACCCCGATTTCAGCTCAAAAGTTTCCCCTTCATCTTCTTGCGGAAATGTAATGCATAAAGGCTGCTGATCAAGGTTAGGAGCTGTGAGCTCCTTTAATGTGCGTGGCTCAACCATCGGAGGCATCTCTTCTTCTATGTTGATAGCAAAAGGGAGCTCCTTGAAGTTTTCACGCCGTTCTCTTCTCAACCTGAAAAGAGTTAATTTCAAATCTCGATCGTACTGCAAAGGCTCTTGGTTAGTAGCACGAGTAACAACCATAAACCACAATGCAAGCAATACAATCAAAATGACAAAACTACACTAATTACAAACAAGAAACGCGTTGCTCCCCGGCAACGGCGCCAAAATTTGGTAGGCTTTTGCCGTGTACTCCTAACCAAATATAATTAACCTACTCTCATACACACTAAGCAAGTATAATGGAAATTAGGGATCGTATCCACAGGGAGCAAAGGAACTTATTCGGAAATTAGTGAATTAAAAGACCCTAGTATGTGCTAAGGCCAAAGTAACCGAATTGGGGGGATTTGGAACAATGCAAGTGATACGCTCAAGTTATACGATGTTTTTGAGTTATTTTGGGTGCACTTTGCTAAGGGTTTGATTGTAATTGTTAACATTCGTGTTTTATTTAGCCCTTAGCGGAAGTTCGGAGCTTTGCGAGATAATTTGTATTAACGTCATATATCCCGAGCTTTCAAGATGAAATGGATTTGAATGATGTTTGATTGAAGTTGTCTTTGGAGAGCTTGGGAGATTTGGCATCGGAGCATAATGGGCAATCATCGGAAGCTCTAAGCACCAAGCATGCGCGTAACTTCGACCACCTACACAGCTCACGTCAACCCAAAGAAGCCGGCATCATCACCAGACCAAGCACAGCGGCTTCGCACGCCAGCCATCGCACAGCGGCCCGCACACCCGCACGCTCAGCAAAGCCGAGCCGCTGGGCCTCACGCCTGCCCGGCGCCCATCGCCCAGGCTCGCGACTCGCGAGGACTGTCGCACCTCGCGACCCCCTGCCCTCGCGACTCGCGAGGTCTATTGCGACCCGCGACCTGCTTTTCTTGCCAAGGCCCAGCTTATGTGTGCGTGAGGTCAGAGAACCCTTCGCGACTCGCGATCGAGTATCGCGAGTCGCGACACTTTAGTCGGTTCAGCGGCCACGATTTTGTGCGGGGTTTAAAAGCTCCTAAAACCTAACTTTTGAAGAGAGGAAGAGAAGTACGAAAGGGAGAGCTGAAATGTAGACCTTGGAGTGGCAAGCTTGAGGGGAGAGAGAGGATACTCCTCTCCTCATCCTTCCTTCTTCATGATTCTCTTTTCATCTTTCCTTCTTCATTTCTCTTTGTTCTTCATTTCTTAGTCTTTGTTCTTCATTTCCTAGTTTTAGTTTTCATTTCTTAGTTTAGTTTTTAGGGATTTCAACTATGGATTTGGTTTTTGCTATCGGATTGTAGCTTGAACTGTTCTTGGATCAATTAACATGAAGCTTCAACCGTTATTGTGAGATCTTTCCTCTCTTTCTCTTTTCCTTGATTATGATTCAATTTCTATGCTTGTGATTTATGATTATTGCATAATTATGCTAGGAACGTTACTAGTTTGATTGTGTAATTAATCTAATGCTAGATTTAAGAATAGAACCGGATTGTTTTATTCTTTTATCATTTGGTAGCAAACTAGGGAGTAATTTAGATGCTGATCATCTTGGTTATTTCTTAGGGAAATTGAATAAACTGTTGAATGTTTATCGCGTGTATGACATTAGCAGGTCTATTGGTTCTCTGTGTTTATTGCTGCTATTGGATTGAACTTAGACGCAGATCGGACTAGGTTATCCTTTAGTTAGGGTTTTATAGTCACGCTGATCGTGCTATTCAACTAAGAATAAGG
The DNA here is from genome assembly GCA_947646795.1 of Beta lomatogona. Taxonomy (NCBI): domain Eukaryota; kingdom Viridiplantae; phylum Streptophyta; class Magnoliopsida; order Caryophyllales; family Amaranthaceae; genus Beta; species Beta lomatogona. The sequence goes on from CANSNZ010001320.1 coordinate 254,191, forward strand.
AGAACACGAGATTAATTCTCGACAATAGATAATTATGGAAATAATTAGAGTGGATGTTCAATGATCGATAATGAATTGAAGTGGATGTTAATCGGATTCAAGATCCTTCCTATATTGATTTCTCATTTTATTTATATGCTAGTTAGTTGTAGTTTAGTTATAATCTACTTGAAACCCCCCCTTTGTTATTATTATTAGGTTTCTCGGCCCTTAGCTTAATCTAGGTTTCGAATCACGCTAAGTACTAAACTCGTCCCTGTTTCCCTGTGGATACGACCCCTACTTCCATTATACTTGCTTAGTGTAAAAGAGAGTAGGAGAAATTTTATCTTTGGCCGGGTGGCGTTCACGACAAACGTGGCCCGCCAGCAAGCAAGCTAAACTAAACACAGTATTGAAATATGAAGAGACTATAATATAAAAAGGCCTTGGATTCGATTAGCATCCACCCTAACCTAGTTTGTGGTCATGAAATATCAACCTCCGACACTTCCTATGGTCACCTATCGAGAAGTCTAGACCTCTCTCCTCCTAAATCGTGGCTAAACACACGATCTGCGTGGTTTGAACCTCCCTTACTATGCCTTAACTCAAATGAATCGCACTCAAGTCCAAACCAAAGTAGCATTAAGGTCGAGGAACACGATAGGATTACTAATGTTATCAAAGCAATAACATTCAAATAATAAGCAATACTTCTCTAAGTGCAAAAGATTAATGTTCAGCAAATAATCAAACACCTAGTATGCTACATGGAGTTAGGAACACAACAATCCGATTATGCACCTAAAATTAGCATTAGATGAATCACACAATAATACTAGTAACGTTCCTAGCAAAGATTATGCAAACATCATGAAATTGAACATAAGAAGCATCACAATGACCATTAAGAAAGTAGAGGATAAGAACTTCTCACAAGTAGATTAGAGCTTCAACAACCGAATCCAAGAAAGATGCTTAAGCTAGACAAGCCATAGGATTCATTACAAATCTACCAAAGAAGAAAGGGAGAAATCCTGGAAAACAATCTCTTTCTCTCTCCTCTCTAGTCGCTCTTCCAAAAAACTAAAACTAAAAAACTTCTAACCTAACCCTCCAAGGGAGGAAAAGAAAACAAAAGAAACAGCCGACACAGGGGTCGCGACTTGCGACAAAGCTCGCGACTCGCGACCATGGGCGGAGGTCGCGACTCGCGATGCGATCGCGGGTCGCGACGTTTCCTCTGTCTTAAAACGGCAAAAACACAAAACACAAAGAGGAAAGACGAGAGAATTTGGCTTTTGAGTAAGCCATGAAGCTGCCAAACCAAAGTGAAGACGATCCTCGGACAACGAGCAAACCAAGAAGCTTGAACCACGGACCTCGGAACTCGAAACTCGGAAAGAGCTCGGAACTCGGAAAGAGCTCGGAGCCTTGGGAGATGCGCCATAAAGGAACCAAGGATAGGGACCCCGGGGCACAAAAAGTGATCGAAGGACCAAGATCGGCCCTCGATTACGCCACCATACAAACCGCACCCTAAACTCCTCAAAACACAACATCTTCCGACAACACCTCCTAACGTCAAAACTCTCCTAAATCCCGAAACTAAGCTCGAACCGACACCAAAAACGACCCGAAATCCGCCTAAGATTGGCGGATAACTTAGACACATCACTAATCGCACTTAAGATACACAAATCACAATCAACACTTGATAAACCTCGAATTACATTATCTTGCAGCAGAAACATATCTTATACAATGATCCTGGATCGGGGTCAAGGCCCACAATATAACATTCCAAAATGTATATACAAATAATTAATCTAAAACAAGTCTCCACAACTATGTAATAATACACCATAACAAAATTTCTTAACTAAATTATATAATCTTCACCATTTCTCATCCGAAAGTCATTTCATATAATACTTATGTCCATTTCCACTATCCATCTCAGAATTCTTATAATACCTGCAAAATCACTAGCAATGAACATTGCCGCCACCATAGGACAGGTTCCAAGAACAAAATCAGTAAAACTGAGTACACACTGTCCAACCAGAAAATCTTTTTGGTGGCTTAAAACGTATTTACATATTAAAGTTTATCTTGCTAGATATTTGAAATCAAGTTACAGAAAAGTCATAACGAGAGCATCATGTAACAAATACTTGAACACAATTCATAATGTCACTTGCTTAAAATTATATTACGAATACCCCACAAAATAATTAGTATACAAATCAATTAGAAGAACCTTTAGGTACTACAGAATCTAATACGACCATCAAAAATCAATTCTAATTATAACATACTTAAATATATAGCAACATCTTCAACTTCCATAATTCATTGTAATAACCTTTGATCCACATATGTATAACATCATTAACTCCTTTAGTATATTCCTAACAACTTCCTTAGAAAATCATTCCCATATTCAGTGTAGAAATTCCATAAACTTGGATGAGTAAAAGATTATATTACTCGGAATTAACGTTTAAAATATCCTTCCACGAAACCGCTTGCAATTCGAATACATATTCTATTTTCTTTCAAAAATCATATGAAATCATATTACACTGGGGAAGAGAACATGAATAGAGTTGCCTTCCAAGCAAATTCTCTTAACTTTTACAAGGGACGTCTTCCTCTTCCGTTATGTACTGCTTGCAAGACTTTTCAGGACATGTCCCCAGAATCCAGAATACAGAATATACATAACACAAAATACAGAATGTTGTTCATCACCGCTCCGGCGGCTTCTCCCCCTTACAAAACGAAATCAAAATACATAATTCACGATTCAATGTTTTTCTGAAACTCAAATTCATAATTATCGAGTCAGATATATCAAAATTCTCGTAACATAATCACTTTTGGGTATTTCATATACAAACTCAAATTGTTTGATAGCACAATATACTAGAGTTTCCAATAACTTAGAATAATTCAATCCTTTACAAAGTTCATTTGCTAAAACCCATTCAAATACGAACTTTTAAAGGAAATATAATCCCAACTTATTATAACCGAAGCTCAAAACATAGCTTACTTTATAATATGAACTTCTCTTTTTCCCAAAAACAGAATCAAAGAGCTTACTTATAACTTACCAACTTACACTCAATCTAATATCCCAAAGGATTTATGCCCAACTCCAGTAATTATCATATATCCAAACATATAGATAAAACTTACATAATTCATAATTTGTATTATACTTAACATCTCCAAACAATAGTTTGCTTTTGAAATCTCCATCCTCGAACTTTCCATGACCCAAATAATCTCAAGCACGTAAAACTCAACATAAGACATATAGATCCTGAGATTTTGTATCATAATCAAACTTTCCAAACTCATATTTTCGAAAAGTCAAGTCCACATTCCTTGATGGTGATAAACCAATATACTAAAAATCTTTGTATCTTGAACATATATTTCAGAATTTGTATATAACGAGTTTGAATCAGAAAACACTTGACCATTACAATATATTCGGACTCTCAATAATATTCTTAACTCTCATGTAATATCTTAACATGTGGTTCATCGATTAACTTATACTATTATATCTCGGAAACCAAAACATTCTTCAATACGGAACAAATTGACTTATTGTAGCAGAACTTGGGTATCCTTGGATAACCTTTTCTTACTTCAAAATTTCGAATAAAACTGTCTTTCGTAGCCAAAATTTACAAAAATATAATATATCTCAATTCAAATTAGGAAATCAATGCTCAATACTATATATATACTCAAACACTTGGTGTTAAATCATATACTCCAGAAAATCCGAAAAACATAGTATTTAAGAATCACACCTTGAAACAAGCTAGACTTTATAATCATAAATTGATTACAAGTTCAAGTCAGATCTAATTTCACTTAATAAAATCATGAAATTCATACAACTTGTAGTTGCGCATACAAATGTAATTATAATGTGGATGGACAATGTGTACCTTTGCAATAATACTAACACCAGAAATCCACACCCTTGATTTTCCTTTCTTGCTTGACCTCCTTTGCACAATCTTAAGGATTTACCTCAACAATACAAATAATAGAATTAGCACCCATTCTTACTAACTCTCAAATGCACGACTTCACCCAGCTTTCTTGACATAAATTACTTCATTATTTAAACTTAATTCCTTGAACTAGAACGAATTAGCTAACATAAAACTTATTGGCAAAATTATCTCCACATCCTTTCTTTAATAGTCACCTCCAAACAATGACAACAATTAAAATCCATCCTCACAACAATTCAAATAAACAATTGACTTGCTCATATTTCATGAACTATCCACAAACCCTTATATGCAACCATTATATTAATCCGACTCACAACATCAATCTCTCAAGCTAACTCTAATCAATCCATTATAGAGAATATTGTTAAACAACATGTTTTATAAAATCTATTTTTATAAACTATTTAGGAAAGTCTCTAACAGATTGTAAGCTTCAATCCATCTAGCCATCATATAAAGTGGAAAGACCAATCTTTCATTTTAATGAACTCTTATTAAAACTGATTTTGCTAATCAATGTCAAAATTTAGAACTGTATTGTTTAATGAAATCAAACAATAATACCCATAAACATTAGAGCTTGAGTTCTTTGCATCAACAAGAGAAAGACGAGAATTTAAATTATACCTCCTAATTATAATCAGTTTCCTATGAAACATGAAGCAGACGTGCTTGCAGAGAAGGTTGGGACAGCAACACCGACCCAATAACAAACGGAGGAAAAGTGGGAGCAGCTGAACAGAACAACATCAACAACAACGTATAGCAGTTCAAGGTGGCAACATGCCACCACTAGCTGCACGACCCACGGCGCGCGTCGAACAGCAGCACTCGAAGCATGACGGAAGGAAGAGGAGAGAGAATTGGGCAGGAACATCCACAATCAAGGAGAGAACACATGACAACATACCCACATTTGAAATGAGAGAAAACATGGCGGTGGAAACCCAGCCACGGTTGCCGAAAAATTCAAACAAAGGTGAGAGAGGAAGGGTCAGGCACGACGAAGGAGAGAGATGAGGAAAGTTGGGGTTTTTAGTTCAATGAGGAAGATTTAAATGGCTTATAGGTTCTTTCTTCTTAAATCAAGAGAGTTCTTCTAAACTTTTCTTTTTCTTTTTTCTTTTTTTTTTTAATTTCAGAAGGACATTTTTGTAATTTCATTATTAAGCTAAAATTCCAACTTTGTTTTCAATCATAAATTCAAAAGTTCAATAAACTCAATAGTAAAGCAGATTTTAAAAATTATTAGTTAAACTAATGATCATAATTACTAATCGGTTTTTTCACCAAATACCCCTGACAAATCAAAAAATTCACCATATACCCTCAATGTTCCAAAAATTCACCATATACCCCTGGCTTTTCGAAAACGTTCACCAAATGCCCTTTTCGAAACTGCCGTTAACTTTATTTACCATTTTGCCAGTATTAAGCCCTAACCCTAAAATCTAAACCCTAATCTAACCCACCCCTCCATCCTAGCCCAAGCCCCCCACCCCTCACCCCCACTGCTCCCACCACCCCCAAATCCCCCTTCCCCCTTCCCCGTGACCCCCCTCCCGCCGACCCCGCTTCGATCCCTTCCCCCGCCGACCCTCTCCTCCCCCTCGCCGTCGAACCCCATCCCCTTCCCCACCGACACGGGTGCTTGCTCGCTCGCGTTTTCTCTCTTTCGCGGTTGCCGTTGTTGTTCGCGAGATGAGATGCTCGATGCACCACTTCTCTCTCTTCCCTTGGCGGTGAAAATTCAACCCGCATCCGAGCAACCCGGATCGAAGGAGCGAAGAGGAAGACAAAATCATTCGTGGGTGGGGGGAGGGTGGGCCGAGGCTCGGGGGGGGTGGAGGACGTCGGATGGCGTTGTTGGCCGGGGTGGAGGGGAGGGGTAGGGGGATGCGGCGGTGGAGGGATGTGGAGGGGTTGGGGGCTTTCGATTATCCGGGCTACGCGAGTTGCGGGGCTGCGGGGAGGGGAGGGGAGGGGCTGCGGCGGATGGGAGAGGGAGGGGAGGGGGGATGCGGCGGTGGTAGGGAGGGGGGATGCGGCGGTGGAGGGGAAGGGGAGGGGGGGAGGGCGGTGGGGGCTGGGTTGGAGGGGAGGGGGAGGGGGTGCGGGGTTGGGCACGGGGGTGGAGGGGTGGTGGGCTGGGTGGGTTAGGGTTTAGTGTAAGGGTAAGGTTTTAGGTTTAGGATTAGGGTAAGGGTAAGGGTTAGATTAGGATTAGGGTTAGATTAGAATTAGGGTTTAGGGTTAGTAATGGCATAATCGTAAATAAAGCTAACGGAGAGTTAACGGAAGTTTGAAAAAGGGCATTTGGTGAACGTTTTCGAAAACTCAAGGGTATATGGTGAATTTTGGAACATTGAGGGTATATGGTGAATTTTTAATTTGTTGGGGGTATTTGGTGAAAAAACCGATTACTAATTAAGAAAGCTGCTTAAAATGTTGGGTTGTTATAATGGTGCTTCAGAATTTATGTGTTGATTCTCTTCATGTGTTTCATCACCCTCATCATGAGTGACTTGTTGCTCCACCCGCACTTTAACACTAACAATATCTGCTGCAACAATGGACTTCACAGTAGGATTAACCATAGAATTTTCATCAAAGGCTACATTTCTACTAAGTATAACCCTATTTTCCAACGGGGACCAAATTCTATAACCTTTCACCCCATCTCCATATCCTACAAACACTCCCTTTTTAGCTCTTGGCTCCAACTTACCCTCATTTACATGATAGTAAACACTACAACCAAAAGCTCTCATATTTGAGTAATCTGCAGGCTTACCTGACCACATCTCATATGGTGTTTTGAGATTGATTCTAGAGTGAGGTCCACGGTTGATCAGATAGCAAGCTGTACTGACGGCTTCTCCCCAAAACGTTCTAGTCATTCCAGCATTAGGATCTCTCTCCGTAAGTGTCTGATTCATTCGTTCTGCTACACCATTCTGCTGTGGTGTATCCCTGACAGTATTATGCCTAGCAATCCCTTCATTCTTACAGAACTCATCGCACTCAGACCAATATAATTCCAGACCATTATGAGTTCGTAGCCTTTTCATCTTTTTCCCAGTTTGATTCTCCACCAAAGCCTTCCACTGCTTGAAGTTCTTGAAAACTTCACCTTTTGACTTATGATCACCCAAGTCATTCTTGAAAAATTATCAATGAAAGATACAAAATATCTCTGACCTCCCAAAGATTCAACCCGTGAAGGACCTCAACAATCGGAGTGGATATAATCAAGAGTACCTTTCGTTCTATGAATGCCCTTAGGAAACTTGCTACTATGTAGTTTTCGAAGACACAGTGCTTACAAAACTCAAGGTTTGTGACCTTGTGGCCACCCCAGAAGATCTGCCTTGGAGAGAATTTGCATTCCTCTCTCACTCATATACCCAAGTCTCATGTGCCATAGCTTGGTCATATCCTCTTTTTGGATTTCAGATGAAGCAACAACAGCTGAACCTGAGAGAGTAGAACCTTGCAATATGTACAAAGTTCCACACTTGACACCCTTCAGCACATCCTTTGAACCCTTGCAGACATACACAACTCCACCTCCACCTCTGAAACTGAACCCCTTACTGTCTAGCAGACTAAGTGAAATCAGATTCTTGGTCATCTGCAGGACGTGTCTAACATTGTTCAATGTGCAAAATGTACCATCATGTGTCCGGATCTTGATGGAGCCAATTCCAACTGTCTTTGCGATCGCACTTGTTAGACATTGTAATATTTCCCTCATCTACCTGCTCATAGGTAGTAAACCACTTCCTACGTTGACTCATATGATACGATGCTCCAGAATCAAGAACCCACACATCATTGTAGTGTGACTGTTCATTAGCAACTAGAGCAATGTCATCCTCAGAATTCGAATTTTCTGCTACAACAGCAGCAGACCCAGACCCATATTTATCCAGATGCTTCTTCTTAGGACATTCCTTCTTACAATGTCCCTTCTCCTTACAGTAATTACAAACATCATTAGGTTTAGGACCCCCTTTTTCCCATAATTCCCCTGTCCCTTACTACTACTGGCCACTAATCTAGAGGCCTGACTGTCTGTACCTGTAATACCGGATGCCTTATGATGCAATTACCTAGTATGAAGAGATGATCTAACCTCTTCTAGGGCCACAGAATCTTTACCAACAATGAAAGATTGCACAAAATTTTCATACAACAATGGTAAAGAAACAAGCATAATTAAAGCGGTATCCTCATCCTCCACCTTAACATCAATATTACGCAATTCTAACAAAATCGTATCTAATTGATCAAGGTGATTCCTAAGAGGTGTACCTTCATTCATGCGCAGACTGAACAACGTTGCTTCAGAAGCAACTTGTTGGATAGAGACTTCGTCATGTACAAACTCTCCAATTTCAACCACAGATGCGGTTTCCTCCTCCGCGACCTCAGTAATGATATCGTCGGCAAGACACAACATGATCGTTGAATGTGCCTTTTCCTCCAGAACGACCATCTCAGCGGTAACCAAATCCGACGACTTCTTCGCCAATGGTGCCCACAACCCTTGTTGCTTTAGTAAAGCCCGCATCTTGATTTGTCATAGACTAAAACTATTTCTCCCAGTGAATCTATCGATTTTCACATTCAACCCAGACATCTCTCACTCGGATCAAACCCTAGCTCTTGATACCAATTTGTTATAACGGATGTGAGAAAGAACAAATAATGAATGCAAAAAAATAAAAACACACACATATTTAACGTGGTTCACCAACAGTTTGTTGGCTCCATCCACGGGCACAAGAGAGAAAAGCTTTATTGATCTTGAGGAATTTCCGACGCCACTTTCCACAAGCTTTTTTTGTAGGTCCCCTTCCTTTTCTCTTTTTCGTCGCCAATGATTTCCTACAACTTTGTGGTGCTTTTACAAGTCTTGTACTTTGTGCATTTAGTTCTTCACCGCGAGGTCAGTATTGCACGTAATCCTCTCCTATGAGAGCATTTACATCTGCCATCTCCTCAAGCCTATGTACGTACTCGCCATCAAGATCCCGATCCTTGGGATCACCTTTATCCCGTACCTTTCTCTCATCATATGACTCATCCTCGGTAGTATGTTCACTACCCGTGCTCTCATCTATATGCACATCTGCCATCTCCCTGAAATTGTACAAGTATACGCACTAATATATATAGCTCAAGAAACCCAAAAAAAAAAAAATAAATAAACATTGGCACTAAGGGGGGCCTATGCGGTGGGTGTGCAGCAGGGGGAGGGGGATGGGCAGGGGGATGTGTAGAGGATGAAGGGGCTAGGCAAGGGGGGTGTGCAAGCAGGGGGAAGGGGCAGCTGGGGGATGGGCAGGGGGCTTACACACTAATGACGGCTTAAAAGATATAGATTAAAACATATAATAAGTCGCGTCAAAACCCCGTCAAAAACTCGTCGCCCGGTTGCCCGGGCCAAACCGCACGGTCGGGCGCACAAGGCGAAATCGCCACGATACAAAACCCAGCTCGCTTGGGCACCGCCTGGGCGAGCCTGTCCGGTCGACCGGGCGAGCCCACAGCTCGTCTTTTAGCCCAGATTCAAGGCATATAGTCAACATTATTTGAGCTAAATCTTGAGACTAGGGAGCTCATTAGGGTACCTCACTTGGGTGATGTAGCAATTTTCTTGGGTTGGGAATCTTCCTTTTCAGCAAAAGTATATAATGTTAATGTTTGCGAATATAACTCTATATATTGTTGTGATGATTATAACATGTATTATAAGAATGCTAGGGATAAGGATTTGGGTGTTTACAACTTAGGTGAAAATCGTATAAAGTTTCTATGATGGTCTATCACATTATAGTGAATTTACACCATTTATGTGGCTTCAGCAAACGCCAATAAAGAATGTAACGTATGATTATCCCTCCCTATCTCTTCCCCTCTCTTTGTTTTTTTTTCCTTTAAGTTGTAAGCTATATAAGTATAAACTGGTACACAACGAAGTACTTTATTAATCACTTATATGATATGGAGGTCTCATGTATTGTATATACTTCCCCCATCGTTTATTAATCATTATATATGGTATGGGTTGGACGCATATATTAATACAACGGAAAAAGTAACGATGTGTAGGATGCAAAGATAAGTGGTTCTCAATAGTATGTGAAAAAGTAGATGATATTTAAGAGGAAAAATGCACTTAGAAATGGATATGTGTAATGATTATAAGTAAACGTCCACAAAAAGAGCGGATAAAATATATTTTAAGATGTCGTATCTCAATCAAACTTTTTCAAATAATTCAAATGATCAATATACTGATAATTTATATTTACCTATGTACTTGAGTTTTGCTTCAAACTAAAATTTTAATAGAAACATTACCCAAAAACCCTAGCCGTACGTAATTTCACAAAACTCTCTCCTCCCCAGCGAAACACCAGCGAAAACAAGAAGCCTTAGGGGATCGACAACCGCCTAGGCACGGTGGCCATCGAGCCCCTCCCCCCTTTTTTCTTTCCTTTCCCGTTTCGTTTTCGTCTTCTCCTTTCGTTTTCCGGTAGTTTTGTCGTCGTTTTGTTAGTTGGTCGCTGGTTGTTCCCCCTCCCTAGTGGTCGTCAGTTTTTCCCCCACCCTCTTCCTTGGTGTTAGTCGTCCGTTGCGCCGTCCCACCCGCCGAGTCTTGGGCTTCCCTGTCCCTTATTCCCTCGTTTTCCGTCGGGCCTCCCTATCCCCTTTCCCCTCGTTTTGCGTCGGGCCTCCTCGCCCCTCTTCCCCTATTTTAGTGTTGGGCCTCCCTCCCCCTGTTTTTTCCGTTGGGCCTCCTTACCCCTTCCCCCTAGTTTAAGTTGGGCCTCCCTTTCCCCTTCCCCCTAGTCTTTGGGCCTCCCCCCGCCCTTCCCCCTTGTGATCGGTTTTCCCTAAGTGGGTTAAGTTTTAAGTATGTTTATCTTTTTTCAAGTATGTTTCTCTCCGCTTCTTATTATGTGTGGTAATTTTTTAAAGTTTAGGAGTCACTTGGTTGGATAAGGAATGGGGATTCATAATAGTAGCATTGTGGTTTTTTTTTTTTGAAATATGTGATGTGGGTACCGGTGAATCAAGCGGATTGTGTGCGTGGTCGAGGCGATGCACGTTTTTCATGCTTGGGATTTCTGTTTTCTAGTTTCTCAAACCGGCGAAGTGTTCGAGAGCTCACTTTATTTAGCTCTTTTTGTAGCTTGGCATTGACCTTTATGATCCTTGCCTTGACAAATTCAAATATGAAAGTGGCACACCGGTTTCATCGGGTGGTTTTCGGCGCTCCCACTCAAAAAGAGTTTCTCCTTTCCAATGGAGAAACCCGACATACTCTCGAGTGAGAGTACCGAGTCACAAAGGAATGTGACTCTTCACAAGATCATGAGCCTAGAATCCCATGCAATAGAGGTTTGTTGGGATTGCTCATGCGGCGAGATGCAACGCTCGTCGTTGGTTGTCCGTTGTCCGAATCGTGAACGACATTCGCTTCTCTTACCACTCGTCATCGCCCACCGTAGTTTTGACTCCACCATCACCCGGCATTGACCAGCCGATGCCCTCCGTCTCATGCGACTCTTTATTGTGTTTGTTTGTTTTTGTTTTCTATGGTTTGTACGAGCTCCTAAAGCTCATTTAGGTTCGTTTGTTTGTTTTAGCTTTGGTTGTATTAGCATTAGGCTGTACTTTCTCTTTTAATTAATGTACGATTTCTCGTTGTCAAACTAAAATTCTGTTCCTACTTGTTGAATTTTATCACATATTCATGTGATATAAAGCTCTTTAGATGCCTTTGAAAGAAAAAAAAATTATTTCCCCGTATAATCAGCATGAAAGTTGCTTCGTCCTTTCAAAAAAAAAAAATTTGCTTCTTTCACGTGTAACATTCGGAATTGAGCCTCAATTGTTTCAAGAAAAATTGCAGACCATGTTTAGTAGCTTTTTATTTTTACTGGCTTGTATGAAAATTGCTAGCAGAAAAAGAAAAAGATAAATTTCTTAAACTTTAATCAGATTAAGAAACACAACGCAAATGATATTGTCAATCTTATTCAGTATGTCAAACATAAGTATTCTGTGAAATTCAATTAAATTTACATTTGTCTCAACACATCTAAGCTTTATTTTTTTGTAGGAGAAAGGTGCAAGAACATATTTAAGCTTATTAGACCTAATAAGAAAATACTTTCCTTATCTTTCATTATCACTCCAAAATGAATATACATATATAACAAAATCTTATATAAAACGGAATTCAATAAATTATTTTGAAACCAAGACAACCTTCTCTACTATATCAATTGAGTTTTAAGGGGTGATGGATTGCCATTCGTAAAAAATAACATGTAACATTTGATAAATAAATGCTAAATTCGTCGCAGCTAAAACTTGTATTCTAAATTTACCATTGCTCAAAGCCTCAAACATCCTTAATATCAACGAGAAACTGTCAGCTAATCTCGTAGATATATAAAGTGTTCTAAGTCAATTGGCAGTCTCTTGACAAAAAATAAAGGAATATGACATTTTCATAAATAAGATGCTACTATTATCGAGGCGTAGGATCAAATATCCAATCATAATTAATTTTTTTAGTGAAAAGAAACTAAAAGAAAATTCACGACTTGATACTATTACTGAATTGAACAGAATTGAATTCGTATGAATTGAACTGAAGTGAATGAAAACTGTGAGAAGAAACCGAACTAAATTTTCTTGAACTGAACTGAATTTTCCTGAACTAAACTGAATTTTCATTAATTCAATCCAAAAGAACAGAGCCTAAATATAAAACGACATATAGTGATTAGTGACATTTAATTACGAGAATATCCCTCAATGTACAAGCTTTTTACATCTTAGAGATGTACGAGTGACTCATTATCAATATAGATAGTTAGATATGAAGACAAAGGTTAGGAAAGTAAAATCAAGACCCAGAAATAAAGTTTGGAAACAGTTAAATATATACTAACCTCCGTTTTTAAATAAGTGCAATAGTTTGCTTGTCAACGCACAACTTTGACCATTAATATATCTAATTATGTATTTATAAAAGTAATAAAAAGCTGATATTATCAAAATATTAAGGAAAATTTGTCAAAAAAAACATTTTAAAGGTTCAATTTTGCGAGAAAAACCTTTTAAAGAATTCTTTGCGAAAAAAAACCACTAAATTAATTTTTCTTGCAAAATGAAACCTATTCCCATTTTCCGGTGTGGTTTTTGAGATGCATAGGGGTGGTGCTGCAGATAATGAAAATAGGGGGTTAAAGAAAGATAGAAGGGTCAGCGTCGGAATTGAGAAAAAACACACCGGAAAATGGGAATAGGTTTCTTCTTGCAAGAAAAATTAAGTTTGTGGTTTCTTTTCGCAAAGAATACTTTATAAGGTTTTTTTTCGCAAAATTGAAGTTTTTTTTGACAAATTTTCCAAATATTAATTGGAGAATCATGTCGAGTTTTCAGTCTATGGGCTAAAGTGAGGATTGTAAATAATGCAATAATCAAAATGTTGCACTTAAAAAAAAATGGAAGTATAACGAGAAAAAGAACAAAGAAATAATTAGAGCTCCCGCCCATGGAAAGAATACCAAAATCCCAACATGTTCATCTTGGTTGAATTCTGCAAAGAAAGTTGAGAAGGACGCAATTCAACTTCAACTGTTCAACCCAACAAGTGGGGTTATGGAAATTTTGCAGGTAAATCAGCAATTATGGTGATAATTGAAGATTAGTTTGCTGTTGCATGCTTACTGATTAGCAAAAATAGATGCATTTATTGGGCTTACAGCAAATTTAAATTTACTACTTACTATCGCATTCTTTAGTTTGCCCAGATACCCAATTCCTCTGATTATCAAGTTACTTCTTTTAAATTTTCAATCTTTGCTTAACTACAATTTACAACCCCCCAACACACACAGTAAAATCCTCATTTACTTGCTTTGATTTTTTTTTTTGCAACGATGATAACTTTTTGGTGGATTAAATTAGCAAGATGTCGAATCGAGATCCTCTTGCTGCCCACACAATTTACTGCATATGCTGTTTTTTTCACACTAGTAACTGTAGATGTTTATTGTGTTTTGCTGCTTTACAAAATAATGGTTTAATTTGCTGGTTTTTTTTTTTTTTTTTTTTTTTTTTGGGTACAATGTGGAGTACTTTGTACGTGACGTTTTGATTTTTTAAACTTTATATACTGACCTTAACTCGAAATTTGTTACTAATATATACAAATATTAGAATGTAAGATGTTGAATAAATGTCAATGTACATTTTGAGTTAAAGATATTAATCGTCAAAGTTGTGTGTTTGCGAGCTCGAAAGTCAAAATGTTGCCGCTAAAAAAAGCCGGGGGGGGGAGGTATTATGTTTCAGCAAATGGATATCCTTGTTGTAGTCCTATATAACTTGTTTACTATCTGAATCATACTCTAAGTTGATCTTTTGCTAGGGCTTTTAGAAACTTCTCTTACACAGGGGTCTGAATGTGAAAGTTTTTTGGCTCCCCAAATTCCCAATACTGCCAGAGTGGTGGTAACCGAAGTGGGTGTTTCTTGTTGTTCTTGAATTAGTATTTTTTTCATAAGCAAGCATGCAATAGCACTTTATTAAGTGCAACGTAAGATTCTGTAAGTAGTAAGTTGCAAATGAGTTGTGTTGTGTGAGTAGTAGCGGGGCCATCCTTTCAAGATCAGCAATTAGCAAGAACAAAAGAATCTTCTTTCTTATCTTTACAGTTTACACTTCTGCACACACATCTACATGCATAGGAAGAGGATAGATGCCTCGTCTTCTATGGGAAATATACGGTATTACAAGCTTGCAAAAATATGTTTTCTAATGTAGTACATGATACATCTATTGGCTTCAGCTACCATAACTAACCTATGTCATTGCTACAATGCTTTCATTTCTTGTGAAGTTGGCAACTTCAACAGCATCTCACTCCTGCAGGTTGCCAACCCGTGGCCCAGTTAATGTCTTTTTGCTAAATCTATGTCGCCGTGTAATTGTAGCACATGCTAAATTTAACTCTTTTCCAAGGCTCATCAGGTGCTTTATCAGTTGGAATATATGATTGCTAGTTACTGTCGTCTGAAATTAGTTGGCTAAATGACTTGTTAGGGTAGATCAACAGGTTGTCAAGATTTGCAAGGCTTTGCCATCCTTTAATCTACCTCATCTGCATTTGCTGTAAAGAGAAGAAAGCTGTGGGTTGGAGGAGAACAACACCACAAAGAGCAAATAATAAATTTGTTGGTATAGAAGATGTGAACAATGTAAATTTTGATACTCTACCTCTTGGTGATGCTGTGGGTGAGGGACCCTTTGAGCTGTTTGGAGCTGAAACAGCGGCATCACTTATCTATGTAACAAATTTTGCTTTATGTTAGAATTTTGTCAACATCATAATCACAAGTACAGAAATCTCAAGCACTTGCTCTATATTTGACTTTGTAGAAAGCTGGAAAGGTTGCTCGTTTCCAGTAAAGTCAAAGATGCAGCACGCTTTGGCTTTTGTTTTATATTGGGCTAAATGAAAATGGCTCTTTAAACTGCATGTGCTTCTCATTGGATTTTGAAGTAGTCGACAACCATTTCATTTCAGATTATAGGAATGAGCTTCTCAATTGTCTTGGGGGTAAATGTGTAAATTTTATCCCCTTACCTCGCAAAGTGTGTGGGAATAGAGGTATTGGGAATTAGGGATTATGCTGATTAGTGAGCGGTCTTTAAGTGGGAAAAAATTTACTCTTTTTTGGTTCACCTGAAACAGAAAGTTGGAGTGATATCCTATCTACTTGAGTTCTGCAGCTAGTATGAGTAGTATCACTGGGAAACTGAAAATAGGTTCTCCAGCAAATAAAAATATTTCATATATATCTCATCTCAAAGAATCTTAACTATGTCCAAGGCTTATCCCCACTGTGTAAGATTCTCCAAGAGAACTAATTAAGTATACATATGATTTGCATCTGTTATAGTACTCTGATTATTACAGAATGTAGATTTTAGTTCACTCAGTCCCGTCTTCTTATGCCATGTTTACCACTGCTTTACTCTGTAAAGGGGGGAAAACTTTTTCTTTCTTTTCTTATCATGTTATAGCTTATGGGATGGCATTGACAGTTTGCTTAGAAAAAGCATAACTGTTTTATCACTAATGCAATAACAACTGAGAAAAAAGTTTTCTTTTACTGCTCACCTGTGACATTGATGTCCGGCTGTGGACAGGGGAAGGGTCTGGTGTGGTAAAAAACATGAAAGGATGTGATCTTTCATCAGCAAAATCTCGCAATCTGTCAAGCTCTGGCAAGACAACTTTCCCGAGATCTGGTCGGTCTTTCCTCCTCAACTCAGCACATTGTATAGCAATCTTTGCCAGGACTATGGCTTCCTCTACTGGCCAATCAGGTACCGACGGATCCAGCATGTTAGCAAATGTTCCCTTCTCAATAAAGTGTTCTGCGTGGTGTGCCAAACCCATGGGTGGCTTGGCAGTTAGCAGTTGGAGAAGCACAACCCCCAGGGAGTAGACATCCGATTTAACACCAAGCATACCAGTTTGTTGATATTCTGGATCGATGTAGCAGAAAGTCCCGGCAGCTGATGTCATGCAATATTGTGTTATGTGATCAGCAACGGAAGGGGGCACTAGCCTCGCTAATCCAACATCGCCAATCTTAGCGACAAAATACCTATCCAGAAGTATATTCCCAGGTTTAAGGTCACGATGAACTAGCGGTTCTGGCTTTGTCTGATGGAGGAAATTCAGTCCTGTTGCAATGTCTGCTGCAATTCGGAACCTAACTTGCCAAGAAAGGGCTGGGGTATTCCCTCGCCGAAACAAACGATCATCCAAACTACCATTAGCCATGTATTCATAAACTATACAACCATATTCAGGGCATGCTCCTAGTAGAAGAACCATGTTGGGATGCCTGATGCAGCTAAGTACTTCAACCTGCAACAGTCCAAGGTAAACAAAAATGATAAGCTGGATCTGGATTTTGAATGGGTTTATGATCTTGAAAACTATTGCATTTTAAGCAACAAAAGTACAATGAAATACGAATTGTTTGCAGTAAATAACTGAACTTGTCACATGCTCATTAGATAGGGATACAAAGTTTAATAGAACTTCTTAGACAAAGAGAACTAGAGTTTCTTTGAGGCTTTGGTAATTTTCATTCAATAGGCTTTGTATACAAATATACTTCTTTATGCTTTTATTATATACATATTCTAAAACACAAATGAACATCTTTTCAGGGTCCCATCATAATTCCTCTCAAAAACTCAACTTATTATGTTTTGGCTCTGTGTTGTAATTGTTTATGCAAGCTATATATTTGTCACTCTTTCCGGTCTGTTACTTCTGTAATGAAGTGAAATCCGATATATTATTCAAATCACTGCTTTTCTCTGGTGGGGGATTCGCAAGACATTACATTGGGGGGAAGTCCATTCACTTCTCACTCTCATATTATGTGTGATGAGCTCCGTTCACCACCCACCTGATTCACAGAAGACTCACAGCAACAAGGATCACAGAGATCACAATGAAGCAGATAGCAAATGATAATAAAACAGAAAATAAGAAGATAAGTGAGAGGAAGGTGATAATGAAAATTGATGATAAGGCACTACAAGCCTGGTGAGATTCGAGAGGCTCCCACTCTCCCAATCCCAATTTCCCTTACAATAACCAGCTCACGACACTCTACCTCCACTCCCCTTTTATTCTAGAAATTCCTCCTGTACAAGCACTCAGCAAATAACTAACTCCTGCCACTCCTGCCACGTAATATTCCTTCTATCCCCCATTTTCCAAAATTACTGATTTGCCCCTCTGGTGCTATGCCTCTTGTATGTAAGTAAGTTGGGCCTATTCAAGATCAGTAATAAATTGGGGATATGACAAGGTCAGAGTCAAAGTTGCTTATATGTCTGCTTAAGATTGTCAAAATTCTGACCCTATTGAATATGATAAACCTTTGGTGATGGTTATATCCGTTAAACATACACAGAAGCGAAACAATAAAGTAAATTAATCAAATTGAGTTGGAGCTGAGATTGCTTGTGGTAACAAAGGAAGCATGTACCATTATCCTCTTAGTTATATTTCGAAACTCATAACCAGTAAAACAATGAATGTATTATCAGGTGGATGAAGTATTAAGATGGATTATCAGAAAATTACTTATGTTAAACCTGATGAAATTCTATTTGATGAATATGTGACTTTGTTTTTCGCAGGTTATTCATACAACTTTGGTAGTGAGTTAATTCTCTTACAGAATGGATCACACGACATTAACCTTTAATATAAGCCTTGACAATATCTGTAAGTAACTAATACTCTTTTACTTTACCTCTTGCTGGAACTGTGTTCTTCCTTGTGCAGCATCTGGACGTAAAACTTTCACTGCAACTCTTGTATGATCAAGGTAACACTTAAAGACAGGTCCATAGCCTCCTTCTCCAACCTTGAGAGATTCAGAGAAAGAATCTGTTGCTGTCTCAATCTCTTCAATGGTGTATTTCCTGTAGCTTACGGAGCCATTGGTTGATCTGTAGTCTGTGTTTCCTGCACTTAGTTTTCTTTCTTCCTGTTGCTCTGCCGCCCTTTCTGCTTTTTTTCTTTCAGCAAGCACCATTGCCACTTCCTCAGGAGTTCCTGTTTCCTCCAACTTTTTGTCTTCTTCTAGCCTCCATCGGTGAAGCTCCATTGCCTGCGTTTGTTTAACATTTTAACAATCAAATGCCAATTTTAAGAATCGAATATCGATTCCTCTACTCCCTCCCCAGTGTTACCTAGTTCGCTATGTAATTCGCCGTTTGAATTCGCCAATTCGCCCAAAATGGACCAAAAACAAACCAAAACCAACCATAATTCGCTTGTTTCAATTCGCAATTTGCGGGGGAATTAGCGAATTAGGTAACACTGCCCCTCCCCCTTACAATCTTCTTCAGAGTACCCATAGCTTCTTTTTTGGAGTAGGGGGTGTCTGTTTGTGAAGGTGTGAAACATACTTGTTGTCTTTCTCTCTCTTTTGCAACAACTGCTTCTTTGCAGGCTTCACTGTACATTTCCATAGTTTGCTTTAGTTCAAGCTTAAGCCTTCTCATCTCAGTTTCTGTTTCTTCCTGCAACATTTCCAGAAAGGTTTATATTGTTACGTATACTTCATAACTTGAACAAATAAACAGTAAGATACATGAAAGGCATCGGCATGTGTGTATTTCGTACACAACTGGAGAAACCAGTAAATAGTACATGCAAGATACATGAAAGTCATTGGCAGTTGGCACATGTTTGTATTCTGATTGAATTTGAAGAAGATAATTATATTTGATGAGTTTGCTGCCTCTATGGTAGTATGGTTACAAAGTACGAAAGGTTGCTGTGGTACATAATAATCGCTCAGGTCAGAGTGCTATCAATAGTATCCTAGATTCCTCAAGGTGGGCAGCTGAGTGCAAGTTAAACCTAGGTAATGTGCACAGAAAAGCTGCTTTTTTGCACATTCCCTTTAATTCCCTTGTGTGAGGGAAGCAATGAAAAAGGAAGTAGTTGAGGGCAAGTTACAACAACCTAGATATTTGTTTGTATGCAATACAATGTGCAGCTTTACCCAAGAATATAGCATTATCTAATTGCACGTGTCAGCGATAAGTGTAGAGTGTAGACTATATATATATATATACTATTTGATGATATGTGACATTACTTCATGGTTTACTGCATTAAGTTGGAGATATTGTCCATGGATATCTTCATTAAGTTTAAAGTGCTTACGCTAGGCAGTGAAGAAGATGAAGTCATTCCACTTTCTTGCGACATAAATGAAAAATCAGGCCTTGGGCTCATATCATTCATCCTTTGTCCGAAGCGAACTGACCCAAAACTATGGTCTGAACTGGTAGACATTCTTGGGGTGCGTGCTGAATCCATGTAGTCATACTGCACGGAAAGGCGATCAACACTTGTTCTATCTGAGCTCACGAAGGATATATCTGTATCACTTTCCGGAAAGTCACTCATCATCAGCCTTTCATTTATTCTATCTGGCCTGATAGAACATTTGATAACATGAGTGCATATCATCATGATAATTGTTAACATTTAATGCATGAGAGTACTAAATATGGAAGTAAGGCTTAACTCATATTACATTGATCTCATTATCTTATGATTTATTTTGATCTGGAATCGGTTAAGCATGATTAGTGATTACCCTCGTATGTCATTAATTATAAGCTTCTTTCATAGTTGTATACTTGTATCCAGAGGGATGATTGACAGTATGACAATCATAGAATGAGCTTGCCCTTCTAGTGGAATAGTATGTAGTATGTACCTGACTAACTCCCTGTCATCTCTTGGTGGCGTGTACCCGCTGTAAGATGGCCTTTCCCCTGCTTGCACAGAATCCAGATTTCATGATTTGGAGAAGAACCAACGCAAGTAATATAGTAGTGCAGAGAAAATAAAGAAACCTTTAATGCTCAGACTACGCTGTGGAGGTGTCGAAATAGGCGTGGAAGGACTTGATTTGTCTTTGACTACGCTTTCTAAGTAGTTCTGAAGAGGTGATGTGTGTGGAACTGGTCGTGAAGCATTGCGTACGTTTGACATCTTAGTCTTCGAGATTACATAAATATTGCAGAAATCAGGTGCTCCTCTTGACACAATAGTTGGTACATCTGCTTGCTTGAATTTTCTGTGTTACAATAAAAATAGATCTTCACAGATCACTGTCTATTCAATGGAAACACAGAATTAAACTAGGTCAATCCGTTATGTAACGAAAATTTGAACTTATCGTTCCGCAAATTGCCGTTACATAATGCCGTGATCAGAATCACGTCCTCGCAGTGTCGTTCGTTACTCAACAATGAGTCGTCACATTACAACGTTATTTTCCCCGTGACATCCATTTCTTGTCAGTCTCAGCCAAGATGAATGAGATGGAAAACATACATTGCAACATTAAAAGCATGAACAAAC
This sequence comes from Beta lomatogona, assembly GCA_947646795.1. Lineage (NCBI taxonomy): Eukaryota > Viridiplantae > Streptophyta > Magnoliopsida > Caryophyllales > Amaranthaceae > Beta > Beta lomatogona. The sequence continues at coordinate 275,254 of CANSNZ010001320.1, forward strand.
CAAGAAAGGAACAAGAATGTGATGTTGGCTTTCAAGTTGAAAAATGTATATAGGGTATGTCTATATATATCAATAATAAACTGGGAATTCATGTTTTAAGTAATTATTCATTCACCAAATATAATCCAATCATATGATAGTGTTGGTCAAACATGCTGACATAATACCTCAAACTAGAAAAATGCAAATTTAAGGTTAGAAGTCCCTTGCCACGATCCATCAGATTCTGTGATATGGCGACCGTTACCTTAAACGCGAAGTCGCAACCTCATCAGTAATTCTTTTTCCTTGGATTTAAAGCATTTGCCTCATATTATCAGTAATTCTTCAGTTTGTGATGCCAAATTAAAAGTTTCCAATAATTTTCTATAATTGCTGGGCAAATTGAACATCACCAGGATTCAGGAGTTACTGTTTTTTTCTAGTTTACTTTATATACTTTAGGGACTATGTTTCCGACATGCTATGTGTCTCAAACATTTTATTTGTATAATGTTGTTGTTTTTCATAGATTGTTATCTACTGAGAATTCTGTGACTTACATGCTTACGTGCTATACACAGATCGGTCATTGTACGTGATAAATATATAGAAAAGCCATTGATACTACTCAATGAGTAATTTTTGGAGCTCTTACCTCATAAATCCACCTTTTGAGGCACCAAGAACCAAATTCTCAATTGCCGCATAGTTGGCGTATTCTATTAGAGCTCTGCCTACATCGTTATCTTTTAGTGTGACATCTATGCAGCGTATCTGATACAACAGAAACCAAGTTAGCTAAGTAAGCACTTTAACATAAACAGCAAGAAAAAATCGACCAAATCGTAATATTATTGTGACAGCTTATATGTCCTCAAGACCTCAACTTCTTGCTATAGATCTTAATTCTTAAACTATATTTAAGAGTTAATCTTGTTTTCCCTCAGTTCCTAAATAGTTTACACTACCTCCTTTTTTTTTATCTGTACCAATTAGTTTACACACTTCAAATTTAGGAATGAGACCATATCTATTTTTTCCCCTCTGCTTCATGAAAAACTATTGTGCCAATGTCAACTCTCAGTATGCTTATAATCTTTTACACAGACAGATGGAGTACATGTTTGCTTATGATTATTTTCCTTTGTCACCTAGGTTCTTGATCTTTGCACTTCATTACTTAATATCTTGCTGAGTTTGGTTGTTTGGTTAATTCTAGTTAGTATGGTTAAAAGCAGCAGTACGATAGTAAAACTTAAAAAACATACATCCTTGCGAGTGCAAAAACAGCGAAATGTGAGGAACAATTCCTTTGTTTGCTTGTCAACTTGTTGATAGTTTGGTGATGAGCCTGGACCTGATGCTGATACAATGGCAGAACTTCCCGCTGCAAGCATGTAAGATAATTCGTTTTAGAAAAGGTCTAAGTTCAAATATGCAATCATTTATGTTAAATCCAGCAAATTAAATTTTGGTTGCATCCTGGTGATATCTTCATGATCCGGTCTGTTTATGTCTTAAAATTATTAGCCTGTCTTTGTTGACATTTTTGTCCTGGAATATTTGAACATTTGTCTTTTTGTGGTTCATCATTTCATTTTTCTAATTTCTTTGCCTTCTGTTGAAGGAGGTCTTGCAGGAATTCCTATGAAATTGCTTGGAATGGTACGTCTAATCTAAAGGTAAGCCTACAATCAGTTTGTTCATGCCATCAAGCAGGTTATTATGCATATTGTATCTTTTCAAAAAATATGAACATTGGTGCCTGAGGTTTAATGATGATAATATTTGTAGTTCTTGCGACTTATGGAAAAATTGGTAGTGATCCTACAGAGATGAACTAACGATACATGTTTTGATTCAAGCCCGGTGATTTTCAATATGAATTTATAGATGTTCATGAAATAATGTGAGCAAAGCTTTATTTTGTTCGAGTCCTGAATGTTGCATTTCATAACATGACCTGGTATTACTTGAAAATGATTTTTGTTTACTCTGGTATGGTTACTTCTTTATAGAAGTACTTGTATGTATCTAGCTATGCCTACTTTATAAGGGGCCTTTGGGTAAATTCTCAAAGGATTTTGATCTATATTAATATCTTTTTTGTTTGATAAATACTTTCCTTGTCTTGCATAATAAAATAAAAAAGAAACCTAGCTTCTATATATATATATACGATGATCCACAATGTATCTAAAGAAAAATATATACATGAAAACTAACAAGTTGGAGTACATCATAGCTACAAAATTAGCCAACTGAAATTAGGAGAAAAGGTGAAACAAAAAGAAAGAGCTTTTAAGAAGTACTTATTCACCAAAAGTTAGCGCTCTTATATAGTAACACCCTAGAAAAAGCATGTCAGATGAAAACTGGTCCAAACAGGTTTGTTCTGGGTTTGGAATAGACTTTTAGGTCCGATGCGGTCCAAGACTGACTCGGCTGGTCTGGTCTTAATGTCTAAAGAATTTGGTTTTGGACTAATGAATTTCATGACAATTAAGCTCATGAATAATATAATACTGCCTGTGTCCTGATTTAATTGCACCTGTTTACATTGTGCATTTTACTTGAATGATAGATGATTTGATATACATGACAATGATTTTATATTACAAAAAGAGTAAATATAAACCTCTCCAATTCATTTGGGGAAAAAGTGAAAGATGAGAATTATAAAATATTACAACAACTTAGAGAATTATAAAATACAACAACAACATAGCTTTGACTCTTTATTTCAAATACTTGCTTCATTTGACATATTGTTTGCCATTGCCCATTTTAATATAAAATGACTCATAATATTGTTTTTTTGGTTGGAGTAATTATTTTTCTTTTTTCTTTTCGTTTGGCTTACTGTTATTTGACCTATGTTAAAAGCATTATAATGTTAACAGTTTTATATTGATAACGTAACGTTAATTTATTTTATACTGATAGAAGCAATTAGGAAATGAAATCCAAGAAATTAAAAAAAAGAAAGAATAAAATTTTAAAAAACTGGTTGAGTTGGAACCTGCAAAAGAGGGGCCACTGGTGACGTGTATTAGGACGATTGCGCGGCCTCTACCGAGAAGGTGGTCAATGGCCCACCTGATCGCATATTGGCTGCCTTTGTCTTTGTCTATTGCTACTGCAACCAGCCCATGGTCCTCTCCTTTCTTTCCTGCATACCCTTTTGATGCCCACATTGCAAAATGTTCTATCCCTGCTTTTTTTCCTTATCCTTCCTGTGATTTTAATTTCTGTGTTTATAAATGTCAAACATGTACATGTATGAACAGAGACATATGATCAAACTTTGGCCATATCTTATTCCTGCTTGTCTTTTATTCTCTCTACAATACCTTTGAGGAAGAAATGGTAAGAAGACTAGCAACCTTTTTGTTTTCCTTGGAACAATGTGCTTCCTCTTTTTTTTTTTTTTTTTTTTTCTTGTGCATTTTTTTCTCCCACCCATATCTGTTGTGGTTATTCTTAGCCAAACACCTGAAATTTAGTAAAAAATCTAATACATGATATGCATTGAAAGTGGAAATAATCAAATATCTATTGTATAAATGCAGTAATGAATTATAGATCTCATGAAAAAAGGGAGAAAAATAACAGAAAAAGGCAAAAGAAGAAGAAAGCAGAAATATATCGGTACAATTACAAAACACTGATACTATTTCCCTGATAAATTTTTATTCTTTTTTTTATGTGTTTTTTGGATGAATTATTTTGCAGCGCAAAAGTAAAAATAGCAACTTCAATATATATTTGGTCCCCCACTTTCTCTCTCTACCTTTTTTAAAAACTCCCCACTTTCTATATGTAGCAACTAGCAAGAATTATGAAATGGAGGAAGTATATGGGAAAGGTTATTCTAAGTATTTTTTCTGAATCAAAAATAAAAGATATTCAAATGTAAGACATTTATTGATCAATTGTCGCCTTGTCGGTATTGCTTATCTTGATTACAAAGGGCATTTTTTTTTTATCTTAGGTTAGATGTTCAGTTTCTCTGCCATTTTTTTTCTATTTAAAGCTCTTACACTATGCTTCATCGAAGGACTATCTGAGGGCATTTTCATTTTTAGAGATCTATCTTATTTAAAACCTACATAAAAAAACACAATAAGACGCTACTATTGTGAAGCTGAAATAGTACTTGGAATGTCTTGATCTTTGTGCAACAAATCCCACATGATAGGAGTGGTTTAATGATAAAATTACTGCACAAAATAATAGGGTTAATAAAAAAACTTGAATGGACCTGGTCCACAATAAGTTACTTTGCACCACAACATAGTTTTTTATTTGATATAGTCAGTTTTTTTTATAATATAATCACCCTTTGTATAATCAATTTTTGTATGATATAGTCAGTTTTTGTATGATATAGTCGGTTTTCTATGTTATAGTCGGTCTTTGTGTGACTTGTTGTAGGGTTGATTGGCGAAGTGGCGGGTTAACCCTAATACTTGCATTGATTGTATACGTAACCTCATTTCATTATCTTTCCAAACTTTTGCTGGAGAAATGACGTGAGACTGGTAATATTTGAATGAAATAACTTTGCGAATCTATTACATTTTTAATTTCCTCTCCAGCCTCTATATTATTTCATTTGGAATGTCAGCAGTGTATTTTGGATAGCTAAATTTTTGTAGTTATTGAAGAGTTGGTTTAGTTACTGATGCCACATCATTTCCTTGGCAGATACTCGATCAGAAATTGAAGATCGGGCCATCGGGGTTATGCTCAAGTCTCAACTAAGTTTTGAGGCTAGTTTGCTACAATTTCAGATAAGCACTACATTGCACCATTGATTCAAGTCTTGGGGTGATTTTCCACTTTGCCCTGTAAAGGTTGCATGGCAAGCTCAGAAAAGTGAGTCTCTTATCTAACTTTGCTTTGCAAGCTAACTATAACTAATAGTTTACAAGTGGTATTAATTGCAGATAATCTTAATGTTATTTGTGACTAGTAATAAGACTTCTACTTGTAAAAAAAAGAGTTCATATTACATCAAATCGTAACTTAATTAAGATTATATTAATATCACTAGTGGAAGAAAAGCCGTTTTTAATCCCCTTATTGCAACAGGCCCAGTGAAATACCTGTTGCAAATACCAAGTAAATGGGGAAAGGGTTGTAAGAAGAAACATTCTTGGTGAAATTAAACAGATGAGTTGGATAGAAAAGAAATGAAGCAAACAAGTGCAAGAGAGTATAAAGACGACAAAGTTGTACAGAATGTCTAAGTTTTGACCAAAATGCCTAAAAATCTATAATGGTGTGCGAAGTTTGAATCCTCTAATTTATGTGATAGCTAAATTATATCCTCAGGAAGTTCTTAATAGAGCTTGTTTGTCTCTTTGATTTCTTCAATTTTCTCAACAGCCTCTTTTATGCTCCATCTTACATCTACATCCTCATGGCAACAACTAAAACCAACCTTCAAAAGTTTTTTCATTTCGTCCTGGCTGTGATGGGTTCCTCCCATCTCTTTATCAAAAACATCTTCTCCTTTCTCCTCTTCACTTGCTATATCATTTACCCAGGCTACTAGATTTTCACCCTTGACATTTCCAACAGCAAGGAAGTTGGTTGGGAATTTCCCAGTTAGTATTTCCAGTATGAGAATCCCGAGGCTCCAAACATCAGTCTTCTTTGTAAGACGGCCTAGTTGAGCATACTCAGGTGACTTGTAGGCAACCATGAGCTGCTTAGCATGCTCTGGGTTGATTAAAGGTTGGAGGGCATAGTCCATGAGAAGAGGTTCATATGAATCATTGAGAAGCACATTTGATGATTTAAGATAGCCGTGGGGCACAATATAGCTTGGGGAGCTCACTGTAAAGGTAAGCTAACCCCCTTGCTACTCCTTTGATTATCTTCAACCGCATTGGCCAATCAAACCCTCTATCTTGCTGACTGCGGTTGCCTGAAACAAAACAAAAGCACACCACAGTACGTTTAACACTTTAAGCATAACCAATGTAAAAACATCGGTTTTGAACTTTTTCTTATTCCTCTCTTCAGTAGGAGACCATCATTTATATTCTTCATATGTTCTCCCTGTGCATGTGCCAGATTATACTCCCTCCATCACACATTAGTTGCAACGTTTGCTTTTCAATGGTTAAAGTTCAACTTAGACCATATGTTTCCACTATGTTTATACACTAATATATAAGAAAATATATTATCATATGGGATATTGCTAGACTTCTTCCAATGATCTTTTCATGATACTACCTTTTTTATATACTGTTTTTTCACTAGTATGTGGTTAGAGATTTTAGTGATGAAAAATGTATCTGGGAGACTGAAAAAGCAAATGTCTCAACTGAAATGAGATGGAGGGATTGTAGTTGATTTTACGTCATGTTTTACTTACCATGGAGATGACTAGCCAAACTTCCGTTGTCAACAAAGTCAAAGATAAGAAGCTTCTCTTCTTTCCTGTAGTAATAAGCAACTAAAGCTAGCACATTAGGATGTCTTAACTTGCCCATTATCCTAGAATGCTCATGGAAGTCCTCCCTTCCTACTTTGCTCATCTGCCTGAATCTCTTCACCACCAGTAGTTCACCTGCAATTATCTCCACCTTGTAGGAAGACTCGAAGTTTCCGCTCTCCAACACCTCTGCCGATGCAGTCAACAGGTCTGAGAGGTCAAAAATTTTCCTGTCATCTCTCACAAAATCCAACTTCTCTGGGTCCGACCGCTTTTTTGTGGTTGTTGTGCGCTGTTCGCTTGGTGGCACGTATGTCTCTACAAACTGGTTCCCATCTTGAGATGCTAAAGTGTCCAGTTTCATTAACTTGGCCCTGCGTTTCTTTTGACAGACTAATAAGATTACCACTGTCAAGATCACTAGTGCAAGCAGTACGTCTACCACTATAATGGTGGTTTTACTTGATGATTTGTGTTTAGTTTTAGGAGTTGGAGCGCTGGCTGCTGTCTCACCATCGCATGGCTCAAGGGGGGCTCCACACAGTCCTTTATTTCCTGCATTTTTTTTTCTATGGAAAATTAATCATGTTGGACATTTAGAGAGTTTTCTCGAAGCATGGTTTTGAACATAAAACAATTAGTTTAGTAGGTCGCATTTAATGCATGTAATAATAATGAGTTTGTATATAATTTTGCAAGGACAATCCTATTCCGATGTCCATGGTAATGCTTCCTATCCTGAATTGATGAAGATAATTACATGCTCGGAAGTAGAGCAACCTTATATTACACACAAACACAATACGATACATATTATTTATCAACGCCTACCAAACATATCGATATTTATTTATTAATTTTTATGGCGTATTTTACCTGAAAAGAGCTTTGTATCAAGTTTCGTGAGTCTTGCCGGAAGAGGACCCTCCAATTGATTGTTCGCCACATTGATGCTTGGCAAGTTTTTTTGTTGAAAGTCTGGGATGCTCCCTTGGAATTGGTTGCGGTCTAATTTTAGCTCAACCAGGATGGGCAGTGTTGCGAGAGATGATGGTATCTTGCCGGTGAAGGCATTGTTTGTCAGGACCACTCTCCTCAAGGCATCCATTCCAGCAAAGATATTTTCAGGAATTTCACCAGAAAATTTATTATTAGTGAGAAAAAACGATCTCAATTTTGGTAAGCTATGAAGATCTGGAATAGAGCCTTCAAACTTGTTATTCTTGAAGCTCAAGGTCCTCAGTTCGGACAATTGAGAGAGAGCATCTATATCAAGGGTGCCTCCTAAACCCATATTTTCTAGCTGTAAACCCCAGACTTTTCCATATTCACATATGACACCAACCCATTTAGAGGTACCACCATTTGAGCATGGAGTAGTAGAAGGGTTCCAGTTCGGAATAGCCTCCTTATGTGTAAGGGATGACTTAAACTTTAGCAGAGCCTCGGCCTCCGTGACACCTGATACAGATGTTCCTATATAGGTTATTGCTAGAAGAGATAGAATAAGGAAGACGAAGAAACACGAGGTTGAAGGTGGTGGGCGCACAGGCGAAGCAAATGCATGCGCGCCCATCAGCAACTTTATGAAGTTATGTTGATGTGAAGATAGATGGTAATAATGTTACTAATACCCTTATTTTAACGTTAGATGTTGAACGAATCGAAGAAGGGAACGGCTAATCTTGGTTTCTATGGTTAATTTTTATTGTCTTGCATGTTGTTTCATCATCTTCTATCTTTGTTTCCTTTGTCTTTCATGAAGATGAGGCAGAGCGCATGCAAATGTAACACCAAAGAAAAGACGGAAAATGGACAAAAAGGTTGAAAAGGATGGAAAAGTTACAGAAAAGGGGAAGGTTTTGGAGGGTTTTTGGGTGTTTAGGAGAGAGAGATGGAGGGTGGCAAAGTCTCTGCTGGCTTTGCAAACTGTGAAATTGGCGGTGTGTTTCGGGTTTTTGGGTTGTTGGCGGAGGAGAATCTGGGAGATGAGCTGTGTTGAGGCCGAGAACTATGGCCATCCTTTGAATCATAAACATGTACAGTTTTCCTTTGTTTCTGTCTCATCCTAATAATAGTTTTTGCCAACTTATTATACGAAAAAGAGATTTTTACCAATCTGTCAAGAAAAATAGTCTCATATATAACTTTAGGAAGTTATATTTTTAAGATTATGTCATTTTGGGTCCGTTGGACTTTAAGTTGATTTTTGTTTTCTTCATTGCCAAAAACTGAGTTTACCGTAATTTTCATTTGTTTGGTCGAATAAATTTTAGTAAAGAAACTAGGCCATAGCATATACGTAATAATTATTGGGTACAATTTTATAATTGAATTTATATATGTCAACCGTGACAAATATATTATAAAAAATACACCTTATCAACTTGAATCTTGGATTGTGTTTGGTTGGGAGGAAAATTATTTAGTAAATATCTTCATTTTCCTCTAATTTGAAAAGGAAAAGGGGTGAATAATATTCATAAATCGAAAATGATTTTCCTAAATGTGACTTTATCTTTTGTTAATGTCACTTCCGCCCCATTTTCTTTTAGCGTTTTCTTATCAACTTTTATAGCAAAGAATTACTGTAGTCTATTCATCTTATTTTGACTTGTTTGAGAAGAAAAATAGTTGTTTTGCATGTAATACATTTTTTTGAGGTTGTATATCTTTTTATACGCCTCTTTTTATATGTCTCACGAGTTGAGAACAACTTGTTACTTTGTCTTACAATAATCTTCATATGTCAATTGACATGATTCTTTCGACAACTCTTAGTATATGCAATTGATTCATGCGAGTGGGCTGTTGCAGTTTGGTTCTTAAATCATACGCAATGTAGTTTGCAGCTGTGAGTTATGAATATTAGGGTATTAAGATTTCATATTGTGATGAATTATACATTATTTATCTATTTTTTAAAAATAAAAATAATATTTTCTCTTTATATATATATATATATAGATTTGGGCTCAGGTGAGAACACCTTATTTATATGAGAAGCTCTAGTTATGTGAGAACTTATCTTACCCCTTGACATTAATAGATCTAAGGGTTGTTGTTTTGCCACGTTTTTTAACCCCCTCCAAACTTTTAAGCCTTCTACTGTTTCATTCATTCCTCTTTCTCTCTCTTCGACACTAACTTCAGCTGGTTTTACTACTCCTCAACTATGGTTTCGTGATTTTGGATGAAATCAGTTACAAGCAGCAATTTGATCTTCCAATTTTTGTATATTATCTACTGTTGCTTCCTAACTCATCAAATATGGGTCGTGATTTTGGATGAAATCAGCAGGGTCGTGATTTGATTTCATCGATTTCTGGATTTTGTCTGCTTTTGCTCTTCAATTTTGTCTTTAAATCTCGGTACCTTATTGACATCTTAAGCTTGATTTGAGGCTCAAGGAGAAATCAGAGGTTAGGTTTTCTTAATTTGTTTTGAGATATTAATCATCTTATTATGTTAAATTTACTGAAAATCAAAGTGGAATTTATTTGGATTTTGAAGAAAATTTGTAGTTATTTTCATTTTGATGTACTTGTAGGCAACTTGTGATGTGCTTTTAGGCAATTCATGATGTATATTTAAGCCACTTGTAGGTGGGCAAGTATGGTTGTTAACTGAACACCTAAAATTGGAGAAAATGGAACTTCCATGGTTACAAAAGATACCTGTTCATGATATGTGTTTGCTGATTCTAAAAATTTCCCGTATACATGAACTGCCTTCATAGTATATGGCTTCAAGGTAGTCCTTGCTTTTTCAACATGAGGCTTTGCAACAAGTGGCAACCTCGCTCAATGTATGGCTTGCTAAATTTCTTAACTTCCCGGCATCATGAGACACTTTTCTTAGCATATCACACTAGCCGAGCACAACAAAAAAATGAAGAAGAGTCAGAACTTGTAATACCTCGATAATAAGGGTTTGCCAACTCTTGTACTTTAACTATGTGTGGCTTAACAGCAGTCTTAGTATCAAATGTTGAACGATACCACCGTCCCATCATCCTTCATTAAGCTAAGGCGATGAAATGAGCAAGCGACTTGGAAAAAATGTATTTCAGAGAAATTTGCCATATATTTTGTAAAGAAAGAAAGAGATGTAGGCTTTTACAAGTTTAGAACCGGTCGATTATATGACATACTGAGAATTTCATATGTATAAACCTTTTTTGAGAATTTCATCACACAATTGGTCGATGTAAGATATATTATGCTTTTCATGCTTATAGTATTAGATATGATTTCGGACTAAAATTTCCTTGTGTCCTGGTAGTGATGTACTTTTAAGCCATCGGTGATGTACTTTCAAGCCATCGGTGATGTACTTTTAGATGTCTCAAGATGGACATTTTTAAGATGTCTCATCTGATGCTTTTTTTCTATGTTATCTTCAATGTTTTTCTTTCTTACACTACTGCTCATAATTCTAGTGATTCTTATTGGCTCTTAAGGATCCAATCCAGTTTCATTGATCCTGGTAAAACTCTCAGTAACTTGTCTTCAGCAACAAGTGTCTGCATTCATTAGAAATTTTGGAAACTTGGCTAACAATAGTATCTCAGGTATGATTCTGCTAGGAAGTTTGCAAGAATTGAAGTACTTAAATCTGCTAGGAAACAGATTAAGTGGTGCGGTCCATTTCAGAAATGAAGAATCTGGAGGTTCTTATCCTCATGAATGATTCAAAGTCCTGTTACAGTAGACAATCTTACTTGAGAATATCTTGTTAACTCTCTCAATTCATCATGCATGTTGAATGTCTGCTGAACAAGATTGCCAAGCACTTTGGTTCAAGAGAAGTATCATTGACTGAATTACAGAGTTTTAGATCAAATGATCAGATATCTGTTGTAGCTGTTGGTCCAAGATTTCGAGTTCTCTCTTCTAACAGCAGCCAATGGGGGCTTCCTTAGTTCTTCCCACATTCTATATGAGTGTTTTTCTTTTTCTTTTTTTCCTAGTTAGCAGGATTGGTATGATATGTTTATTGGCTACCATGGTCAACAATTAAGGAAATTTTTGAACTAATGTTAATTTAGCTATGTAGATGCATATGCGAACCAGGAACCACATTGCGTAAGGAGGGCCATTGAGGTAGCCATCCTGTATTCTTGTACAGTGTGCTTGAAGGAGGGAATTTGGGGGGCAGGGAGAAGTAATATATTGTATCTACTTTCCTCTTAAAGTAAACCAAAATTTTCCAACCTTACAAGGATTTGAAAGGAACTTGCTAGAATGCTCCTTTTGTCCATCCATGACTTAGCATATGTCTTTGCATCTTTTAATAATATATCAAGATTCTTCTTATTTCTTGTAATGTCAAATTGATTAGTCTTGATGATTGTATATGTCTTTTCAATGAGAATGTGATTTTTTTTTGGACCTTAATATGTTTCTTTTGCCTTTGCAGAGGCAACATCATATGGTGATGACGAGAACGAGGTCATAAATTAAAGCTTCAGAATTGAAGTATTTTCTTTGTTATATTCTCAAGAAATAATATCCTGTATACTTCTATAATTTCTTTTTAAATGAATTATATTTGTTCTTTATAATCTATTGATGCAAAAGCTAAAAAGGCTTTGGAATGCCCTTGTATAGCTGACATGCGAAAAGGAAATCAAGAGAATTGAAGAAAAAAATAACCAGCATATGAGGGAAGGAAATCAACAACACTAATTTACCATCTGAAAAAATCATCTAAATAATATGGTGCTGCAGAGGAAGCTCTTATAGTTTGCCAGACCATGTGTTTTCAACTCCCAATAAAAGCACTATGTTTGTACACCAAAATTTCAACTACAATACGGTTGTCGGTAATAGAGACAAGTAACAAAATTTGAATTACACTCTCTTTGTAGCCTATATATGAAATGCAGTTGCATTTTAATAAAAGCAACATTTGTTATGATTGCGGTTGCATGCTGCATAGCAACTGTAAAACCAATACGCATCAAGAAAAGAGCTTGGCCTTCCATTGCTGCACGTCATCCATTTCGAGCAACTGTAAAACCAAAGAAAAGAAGAAAATCAATAAGCATCTACGATTTTGGCCTTCCGCTGCTTATTGGCTACCATGGACAACTATGAGTACCACTAACACATAGTACATAATCATATACTATTATTTGTGGCATATCAAACATTTTGGCCTTCCGCTGCTCATTCGCACCATTCTCTCTTTTTTCATGATATTTGTGGCACTAATCAAAACCTTTTTTGAGAATTGAAACAACATAATGACGATTCTTCACTAATTAGAAACATAATAAGCACATTCCAAATTTCATTGTGATTCTAAACCTGATGTATAAAAGTAATTTTAAGAAAGTTCAGCAACATAAGCTCCTGAATCCTAATTATGAAACTCCCACCTAAGATTACAGGAAGTTCAAAGGAAAAGTGGATACCTTAACTCTATGACATATATTATTAACATAGAGTTAAAAAAAAAGATTGTCCATTTCCTTCCACTGCAAAAACGAAAGTTTCAGAGGAATAAAATCCAGTACAGATATAGATTTCAAGTGTAAAAACGCTTGATGCAAGCTCTTTCTTTAAGTGATGAAATCACCCCATTTAACTCTTATAAAACATCTTTGATAAACCATTACAATTCAGTAAAAGTCACAACATTTTACAAACCCCATAGATTAAGCATCAGTGATGTACTTTCATGCCATCGGTGATGTACTTTCATGCCATCGGTGATGTACTTTCAAGCCATCGGCGATGTACTTTCAAGCCATATAATATTAATGTAATGACTAGTGCTTGCTACATACTCATTTATCTAGTTTAGTTCGTCCTACTTGTGTAAGATAGTAAGACACTTATTTATATGATTTCCTCTGGAAATTGGGACCAGTGTCAATCTTGATCTCATATTCCTTCTTTTCCCTTTTCTAATATGAGTATGTTGTTACATACTTATTTTTCTGGTTCAGTGGCATATAATATGGCATATGAGGGAAAAAAATAGTCTCCCTTGTGTGTTAGCTTCAGTGGCATATAATATGGCATATGAGGGAAATGGGATAGGAAGGGCTGCGCTTATCCTAGAAAACGCAGCCCTTCGTGTATGAAGGGTTGCGGTTTTTAGGATAACCGCATCCCTTCACATAAAGGGCTACGGTTAGCCTTAAAACCGCAACCCTTCATACTCCATGAAGGGCTGCGTTTCAAGTCTAACCGCAGCCCTTCACAAAAAGGGCTGCGGTTTCCAAGGAAACCGCAGCCCTTCCTTTTTTTTCCCCTAGTGTAATGTCACTTGGATGCTATAAATTGCGATTTAATATTGCATTAATATTGTAGAGTGTCTTATATTTCAAAAATAATAATAATGTGTCCCTCGTTTCTTTTTAATCTATAAACTTTTCTATTTAGTCTGTTTCTTTTTAATCTACACACTGGTGTTTTTTCTATTCTTGGTAACATGTCTCATCTACTTTCTCCTTTTTTTCCACCCTTGTCATCCACATTTTAATATTTTAGTCCACTTTTTAGTTTTTCTCTCTCACTTTTCAGTTTCTCTCTCATACTTTTGTACTTCATCCTTGGTACGTATAATATAACTAGTGTTTATTCCTTGGTTGTTTTGCAAGGTTTATATGAATAACACACCACGCTTGAGGGCCTTCACCACAGACGAATTACATGAAGTTCGGGATAAGTTGGCGTCCCACATTTGCGATGATTGCTTATGATACATCTACTAGTTTGTATTAATTTTATGTACATTTTTCACATTATTAAATATATACATATTTAAAGTTAATTATTATATTACGTTCAAAAACTTGTCATATATTATTATTGCAATTTGATCGTTTTTTTTTTTTGTGTCGAAGGGAGGTTTTGGGCGGGGGTGGTGTGGGGGGCGCCATGGTGGGGTCTTTGGCTGGGCTATGGGTTTGGTTGGGTCCTTGGGGTGGTGGCAAGCAATGGGTGGAGGAGGTGGCGGAGGGTGGCCGGGGTGGGGGTGCGGGGAGTGAAGGGGTGGGGGGGGGTGGGGGCGGGGGGGGGAGTGCGGGGGGTGGGCAAGGTGTGGGTGGGGGTGGGAGTGGGGGGTGGGTGGGGTGGGGGGGGGGGGGGGCGGGGGCGGGGAGTGCGGGGGGGTGGGCGGGTGTGGGCTAGGGGTGGGGGGGTGGGGTGGGAGTGCGAGGGGTGGGCGGGGGGTGGGGGTGGGGGGGGCGGGGGGGGTGGGCGGGGGTGGGGTGTCTTGGGGTGGGCGGGGGTGGGTGCGGGTGGGTGGCAATGGCGGGGGTGTGGGTGATCTTTGGGGCTTGCGGGGGGGTGGGGCAGGGGTGGAGGGTGCAATTTATTTTTTTTAAAAAAAAACTTGAATGTGAAGAGGTGCGGTTTTAAGCCTAAACCGCCCCCTTCACATTAATAGGGCGGTTTAGGCTTAAAACCGCGGCTCTTCATATTTAGAAGGGTGCGGTTTAAGCTAAAAACGCTCCTCTTCATCCTTATAAGGGCTGCGTTTTTGGCCTAAACCGCAGCCCTTCGTTGTGAAGGGCTGCGGCTAAAAACCGCAGCCCTTCTTATCTATTGAAGGGCTGCTATGGAAAGGGTCTTGGCCAAAAACGCAGCCCTTAGGGCTGTTTTGACCGCAACCCTTCCTTGTTTTTCCACTAGTGTTACATGCTATTTTATATTTATCAATAGAATAGTTGATGTTAATTAAGAATTGAGGTTGGCGCTAGTTGGTTGGAGGATCTCCTTCCACATTTGTGACAAGGGTTTGATTTTGCCCTTCGCAAGTGAGATCTCCAAATTCCTCCCCTGCAAGGGATATTCATCTTACCTAATAATATAAAAGAAATTGATGGCAATTTCTATTGTCGGTGTAAATTTTATGACGTTACTTAAATGTGTGCAAGAAAAAGAGGCATAATTCATTAAGAATTTTTATACCACCTCTGTCGCAAAAAGATGTTACCATTTGCAATCTTGACACTATTTATAAGTAATGATCAAATCTCCTAAATTCTTTTCAATATATAAGAAAAAACAGAGCCATGTGGGATCTAATTTGATTCATATCAAACATATAAAAAAAAAAGAGCAAACTTTTATAATTTTAGCTTTTAAATATATCAATGATACAAAACACGTCGACAAACGTGAAAAGGAGGAATGAGAACATCTTTTAGAAAGAAGAGATAATATTTAATGAACTCTTAAAATGCGTAAAACGGATTTACATTCCTCACATTCCTTATTATTTCTTTGGTTACGAAAACGATTATTTATGACAGATCCCAAATTATTTTGGAACTAAGGTCTTATTGTTGTGGTTCTAGTATGATATATGTAATAGAAATCATAAATAGTTGTTTCAGCCTAATCATTTGGTTAAGAAATCCCTTGCGTTGACCAAAAATCTTGTATTGACTCGTGCGCCCGAGGTTCACGTGGAGCATTTCACTTCTAGATCTCAATAGTCCATCCCATTTTTACAATCCTCAAATTATTTGCTCTATGATTGAAGATGACGAAATGTACATATATTTAAAACCAGTGGAATAGAGGTCGTTTGGATGAGTTATATATATAATATTTTTTTGAGGTGTAGTTTACTGTAATTAGATTAGGTATATGTTGAGTTTTAGATTGGTGCTGCCCGCGTGCCCCTCGTGGGTAAACCGGATCTATTTTGTCATACCTTGGTCTTGTTCCTTCATTGTTTAATTGTCTTTTTTGTTTTGCTCAAAGTTTCGAAGATACTATTGAATATTTTATTTTATTCAAAGCAGAAATGAAGATATTACATAAATGAAAAATAGTACTCCCTCCTTCTCTTTTGTTCTTCATATTTAGAATCTTAACAATATTCACAATTGAAGAGAATCTTCTAAATTATTTTCAACATATGATAAAAAATATAATCATGTGGGGTCTTGTTTAATTCGTCTCAATGAGTACTTTATTAATATTTAATCATTATAATTTATACTAGTACACAATGAAAGATATTTAAGGTCAAAGACGTGCATTGGCAAACGTGGAAGTCAAAATAGGAAAAACAAAAAGAAACATAGGGAGTAATATTTAATATAGTCCTAAGTTTTAAGTATAAAAAGTGTGATTAAACAATTTTAACAATGATTAATGTGTAATTTTATCATAAATTTCAAAGTTAATATCATCCTAAAAATGCATTAGGTGTTTATACTTAGCAAGTTGGCAATCGTATAACTACACTTGTGATTTTCCTTTGTACAATGAAGACATAAACATTCTTATTCTTTTTTTTTAATTAAATAAAAACTCTTAATTAGTTAATCTTTATGAAAATAAATTTATGTTTGACTTATGTCCCTTTTTCACCCACTACTAGGAATCCTTTTAAGAAAAGTTTGGAATTTATAATTTAACCCATCAAAAGTAGGTAGGCTTTTTTTATTTGATTTTGCATGCCTTTTTAGAATTACACAAATAACTGAGACGAGCTTCTGCCATTTTAGATTACTTATTTTTTTTAAATCAGTTTATGCCTATTTATTATCTTTTTATACATCTTTGTTATCAGTTTTTATACTAATATGAAACATGTAAAATGAATTTGGCATAAGCTCATTTCAGTAATAACTAAGATGGTCCCAGTTAAGGTTTTTTTCTTCATAATTTCTATATTGCATTTTGATTTATACTTTCTAGTAACATAGGAACGATTTTATGGATATGTGTGGAGTATATCATTAAAGGAAGGGGTAATTTTTATGAAATTTCACAAAGTAAAAATATATTACTTCGCATAAGGGTAACAAAATGAACACTACTCCATATGCATGTTACATGATCTAAATTTTTTAAGTAGACATGTGGCATAATTATATAGTTTTCTCCAATTCCAATATCGAGCCATTTTGTTAGGTGAGACTCCAAATATATACTCCTATCAAAATATATATATATATATATATATATATATATATATATATATATATATATATATATATAAACACAACCATCTAGTAGTTGAAAGACCAACTCTTCCCACCACCCAAAAAATAAGCAACCATGGAGCTCTTCTTCCTTTGTGGCTTAATCCTTTTCCTCTCTCTATCCCTTGCCTCCCTCTACCTTCTTTACAACCATAACTCCACCAAGGGATACCGGGTACCACCCGGCACGATGGGATGGCCGGTGGTGGGCGAGTCCTTAGAATTTTTATCAACCGGGTGGAAGGGATACCCGGAGAAGTTCATTTTTGATAGACTCAGCAAGTATGCGCCCAACCAAGTGTTCAAGACTTCCATCCTAGGAGAAAAGGTTGCAATTATATGCGGCGCGGCGGGGAATAAGTTCTTGTACTCGAACGAGAACAAATTAGTACAAGCTTGGTGGCCTAGCTCAGTTGATAAGATCTTTCCTTCCTCCACCCAAACTTCCTCTAAAGAAGAAGCTAAGAAGATGAGGAAGCTCCTTCCCAACTTCCTTAAGCCTGAGGCTTTACAAAGGTATAATAATGCATATGTGATAGTATGTTGATAAACATTTTCAGCCCCATTAAAATCTACCACCTCCGTTTTTTTTTATTGTTACACTTTGATATTTTATACTATTCACAAATTTCACTTTGACCATCGTTTGTGATTTATACGTGAATAAAAAAAATAATGTGAGATCTTGTTAGATTCGTCTTAATATGTATTTTGTACTTTTTATAATTTTTACAAATACAAATTAGAGATATATGTCCTCAAAGTTTTGAATTGACATGCGTAAAAAGTGTAAATGTAACAATAAAAAAAAAACAGAGGGAATATTTCTTATTGATGTAGCTTATATTTTATACCTTAGCTTTAATGTAACATCTTTGGAGGAGACAATGATGTAGTCAGGATTCGATCTCAAGTCTTGTTCAGATGTATAATTTTATCATCTGGTGCAGGTACATACCAATCATGGACACTATCGCTATCCGGCACATGGAGTCCGGGTGGGAGGGTAAAGATAAAGTAGAGGTGTTCCCTTTGGCTAAGAGATACACCTTCTGGCTCGCTTGCCGGCTCTTCTTAAGCATCGAGGACCCGGCCCATGTCGCAAAGTTCGCCGAGCCCTTCAATGACATAGCTGCTGGGATCATCTCTTTGCCTGTCAACCTCCCCGGAACACCTTTCAACCGCGGCATTAAGTCTTCGAACGTGGTAAGGAAAGAGTTGAGGGCCATCATTAAGCAGAGGAAGTTGGACTTAGCTGATGGGAAAGCTTCTCCAACGCAAGATATCCTTTCTCATATGTTGCTAACTGCTGATGAAGATGGAAGATTTATGACTGAGATGGATATTGCTGATAAAATCTTGGGGCTTCTTATTGGTGGTCATGATACTGCTAGTGCTGCTTGCACCTTTGTTGTCAAGTATCTTGCTGAGCTCCCTCACGTCTACGAGGGCGTGTGCAAAGGTAATCAATTTAATTTACTTATTTTGTTAGTTACGGCGGGGTACGTAGTATTATGATATTATTATTACTTATTAGTAGGATTAATATGAAGTACTTGGTAGCCAGTGGATTATTAATTTAACTTAAGCACATGGATTATACACCATATATGCTTTACGGGCTAAGAATCAAGGTTAGTTTGTTGGAGATCCTCCTTCTAAAGGATTCGATTCTTTCCCTTGTAAAGTGGGATCCTCAATTTTCCTCACTTATATAAGGGATATTCATCTTACCTTAAAAAAAATACATTACGGGCTAGTATACTAGTATATGCGTATTGTGTCTGACCCGTGACTAGCAATCATAGTATATATAGTTGGACTAAATCTGTTGAATGTGTAGATGGCAAATGAGTTGTTTGATTATAGTGGGGTGATGAGCTACTTGGTCAGTTGGTTGGCATCCAGTTATAATTATTTATTTATTAGGATTGCTGTCATAATTTTAGTCATGCTTATGTTTAAACTTATTCATGGTTCTGTCACTTATTTGGGGTCGGGTCAAAATCTGGTTATCATGTTTAGTATATGGATCGGGTCTAGGTAAAGATTTTACCGGTCAACATTTTCTATGCTAGCTGAATAAATTATTTGTGATTGAATATATGCATTCAATTTTTCTTTAGAGGTGACTCTTTATTTAGATTGCGTTTGGTTGGAAAAAAATTTATGCGAAATAATTTTTCATGAAAAAACATTTTCCAATGACAAAGATGATAGTAAATTAGTTTCCTTTGAAATCATTTTCCCTGAAAAATGTTTTCCACCTAGCGAAGCACTTTCTTAGCAGGTCCTTCTTTTATATACTTTGGGTTAAGTTGAGAATGTAGTGTTGGTTCAAGTATTTGACTGCTCTAAATCTGTAGATTGGTTTATTTATGGAGTGGGTGATTAATCTAATACTCCCACCTATGATATCTTCTATTTTATATTAGTAAAAAAATATAAAAAGTTGAGATTATGAATATATACATTGAGACGAATCTAACAAGACTCCACATGAGTATGTTTTTTTTCGTATACATTAATGAGAATATTTGGTCAAAGTTTTTAAAATTTGACTCCCAAAATAAACTTAACTATATTTTGGAACGGAGGGAGTATATATATATATATATATATATATATATATATATATATATATATATATATATAATATTAAAAGAAAACTGACTATTACGTTGATTGCGTTTTTTAACATCATGATTGAGGGTTCAATCCCTATTAGGGATACTTTGGGAGATCCCTTACCCTTTTCATGACTTTAAAATATATAGCCTGCTATTTCAGGTCGAATTACATAGCAAAAGTTTCCACCTTAATAAAACTCTTTACTTTACCCACCTCAAAAGGGGAAAAACAACAAATTGCATTGGATACATGAATAAGTACTTCCTTCGTCCCAAAATATAGTTCTCATTTCCATTTTTGAGTGTCCCAAAATATAGTTTCCATTTTCATATTTAGTTTCCTCATTTTTTCCATAATTTGTCTAGAAAAACCGTGCCCCATCATTTATTTCTTCTTAAATTTTTTTTTTTTTTGTTTATTCAACCCAAGTATTACAATTAATGCTCTTTCACCAATTATTTTTCTTTTTGCTCTCCTAAAATCATCATTTCTCATACAACATTTATTTAAATAAACAAAAAATCTTTATTATCCCTCTTAATACCTACTTGCATAAATTATTGTGAAAAAAGGAAAATGAGAATTCTATTTTGGAACGGAGGGAGTATAATATTTGGATCGTGGCATTTGAATGATAGATAATTGGATCTTGCAAAGCTGGCCATTTAAGCATTTACTTCGCTCCTGATTTCGATGCCAGCAATAAGTTGGCGCTAGCTTTTATGGAAGGAAAAAAGGAAATAATGTAAAATATTCGTTGAAATTTGTGGCCTTTACTCCTTTAAGGTCGCTGCTATATGTTCTGAATTCTGATCTAATTTTGTTTTATCGTTTCATTTTCCTATTATAAAAAAAAAATCTTTGTGCTGTGTTCATAGTTCATTATTACTTATATGATATGACTAATGTCATTGGTGCCCTACAACTTAACCCCAACCCAATTTGCTAACAAGGTTTGATTCTATGATTGAAAGTTTTAAACCATGGAAATTTGAGCTATCTCCCAGACTCCTAACTATGCTCTCTCTCTCTCTCCCTTCTTTACATGCACTAGCTACAATTAAGGACTTCCTCTTGTGTATACCAATAAGGGGTAATAGATTAATAGACTAATCGTGTTGGGTATACATCCCAAATCCCACATCGAAAAGATAAAGAGTTACCTAGTTTATAAGAGTTAACCAACTACATAGTATGATGCCTTGTGGGAAAGAGCCCAAAAAACAAATCTGTGCGGTCTAGGCCCAAAGCGGACAATATCATACTAATGGTGGAGCTGTAGGTGAACTTGTGGGCCCTACAAATCGTACTATACTATATCGTATATTTTTGGGTCATCACACTGCTACCATATTTTAGGTGTTTGAAATCTTGGTACATGAGGTGGCGACTAGGCCAGGATAGCCCAAGCCAACCTGGACCGATCAACCTAGTGGGTTGTCTGGGGTTGAAATTCAAGTCCACCATCCCAGTTTGACTTGGCATATCCTGACCTAGTCTAGTTACCAAAATTATTTGGAACCAATTTTTTCCTTAGAAAATGCCAACTTTTTAACCCACATGAACCAAAGATTGTGTTTGGAGTATATAGATTCAGTAGCAGAGCCACATAGTAACAAGGGGTAGCAGATGCTACCCCTGATTTTCTTTAAAAAAAGAAAAGAAAAGAAAAGAAAGGAGTGCTTCTTTTCAGTTTCTCTCTCCTATTTCTCTCTCTGCGTCTCTTGATGTCTGTCTAAAATTGAGTTTACGAAACCGCTGGTATTATGCTCTTCGCTTTGGGTAACCTTATGGTGGTGGGCTTGACGGCTAGCTTTCGGCTGACTGACTGTTGCAGACCCACGGCTACGGTGAAGACTTTCAATGACTGCCGAGGTGCCGCTTTGCGTCTCCTGCATGCGAGAGCTGGACTTGTTTGTTTTTCTTTATGTTTCTCTTTTAAAGTTACTTTCACTTTTATTTTGTTGGTTTGTTTGTCTTGTGGAGTTATTGTATAAAGTTTTGTTAATAATTGTCAAATGTGTAGCTATGGAGTTGTGATTAATTTTAACTTGCTGATTTACAGACTCTTAATTTAACTTTTGAGATATACAATTGGTGAATTGTTAATTGTATGAAGTGTCAGTAAATCACAGCTTGTGGTGAATTGGTAGTGAACACCAAAGCTTGTGTGAATTGTTACTAAATCAAAACTTGTGTGAATTGTTACTAAATCATAACTTGTGTGAAGTGTTACAAAATTATAACTTGTGTGCTTTAGCAGTGTACTAATGAGGAATTACAATTTTCCCATGGCCATGGGTATAAAAAAATACTAAGTTGAATTGATTCGTAAATTTTTTGGTTTATGTGTATGAATGGTCTATGGGAGATGAATTGTTGAACGATAGTTTAGTTACGCATTTGTTTTTATATGTAAAACTTGATGCAATTGTAAATCGGTTCCAAAATTTAAGAACTTGCCGTGAACAACTATAATTTTTGTTACAGTAGTTTGAATTTGTAATTAGATTTTGTAGAAGTTTGAATTTAGTACTTACTCACTTCGTCCCAGAATAGTCTGAACACTTTCCTTTTATGTTTGTCCCAAATTAGTTTGAACACTTCCATTTTTGACATGGTCCTACTATTAATATATTATTTCTTTTACACATCTTTGGCCACACCCTACCATTTATCAATAAAAAGGTATCCAACTTTCTCTCTCCTCTAATAAAAAATACCCCACCAACTCCTATCACATCTACTTTTTAAATAAAATAACATTTGATAACCACACTACAACTTATCACCTTAAACTACGTGTCCCAACAAGTGTTCAGATCTTTCTGGGATGGAGGTAGTATAAGTTTTCTTTTTAAGGTAGACACAATCGCAAAATTACGCTACCCCTCACTTGAAATCCTAGATCGGCCCCTGTATAGATTACCTAATGGAAATATACATAGGAGTTCAATTCAACAATCTAGCTTTTTTGTTCTCTATATTTATTGGAATCTATTTTTCAAATTTTAATTATATAATTAGATGTATCAATACTATTATACTGGAAAGTTGAGGCTTAATGTTAATGATTGTATTAAGCTATGTTGCCAGACACGGAGTAAGTGTCTAATAGGATACGGGTATTTAAGTGTCCAAAAAAGTCAAGTTTTTAGTTTAAAATTAAGTATCGAAGTGAAGTGTGGTTGGAAAATTTTACAATGCAGAGCAAATGGAGATAGCAAAGTCAAAAGCAGAAGGAGAACTTCTAAACTGGGAGGACATACAAAAGATGAAATACTCATGGAATGTGGCGTGTGAAGTGATGCGTTTGGCTCCTCCACTTCAAGGCGGTTTCAGAGAAGCCATTAGCGATTTCATGTATGGCGGATTTCAAATCCCCAAGGGCTGGAAGGTACTCTCAACCTCCTCTTGTTATCTCCAATTTCTCCCCCCTTATGTTTCCTTTGTATAAGTAAAAAAACAACGGAGGAAGTATATAATGCATTCTGATTTCGCCTTTGCGAATATATATCATACTGCTTATAAACAGGACTAGTTTGTAACCCTCTATACTAAGACTGATAACTTTACATGTATGAATTTTTGTAATGCAGCTATACTGGAGTGCAAATTCAACACATAGGAACCCAGAATGCTTCCCGGAACCAGAGAAATTCGATCCGTCAAGATTCGAAGGGAAGGGGCCAGCACCATACACATACGTACCCTTTGGAGGGGGACCAAGAATGTGCCCAGGCAAAGAGTATGCAAGGCTAGAAATATTGGTGTTCATGCATAATGTCGTCAAGAGGTTTAAATGGGAGAAAGTTCTTCCTAATGAAAAAGTTATTGTTAATCCTATGCCTATCCCAGAGAATGGCCTTCCTGTCCGCCTTTTTCCTCATCCTCAAATTGTAGCTGCTTAATTGCTTTATTGATTCTGCTCTTATTGAGCTAGTATTAAGGAATCTTGTGATAGTTGTACTAGTATACGTACCCTAGTATGCAATTATGCATGATGCACGTAAATTAAGATGTTTAAGTGCTATTGATTTGTTACAAGAATTCGAATAAAATATAGAAGTATAAAATAGTGCATTTGATTCAAAGAAGTGTTTTTTCAATGACTAGAGAGTACTGGATAATGCACCAAGCAACTATTATTGACTAGAGAGTATTTTTGGGAAAAGTACAAGTTTATATAATCACAATCCGAAGAAAAAATGACTAATTAATGGGAAAAAGAAGAGGGGCGAATGAAATCATTGTAACATTGCTATTGAAGTTTATTTAGAAGAAAGGTACTTTTCATTTTTTCAATTATGCATTTTATTCCAAAGGATAATTTTACGTGATAATTGACCAGCCTAATACCAAGATTGCTGGAAACTAAGAAGGGTAAAGATATAACACAAGTCAACTAGCTTGCTAGGTTAAACTTTGTTTAGGCAGAGTTAATAGAAGAAGGGAGTGGTATACGCTTCCTGTATTCAGCAAGAGACCACAATGGGAAGATATTCCTATACATTGGATAATGCACCAAGCAATTCTTCATGAATACTCCCGTGCTTTCCTGTAATTAGAAATATTTGAGTACATATCAATTATGTATATCATTGAAATTATTTTCTTTGTTGGATATTAATAAAGTTACCTGCTGAGGGAAATCACCATTTTCTTCGTGCGAATTGATCAAAAGCTTTGTTGCACGGTATAAAGGAGTAGGGTCCCTTTCCGCCTAATCATCTATACTAATATATTAAAAGGCGTGCGTGACAATGTCTACACGCCACGTGGCACCTCTGTTACTCTACTAGAATTGTCCAATGTGTACATATGTCATGTCAATTAACAAAAGTAAAATTGACTTGCAACAAGATTTGAACACACGACCTCTTGCTATTATACATGGCACAAATACCATCTCAACCAGCTTTTAATCATGCTTTAAATGTCCATAGTATTATATTTGTACCTTTTAAATGTTGAGTTTTCTTTAATATATTTTAAAGCGAATGGAAAAAAATGCATATCAAGTTTGGAAAACAATACCACCCGGGGCAACGCCTGGGCCCAAATACTAGTGATTAAATTAAATGGATTATTATTAGCATAATTTAATTTAACTCGGTTCAAACTTGTATTTAAGCTAGAGTTATACCTGGCCTGCATGAAGTAGACCCATCAAAGCCCAGCCAGTTTGAACAATGTTGGACTTCCCCTCTAGTGGCACAAATTCCTGCGATTCAGCAGCCCATCACAAAATGTTGCAGAGATATCTCATTCAACTTCTAATTGATGGGTCATACACAAGTAGGGTGTGCACATTTGGACCGGAACTGGATCGGGATGGACCCATCAATTCCGGTTCATAAAAATTTGTGATTTCGAGTTGCCGATCAGGTAGGGTCCAAAACTTGAATTTTCCGGTCCGGACCAGTGGACCGAAATTTCTTTTTTTTAAGTAAAAAAAGTTAAAAAGATAGAAAACTAAAACCTTAAGGTTGTGTTTGGGAATATGGATTACATTTCAATTCTAGAATTGCAAATCCCCATATTCAATTCCAAATAATCTATTTGGGAAAAATTAGGAATTTCAAATGCATAATTTCAAACACACTTTTTGTTTGGAGACTTGTTCAAATTTCAATTCCAAATTTGAAAATTACAACCATTTATTTCACCAATATGCAAATGAATCTAACAGTAAGATCAATAGTCTTCTACATCTACTAACTATAACCAACATAAATTCAGTTTTGCATATGGGAAAAAAAAAATGGAGGTGGCAGAAAGAAGAGGGCAAAAATGATTGAACACCATTCTTCTCTCTCTTCAAGTTTCATTATAATGATAATTCATCTCTCCTCATTTTTGGATTTCGTTAACCTCGCTAACAGTAGCAACAAGCTAGTAAGCCAATTTTTTGAAAAAAAAATTGAAAATCTCCCAAAAATCAATCTCACAAAACTTGTATCCAATTTTTTTCTCTCTTCAAGAACTATTGTTTATGCAAATTAACTCATAAAAACTGTGAACATGTTTGTAGAGTTACTTTATCTGTAAACATGTTCGTAGAGTAATTTCATCTGTGTAATTGTTCGTGATGATTCTCATCTTCAATAGTGAATGAAAGGTGGCATTAATGGCGGCGATTATGGTTTGAGAGGATGGGAGAGGAATGAGCCAACGAGGTGTCACTGCTTTTAGCCGTGTGTAGACACATAATCATGTGTTGAAGGATTTTTGACTTTAACGGCATGTTTGGTTAGTGGTACTAAATTGTGGTAATGGTAATACTTTTTAGTGTAAGTTTGTGAAGACATTCCAATATTAACATCCATGGTAGTGAAGCTTGATGTCAAAACATGTGTTTACCTTCATAAATTTCCATTACCACCCAATACCACCTTCCCAAGTAGTTTTGGATGGTAATGAAATTTTAGGAAGAAAATAGGTGTTTGGGGGATAAAGTAGCATTACCATAGAGGTTGACATGGGAATGCCTTCACAAATTTGTACTAGAAACCATTACCATTACCACCATTTAGTACCGTTAACCAAACGGGACGTAAGAATCGGAAGAAAAATGGTATTTTTAATGGTGGCGATTACTGTGTTGATTTGCAGGGGAATGGTAGGAGAGAGAGGAAGGGGGAGAGTGACTGAGAGTAGAGGAGATTTTGGATTTGAAATGACGTCTTTTTTGGTTGGATTTCAAATTCTCCAACTTTGACTTATTTCTTATGAGCCTTGGATTTGGGCCAAATGCAATTCCAAATTCGTAGATAATCCAAACAAGTGATTTGGCCCAATTCCAGAATTTCATTGAAATACTAGAATCCAAACAGGCCATAATCTTTATTGCCTTTAGAATTATTAAAACTTAATGAGTCTAATTTATAAATATGTTTAAATCTAAGAAAAAAAGATTTTTTTTTTTTTAGAATACAGATTCCGATTCAATCGGTCCAAAAACGGACCGTTTTCCAGAGAAAATCCAAATTCAGGTCCGCCGGTCCAACTCCTCTTGGTCCGGTCCAGTCCAGTCCTAGATCGATGCAACAGAAGTATAATGGTCAAAAGTCAAAACATATTAACATTTTATTTTTCTTCTTATTTTAGGTACATGTATTGTTACTTCAAAAAAAAATATAGGTACATGTATTGTGGGCTGGAATCCCTATCTTAGGGAAACCTAAGGCCCAAATTTAAGGAACACCACCCTAACCCCCCCTCCCCCCCAAAAAAAATACCAGCTGGGTGAGGAGTCGGACCCATGCAATTCAAGAGTTTGGAATTTGGAGTTGGGAGCCACTGCATTGGCACAGCTTCCTCAATATATTAACTTTAATCATAATGTACTAGATGGATAAAGTTTTTCATGAAGGTGAGTAATATAAGTGTAATTACCTTACTTGGACATGAAGTGTAGCTCATAAAATGTTATATATAAAAAACATTTTTGCTTAGCCCAAAAAATATAGTAATATAAGTCATGGGTCATCCAAGACGAATATGATTTTACTTATAAATTGCTGTAAAAATATAGTTAAAGTTAAGTCAAAGTACAAGATGGGATGAGACTAAAAAATTCAAATCATACTAGAATAATCTTAATGAATTTATACAAAATCATCTTACTTAAGGTATCCTAAAATAATACTGCAATTCCCAATATCAATAAGTAGATTATCAACATAAAATGGACCGATACTAAACAATTTGAGTAGATCTCAAAACCTATTCAAGTACGTTTCATGCTGAAAATATCCTTGATAGGTAGATTAGTTTTTTTTTAGGGTGTGTAATATCAGAGTAATTACTTTGTTTTTCTTTTTGAAATAAGAGTAATTTACCTTAGTAGGACATGAAATGTAGCTCTGACCCCAACCACCATCTTCCTTTTGTGTTGTGAGCAAAAATCCGACAGCCTTTCTAATAGCACCACAATTATTGTAAGTTTTGCCAGCCGCTGCTAGCCCTGCTAGGGCAAACCATGTCGCATATATGAAGCAAATCCCCCAGTTCCCATACCTGCATGCATGCAGTGGCGGATCCAGAACTTTCAGATGGGGGGTACTGTAACTAATTAAATAAACTTGGTCTCAACATTAAAAAAATATTCTACGTTAAAAATATTACACTATATATGTAAGAATAGTGCCTTGAAGGTGTTTGATAAGATGCGTAAAAGGGAAGGTCTGCGTCTCGCCCGGTCGGGCGGGTCGGCTGTTTTTGCGGGACACGCGTTTTCTAGCGGGGGTTATAAATAGATTATTAACTTAATCATTTTAGACTGCGAATTTAGTCTGATTCTCTCTATAATCTGGTTTTCCTCACATAATAAAATATTCTCTCTCTCTGCTCGTGGACGTAGCCAAATTGGTGAACCACGTAAATCTGTTGTCTGATTTTCATTGTTTTGCATTCATTATTTGTTTCTCTCTCACGTCTGTCATAACAAATTGGTATCAAGAGCTTGGTGTTCGATCTGTGTGAGAAAGATGTCTGGGATGAATGTGAAAATTGATAAATTCACTAGGAGAAACAGTTTCAGTCTGTGGCAAATCAAGATGCTGGCTTTACTGAAGCAACAAGGGTTGTGGGCACCGTTGGCAAAGAAGTCATCAGATTCAGAAACCGATGAGATGGCCGTTTTGGAGGAGAAGGCGCATTGAACAATTATGTTATGTCTTTCTGACGACATAATTACTGAAGTTGCGGAGCAGGAAACTGCTGCTGGTCTGTGGTTGAAGTTAGAGAGTTTATACATGTCGAAATCTCTAACCAACAAGTTGCTTTTGAAGCAACGTCTGTTCAACCTGCGTATGCAGGAATGTATGTCTCTGAGGGATCATCTAGATAAATTGAATATTATCTTGCTAGATCTTCGTAATATTGATGTTAAAGTAGATGACGAGGATGCTGCTTTAATTCTGTTAGTATCTTTGCCTTTATCGTATGAGAATTTTGTGGATTCTTTTATTGTTGGGAAAGATAGTCTGTCATTAGAAGAAGTAAGATCTGCTCTTCATACTAGAGAAGTTCGTCATCAGGTATCTGGTTCTAGTACAGAAAATCAGACATCTGGATTAGTTGTCACTGGGGGTAAGGGACAGGGAAAATCTGGTAAAAAGAAATCGAACCATAAAAATTCGAATTCTAAGGGTCCTAAACCTAATGATGTCTGTAATTACTGTAAAGAGAAGGGGCATTGGAAAAAAGAGTGTCCTAAGAAAAAGAAGCAGCAAGACAAGAATGAAGGTTCCGCTACTCGCGTAAAACCGATGGTAATTTCGAGGAAGATCTGGCCCTAGTTGTTAATAACCAGTCACATTATAGGGATGTGTGGGTTCTTGATTCTGGGGTATCGTATCATATTAGTCCCTGCAGGGAGTGATTTTCAACTTATGAGCAGATAGATGGGGGCAGTGTTTCTATGGCTAACAGTGCTGCCTGCAAAGTAGTTGGAATAGGCTCCATCCGATTGAGGACTCATGATGGTACATTCTGTACCTTGAACGAAGTTAGGCATGTTCCACTGATGACAAAGAATCTGATATCTTTGAGTCTTCTTGACAGTAGAGGTTTCAGTTTTCAAGGTGAAGGTGGAGTTATGAATGTCTACAAGGGTTCGAAGGTAATTCTGAAAGGTATTAAAAAGGGTACCTTATATTTTCTTCAAGGTTCTACTGTGACAGGTTCTGCTACTGTTGCATCATCTGAGGTTCCCAAGGAGGATATGACCAAGTTGTGGCATAGGAGGCTTGTACATATGGGTGAAAGGGGGATGCAAATTCTGTCGAAAAGGGATATTCTTTATGGGCACAAGGTGCAGGATCTAGAGTTCTGTGAGCATTGTGTATTTGGGAAGCTTCATCGCAGCAAGTTTCCAAAGACTGTGCATACTACAAAGGGCACACTTGATTATATTCACTCTGATCGTTGGGGTCCTTCCCGAGTTGAGTCTATTGGAGGTCACATGTACTTTGTGTCGATGATCGATGATTATTCAAGGATGACTTGGGTAATTATGATGAAGCATAAAAGTGAGGCTTTCATGAACTTCAAGCAGTGGAAGGCTTTGGTGGAAAATCAAGCTGGAAGGAAGATAAAAAGGCTGCGAACAGATAATGGTCTGGAATTTTGTTGGTCTGAGTTTAATGAGTTCTGCAAGAATGAAGGGATTGCACACCATCATACTGTCAGGAATACTCCACAACAGAACGGGGTAGCAGAACGCATGAATCAAACACTATTGGAGAGAGCGAGGTGCATGCTCTCTAATGCTGGGTAACCTAGAAGATTTTGGGCAAAAGCTGTAAGTACAACTTGCTACCTGATCAACCGTGGACCTCACACTGGAATTGACTGTAAAACACCTTATGAGGTGTGGTCTGGTAAGCCTGCAGATTATTCTTTGTTGAGAGTTTTTGGTTCTACTATTTATTATCATGTAAGTGAGGGTAAATTAGAACCTAGAGCTAAGAATGGTGTATTTGTGGGTTTTGGGAGTGGAGTTAAGGGCTATAGAATCTGGTCATCTTCTGAGAGTCGAGTTATACTTAGTAGAAGTGTAATATTTGATGAAAATTCTATGCTTAACCCCACTGTGAAGTCTATGGTGGTAATGTTGATAATCGGGTGGAGTTGGAAGTCACTCATGATGAGAGTGAAGTACAGCACCAAGATGGAGAAGATCAACATGGTGCTACTGAATCTGAACCTTTTAGTCATCAGTCTGCCTCATCTGATGCACATCGAACTAGTATAACACTTGATAGAGCTAGAAGAGTTGGTGTGGGACCTCTTAGGAGGTATGGCTTTGAGGACATGGTTGCTTATGCACTGCAGGTTGCTGAGGAGGTGGAGGTAGATACTCATGAACCATCCACCTACAAAGAAGCTGTCTCAGGTAGTGGGTCTGCTCAATGGCTTGCTGCTATGGGAGATGAAATGGAGTCTCTGGATAAGAATCAGACTTGGGAGCTAGTCAAGCGTCCTAAGGAGAGAAAAATTGTCACATGCAAATGGGTTTTCAAGAAGAAGGAAGGGACCTCACCTTCTGAGGGGGTCAAGTACAAAGCTCGGGTTGCTGCAAGAGAGTTCACTCAAAGGGAAGGGGTTGACTATAATGAGATTTTCTCACCAGTGGTTAGACACACTTCCATCAGGGTGCTACTAGCAATAGTTGCACATCAGGATCTTGAACTTGAGCAACTAGATGTGAAAACAGCTTTCCTACACGGGGAGTTGGAAGAAGAGATTTATATGACTCAGCCAGATGGGTTTCAAGTTCCTGATAAAGAAGATTATGTTTGCAGACTGAAGAAGTCCTTGTATGGGCTAAAGCAGTCTCCTAGGCAGTTGTATAAAAGGTTTGACAGCTATATGATTGAACTGGGCTACAACAGGAGTCTGTATGATTGTTGTGTGTATCACAACAAGCTGGATGATGAATCATGGATTTATTTAGTCTTGTATGTAGATGATATGCTTATAGCTGCAAAGTCCAAGTCTGATATTTAGAGGTTGAATGGTCTTCTCAGTGCTGAGTTTGAGATGAAGGATTTGGGTGCTGCGAAAAAGATTTTGGGGATGGAGATTTATAGGGAAATAGATCAGAGGAAGCTTTTCTTGTCACAGAACGGCTACATTTAGAAGATTTTGTCAAGGTTTGGCATGTCAACAGCTAAGCCTATAGATACTCCAAGTGCCTCCAATTATTACTTGTCTGTGGCTTTTGCACCCAAGTCTGCTGAGGAGAAGGAGTACATGAGTAGGGTTCCCTATGCTAGTGCAGTAGGGAGTCTGATGTATGCTATGGTCTGCACTAGGCCGGATCTTGCACATGCAGTCAGTGTTGTTAGTAGG
This sequence comes from Beta lomatogona, assembly GCA_947646795.1. Lineage (NCBI taxonomy): Eukaryota > Viridiplantae > Streptophyta > Magnoliopsida > Caryophyllales > Amaranthaceae > Beta > Beta lomatogona. Next base: position 307,146 of record CANSNZ010001320.1, read on the forward strand.
TTCATGGGTGATCCTGGTAAGGAGCATTGGCAGGCAGTTAAGAGGATTTTTCGTTACCTTCGAGGTACGTCTAATGTTGGTCTCATTTATGGGAATGATACTCAGTGTTTAGTTACTGGTTATTCTGACTCTGATTATGCTGGAGATGTTGACAATAGAAGGTCTATGATTGGTTATGTATTCACTCTTGGTGGCTCTGTTGTTAGTTGGAAGGCAACTTTACAGGCCACAGTTACTTTGTCTACTACTGAAGCAGAGTACATGGCATTGACAACAACTGCTAAAGAGGGAATATGGTTAAAGGGGCTAGTCAGTGATCTTGGTTTGCATCACGATCAGGCCATTGTGTATTGTGACAGTTTGAGTGCAATATGCTTAGCCAAGGATCAAGTCCATCATAAGAGGACTAAGCACATTGATGTGAGATATCATTTTCTGAGGAGTGAGAAGAAGGTTAAGGTGAAGAAGGTAGGTACTGCTGATAATCCTGCTGATATGTTCACTAAACCTGTTTCAGAGAGTAAGTTTCAACATTGTTTGAACTTGCTCAATGTTCGTGATTGTTAACTGCCCTTTGGGGCAAGTCTGGGGCCTTTTAGAGGCTAATCTGGTGTCCTTAAGGGACAAATTTGGTCTGGTTGTCTTTCGGGGCAAATATGGTTGCAGGGAGATTCTGGGCGTTGTGATCAATGCATCATTTTTCTGGCTTATTGTGAGAGGATTCAAGTCAAGGTGGAGATTTGTAAGAATAGTGCCTTGAAGGTGTTTGATAAAATGCGTAAAAGGGGAGGTCTGCTTCTCATCCGACCAAGTCGGGCGGTTCTCGCTCGGTCGGGCCCGCAAGGTAACTGGGAGAAGGAAAATACCGCTCGGTCAGGCGGTCGCCGTTTTTTGCGGGAGACGCGTTTTCTGGCGGGGGTTATAAATAGATTATTAACCTAATCGTTTTAGACTGCGAATTTAGTCTAATTCTCTCTGTAATCTGGTTTTCCTCACATAATAAAATATTCTCTCTCTCTGCTCGTGGACGTAGCCAAATTGGTGAACCACGTAAATCTGTTGTCTGATTTTCATTGTTTTGCATTCATTACTTGTTTCTCTATCATGTCTGTTATTACTCTTCTTGAAAGAGTTGTTGTTGTTGGAACCCTTGTTCTTGTTGGCTTGTACCTCTTCTTCAATCAGCAGGCCTACCTTATAGAGTTTCATGAAAGACTCTATGTGTTGGAACTTGATATGATCCCCATACTTAGGCTGCAGGTTACGGATCACTAGTCGGACTTGATCCTCTTGAGATGGCATGTTAGTCATTTGTGCAACTTTTTCCCTCTATTTGATAAGGAAGGTGACAAAATCTTCGTTGGAGTTTTGTTTGGTTAAATCCACCCCACGAAGGCCAATGGGAAGCTGAGTATTGTATATGTATTGTTTGTGGAACTCTTCCCTAATATAGTCCCAATCATTGAGCTTGGTCTTATTCAGTGACCTGAACCACTTGGGTGGATGTGCATCCAAGGTCAAGGGAAAGACATAAGCAAACTAGTCATTGCTCATGCCTTTCAGAGCCATAGATTGGAGAAAGCTCTCAAATGATCATCTGGGTCTTCGACTCCCTTGAATTTGGGGAGGTAACCCAATGTTATCTTTTTAAGGAGTTTTTTCCTCAATTCAAGATCAATGATGTCATGGCCATGAGCCTGACCCTCGAGCGCAGGAATTGACTGGATCAATTGCTCAAGTTTTTCAAACCTCAGTTCTGTCTCGGTCTTGATAGGAGGTGGTGGTGGTGGAGTGTCATCCTGCTCTTCTTCCTCAGTTAGATTTTCTCTCAGTGCCTTAATCTCTTTGTCTTGTTCCGCAATACGAGAGTTCATCAGTTGAAGTTGGATCATAATGGCATTGAGCTGTTCATTAGCGTCCCCCATTTCAGATGATGATTCAGAAGAGTCGGAGGATTCGTCTGAAAAGGTGAGGATGCGTTTGACGAGTCTAGGAGTAGGCTAACCTTGTATCCTCTCTGTCGGGCGTTCCCAAGTTATAATCTCACGACCTGTCCTAAACAGAAATCGAACGGACCTCGTAAATTTTAAGAAATGATGTTTTCTAAATGAGAAATGGAAATGAGGGTTGGAGAGATGGAAATGGAGATGAGAGATGAGAAATGAAAGTGGACACGGAAATGGGAAATGATTAGAAATGGGTATGATTATGGTTATAATGGCGACATGGGCCTAACTATATGCAGATGCAAATGTGGACAGGACTGTACTGGACTGGACTAGACTATGCAAGCAGACTAGACTCATAACGATTGCCTATGCTAGCTTCGCTAGACTTAGGGGGGAATTGGCTTCGCCAGACTTGATGATTTTGGGCCATTATGGACTTAGGGTAGACTAGCTTCGCTAGACTCGATGATTTGGACTGCTATAGATGTAAGGTAGGAGTAGCTTCGCTAAACTCAGAGGGTGCCTTTATGGTCTTAAGGGTAACTAGCTTTGCTAGGTCAAAGGGTGTCGTTATGGACTTAAGGATGACTAGTTTCGCTAGGTCAAAGGGTGTCGTTATGGTCTTAAAGGGATGCTAGTTTCGCTAGACTTAATGGTTTGGACTTCGTCCTATACAAGTTTGGAAATAGACTGGATTAGACTTAGGAGATGAGTTGGGCCTTATATGGACTTAAAGTTGGACTTAATCCTATATTGGTTTGAAGTTAGACTTGGAAATGCACATGGGCTTGGAATTGGAAATGGATTGGAATAGACTTGGATTAGACTTGGACTGGGGTTGACATAGACTAGCTTTCACATAGAGATGCAAATGGGCTAGATTTGATTTGAACTAGACTTATATGGGCCTAAGATCGACCCTAATGCTAGCGGGCCTAATATGAATGCATAGACTCAAATTTAGATGGACATAATATGAATGCAAAAATAACTCTAATGCATATGGGCCTAAAATGCATGCAAATTGATTGAATTTGGATGATTGGATTAGATTGAAGGTATTCGGAATAGGCTTAGAATTTTTTGAAATTCGTTTTTTTGAAAGGAACCCCTTGTTTTTATCTTTTGTTAGGAAAAGATGATGAATTAATTTTGAAAAATATTTTTTTTTGAACGTCGTGTATGATGATGCTTTGTAAATGTTTTTGAAAAAAAAGTAGAATAGAAGAGGGTGTAGGATTGATTTTGAAAAATGAATGTTTTTGAAGTTGTTGAATATGGTAAGATAAGATTGATAGGGAAGATTTGTTGAACAACAAGGGAGAAGCTAGACATGCATGATGATTCTAACTCTAACTTGACCAGCTTTCTAGATGCACTTTTTAGGACCGATTTGACCTTGCATGAAAAGACTGACCCCCCTCCCCCTTTTAGGTGAAATTAGACGCAAGACGTTCTAAACAATCAATGACTCTAATGCATGCAGACAAAAACATTATACGGAATTTGCCACTACATTGCTTAAAGTGACGGAAAACGCGAGATGCACAAACAACACGTACGCCACGTAGCAAAGGTGCATGTGGTGCAGTGTTGTGCGTCTGGCGCAGGGTCAATGCGTCAGGCGCATCCTCATGCGTTTAGCGTATTGATCCCACACACGTTTTCATGATAGTTTAGGCGATGTTTTGACAAATTTAGCATAACGTCAGGACGCGAAGACTGACGCACTAACCATATCGAGTTTGACAGACTAACATTGACGCGAATGCATTATTTTTAGACTCGAACGTCAAAAGACCAATAAGCATGGGATGAATAGATTGCTGATAGGCTGTCGCACACCTGTCAAAATAATTCCTGCAAAACCTACTAACAATGTAGTAGGGTAAGTAGGGTCGAATCCACAGAGAGATAGTTGTTTTAATCTAGTTTCTAAGGTATGGAAAAAACTAAACAAGATCACAGATATGAGAATTAAGGTTCTAAACTAATCAAAATACGAAAATCAAACTAAAAAGGATCTAGGGCATTGGTTTACCATGTTTATTAACTATAATCTATCAAAATATCATCAATGATTCAATTAATCAGATATCTAGAGCACATGTTAATCCTACGGTCGGGCCTTAACGCTCTCAAATCAACATATGCTAGTACGGTCGCTCAACATAATCAGATTTGCTAATTGTAGGTAAGCCTCTAAAGAGTACTATCTCTCGATCTATGACTCGATATTAGCAATATTTAATCAGGACAATTGATCGATTGCAAGATTAATAATATAAACACTAATCAATTAGAGATATCAATAACTAATCAAACCATTAATAAATATCAATCAAGAATCATAGCATATAAACATGGATTCCCAAACCCTAGAATATAAACTACTCAATCATGAAATAAATAAAGACATTTAAATCTACAAAGAAAAGCATGATCAAAGAAAAGAGATGAAAATTATAAACTCATGAATTAATGAAGAAAAGAGAAACTAGGGTTTGCCATGAAAAACTAGAGAGAAAAGGAAGAAGGAAACTAAAGCTAAACCTAAGAATACAAAATATAACGTCAGAAAAAGGGAGAGGGGGGGGGGAAGACCTATTTATAGTTTTTACAAAACCGGCTAAAAAAGGCAAATAAACCCGTCTCGAGAAACCGCCCGGTCGGGCGACGGTGATTGAGGAACTACGACAAAACAGCAAATCCGCCAGGTCGGACGCGCAAGCGATTTTGGCTCCTTTCTCGCCCGGTTGACCGGGCTAACATGCCTTGCATCCTGTGAAAATTTCATTTCGCCCGGTCGGGCGAAACCGCCCGGTCGACCGGGCGGGAAAACAGCGATTTTGCGTCAAATTGCGAAGGTTGTATCTCTCGAATCAGAAGTCCATTTGGGGCGTGTGACCTATCGTTGGAAAGCCCTTCAAGTCTAGTTTCCAACCCAACTGGAATTTCTTGATTCTAAGAATCATATCAAAAGTTATGATCATAAGAGTATACATGACTCCTTTTTCACATTTCTTCTAATGATTTTCCGCTTCGTTTTCGCTCAAACTCGTACTAAGACGTATCCATTCTATCCTTATGCATCGTAGCTTATTTCCAAGTGCTCCTAATCCTCAAGCTCAGCTAAATATACTCCAAATACGTTCTCATTACCTGAAATTCATCAAAAACAAGAAAACATACCGAATAGGAGTAGAATAACATAACTTAAGAATATGATGCAATAATGAACCTAAATATGAATCTAAATGCTCTAAAATGCACCTTAAAACTATATATAAATATGATTTATCAAACTCCCCCAAGCTAAACCATTGCTTGTCCCCAAGCAATAAGACATAGACATGGGAAAAGTAAGACAACTTACAATATTAGACTAAAACAGGGCTAAACACTCAACTGAAAACACAAGAGATATAATCACTACACAAACCAAGCATCGAAACAATCTCGAACAAAGCCGCATAGCATGTTATGTATCGCAATCGACTCTCCAATCATACCACATACCATCTCTCCCAAGCTGGATTTAACCAAACCTGACAGACCTCACTATAGTCATGTGCGCTCAAATCTCTCATGTCTTTAAAGGATAAATGATGACACTCAACCTAAAACAAGTCAACTCAGTTGAAACATATACTCTTTAATTTTTGACTTTTTGACTCACTTAACACTCAACAATACAATACACAATGATCAAGAGGACTTTTAAAGGTTGCAATGGGGCTGAGATTAAAGGTATGGAATAATTTGGGAATTGTGGTGGAAAAACCAAGAAGGGGGAGCATCATATAACTGAAAACATGACCAAGAAAGATCACAACAACTCCACACAACAACCAACAATCTCCAAATATAATCAACAACCTTATTCACTCAAGAAATTCAATCATAACCCTTTTTATTTCACTTTATTCACAACTTTTTTTTCACTTCTTTTTCATTTCATTTTTCACTTTTTTTTCCGAACTTTCAATTCAATTTCAAAGCTCACTAAACATACTTTTCCATCCTTCTAAACCACAAATAGAGCATTTCAATTCAATACAAAGCAAACCAAAACTAATACTCGCTCCCCCAAGCTAGGCTTAGGACAAATATCAAATGAGGCCAATGGCTTGTAATGTAGGTAGCAATCAAACATAGTAAAAAAGGCTCAGCGGGGCTAGAGGAAAGATAATATGAAAACAAGAATAACTTTGGAGCTATATCATGAAATAGAATGCCTCAATCATATCAAAATGTATGCACTATCAAATATCAAAGAGTACCAAGTCAAAATCAAGATCAATGCGACAACTAAGGAATTAATCACACATGTAAGAACATAACTGACACAGATACGTCAGTTTATAGGCACAGAAGCTCACTTAGTTTAAGGTGTCTGCACAGTAAAGTTAAATCGAATCAGAGAGAGATCAATCAATCTTACCACAAACAATCAATTGCGAAACAATCGTGCTATAAAGTATCATGCTCAAGATGAATGACGCTTAGGAAATGTAGTAAAATATCATCAAAGTTCTCAAAGAGTGCCAGCAATAGTCCTATAGATGCAACTAATAAAATGAGATGAAGTCTAATATGAAATGAAATATGCTAATGCAACTAAGAAAGCAGTACAATTTTTTTGGTCACACGTAAACTCCCACTCCTAATGAGCAGTACAAACCGTGCAACAACCTATGAAAGCAATAAAAAAAACTACTCTAAATGCAACTAACATGCGCTAAGTAATGATGACAAACATCCTCCCCCAAGCTGAATGACACATTGTCCTCAATGTGAAGAAAGAGGAATTAAATGAGGGAGAGGTACAACTTATAAAAGGGGTGGGTAATCAAAGGGAGTGTCAAAAAGCATCGACACCTCCACCACAATCGATAGTTGTAATGAGGCAGTGAACTTAGCCAAAAAAAAAATTGGCTATGCTTGTACCTAGAAAAAGACTTCATCACACATTAGCAAAGTTAGTTAAACCAAAAAAAAAAATTGAACAAAGTCGGGTTGCCTCCCGATAAGCGCTGATTTAAGGTCTTGCATGACCGTTTAAGACTAGTAGATCACTCATAATAGTTCAATGCTCTAAGAAGCTTATCATATGTTCCTGCAAACATCTCAGAGCATATTATATAAGAGTGGAAAGGAAAAATGAAAAAAATTAGTACTAAAAAATTACTAAAATTAGAGTCGACCGGGCGGGAAAACAGCGATTTTGCGTCAACTTGCGAAAGCTGTATCTCTCGAACCAAAAGTCCATTTAGGGCGTGTGACCTGTCGTTGGAAATCCCTTCAAGTCTAGTTTCCAACCCAACTGGAATTTCATGATTCTAAGCAGCACATCAAAAGTAATGATCAGAAGAGTATACATGACTCCTTTTTCACATTTCTTCTAATGATTTTCCGCTTCGTTTTCGCTCAAACTCGTACTAAGACGTATCCATACTATCCTTATGCATCGTAGCTTATTTCCAAGTGCTCCTAATCCTCAAGCTCATCTAAATATACTCCAAATACGTTCTCATTACCTGAAATTCATCAAAAACAAGAAAACATACCGAATAGGAGTAGAATAACATAACTTAAGAATATGATGCAATAATGAGCCTAAATATGAATCTAAATGCTCTAAAATGCAACCTAAATGCACCTTAAAACTATATATAAATATGATTTATCAATTGCGCGTCACACAACTGATGCGCGCGGCGTGCAAGAAATGCGTCTGGCACGGGAACGTTGCGCCAGGCGCAACCTAATGCGTTTGTCGCAATGCTCTGCGGAATGCGTATTGGTAAATTGACGAAGGTTCGAGCGAAAACGACGATTAGTTTTCGACGCGATTTGCATTATTTTTAAGCGCAAAGCATATCAACATGTTAACAAAATATTAGCAGGTAAAAATTGCAATCAATGTCAGGCAACATGGATGCAAAAAGTTCTCAACCTAAAGTCCAGTTCTACATTGAACTATTGGTCAGGTTTAGGTTGAGGATGAAAGGGTCCATGATTAAGAGATTGATCCCACGCTTCGTACCCCTGCTTAAAGAGGTGGCCATCAGTTCTCAAGTCAGGAACAAGAGAACAATGCCATGGTTGTGTAGGTTTGCTTCTAAATAATAAGATCCAACACTATCGCTCATGAAGCATTTCAGGAAATGAGGCAAGGTAGATTGTCTTTATGGTGGCTCAATATAGCCATGCATATGCAAAAAAGTATATTATTCAAAGTCATAAAAAGAGAATGAATCGTATTTTTCAAGTTTCACCCACTCATTTAAAAAATAATTTTTTTAAAATCCTCCCCAGTGAAGTCGCCAAATTGTAGGCGTGTTTTTATTTCGCCTACGCGGTGTGAGCGCGTATTTGATTTGACTACCCCATTGTAATGGTTTTATTGATATTCGATTTGAAGTCGCTAAACCTAATTGGATATGGGAAATCGTAGGGACAAATTGTGGGACTTATCCAATGTAGATTTCCCCGTGCTGACTCCATAGATGGTCAATATGAACCAAAGATTGAGTTCGGGGGTGAGGGTACAATTATGGTCATAATGAACCATGTTTGCCCATTGCTGGCCTCTACTAAATATCGATTCACAACAAATTTTATGCCAAAGAATAATCATATAATATTTTATACACCCTAAAAATATTTAGCCTAAGTTGGTTCAGGAAACACATAAAAGACTGATTTTTAGCGATAAGTTATTATGCAATCAATATTAGAAGGTACCTAGTAGGTTGTCCAGATTATATGAATTAGTTAGAACGGTTTCTTAGGTCTTGTTTAGCAAAAAGAACATGTGGGTGATAAAAGCAATAAAGCAGGACAATCATATAATATGTATAAAACAATCAAGCAAGTATATAACAATGTATGAAAATAAATAAAAAGAAGGAAATATTAGAATATACAGTAGAACGATTATTAAATAAAGATATACATCATGAAATAAATTGTAAGTAACTTCAAGGCAATAAATATAATAGAATTATTCAAGGATCCTCAGGGATTATACCTATGCGGCTTAGGTAAAAGAGCGTAACGATATTTAGGCGGAGCAATCGTGGAACCAAGAACGTAGTATGATTAGAAACTGGAAATTGATTCGATGTATTGAAAGTGTTTAAGTAAATAGAGCTTCGCAATAGGATTCGTAAGTAGTCAAAAGTATATTTGTGTTCGTAAAATAATAAAGAAAAGTCGTCCGTAATTCGGGAAATCACAAGTATTTATAGGAAAAAGAAGCGTCCGCTTCACGCGGCAACCTGCGCTTGGCGCAGGCCTATGTGTCAGGCGCACATTGGTGTGCCTGATGCTGCCAGCCTATTCAAATTCGTACACGTGCATACGCGTATTTAAAAAGATAATAAAGAAACTTGTGTCTCACACAGGGTCTGAGCCAGGCGTAGGACTCTGTGTGAGTCACAAGTCCACGTGTCAAGCGCTCATTAGCGCGCCTGATGCGTTCTGGACTTCTGGCCAATGTGTTGGACGCACGTGGCGCGGTCCCCTCTTCCGGCGCATATTCCAGCATATTCCGATTTTTTATCAAACGCGTCTTTTGAAGATAATTTTTTTATCCCTAATATTCGGAGATTGAATTTCACTGAATAAAAATCTGATTTGTATTTAAAATATCTATCAAAGATAATAAAAATATTTATTAAAATAATAAATATTTAAATATTTAATTGGGCTCTTGAATGGACTGAAAACGTTTTATGGGCTTAAAATACAATTAATCATCATGAATAATTAATTGGGCTTTAGAATATCATTTTAAAATACAATTTTGAATTGGTTATTCGGATTGCTCTTCCGTTAGGTCGCGCCAACTAATACCGCGGTATGTTTCATCATTGGACCCTTAAATGGAGGGACACGATTATGTGTCTACAACTTCTCATACTCGTATCTACAAAAAGTCAAATTCATATATCTCAAAGTTGTTAACAACTACATCTTAAATCTTATTACATACTCAGATCATCGAAATAGATATACAAAGCTCAAATCTTAAACCTCTTGTCAACCATAATTTACTCGAATTCCTAATAACTTGGAGTAGTTTAAACTCTTCGTAACCCTTGAATGCTTAAATACAAATTTTAGTGGAGATATAGCCATGTCCCATACCATTTCAATTATTCCTAATTAGAGCTCACCGATTATATCAAACTTACTTAATTACTCCTTCGAGTTTATCATCATTATCAGTATAATAATAAACACATTGAGAAACTCTAAGTGGTATAATTTACCCTTTTTAGAATTAGGCTATGACTTACTATACTATACTACTTCTAATAATCCTCTTCCATAAAGTTCATAATTGCATTTCCAAAATCTCTATACAGCTCTTTAGTTCAGAGATCGCTTAACAAAATATTATTCTTGGGGTCTCATTGACTGATAGTAAACTATAACAGTGGAACTCCATAAACTTAAAACCCGTATACAATTGTATCTCATTGGAAACTTAACCAGATCCTATGAAATTTAGCTGATCATCTATTGTATTGTTATACAAAGTCGCTCAATTCATAAACCATAGTTATAATAAACATTGGGAAACATACATCGAGAACACTTTCTTAAATATTCACAATCTGACACCTTAACTTCTATATAATATCTTAAAACTTAAGTCAATGAATAACTTATACTATTAAGAGTGACAAATCTAGAGTTGGCATCAAGTGGGTTCAAGTCAAAGTCGGAGTCAAAGTCGGAGTCAAAGTCATAGACTCAAAAAATCAATATATAACAAGAATAATAACAAAAAAACAATTATTGCAAACAATAAGAAACAATATTTTTCAAAATTGGAGAAATAACCTAAAAGTTTAATCGTTGACAATATTCAATTACTCTATATACTAACAATATAAAGAAAAAGTATTAAAATTGTTGAATTGAAATTATAACATCACAATATAATGTAATATATAGAATGATAGAATTTAGAAGAAATTGAAATAATATTCTACTCTAAATACTCTTTTTTTTACCTTTTTTAAAAAACGCAACCTATTGTATGCTGATAATTTGCTATACATATGTTAAGATGGCTAATGTGACGGCTTAGAGAGAAAGGTTTTTTTCGATAGAAGAACTCAATTTGCAGTAAAATAAAATAGAGTATGGTAACTTGGGATAATGGAATTAATAGTTTCTTCTTATACTAGACAGCTAGTTGGCTAGACCCATTAAGTAAAATTTAGATAGTTACTCCTGAAACTATGACTTTTCTGGGCTCTCACAAAGTAAAAGTGAATTTGTCTACTTTGTTTTCTATTCTAACTTTTCAATCTTTCTTTTGCTTAGCTAATCCACATGGGATTAACTTTTTTTTTTTCCAAATTTTACTTGACTGTTATAGCTTTTTTCTAACATTCAAGTGAGGTCATGTGAGCTCACACCTTACTACTTAAATCCGCCCTGACTATTAAGTCTCATAGACTAAAATATACTTGAATTCGAAGACAGGATTGACTTAGTATAACATAAGTTGATTATTTCAAATATTCGAATAAACTGTATTTCATGGCGAAAACTTATAGACATATCTCAAATCATAATTAGGAAGTCAATGCTAATCTTTATATAACTGAAACACTTGGTATGAAAACCACACACTCAAGAAGTCAAACAAACTTAGAACTATAAATCACATTTTCAAACAATCTTGAGCTTAGGTACATAAACCACAACAAATTCAAGTCGGAAAACTAATTTTTATTTGACAACTCATGAATTTCATACAACTTACAATTGTAGAAACATAATTAAGTTTAGGAAAATTTGTCAAAAACCACCTTTTAAAATCACTTTTTTGTGAGAAACCACCTTTTAAAAAAAAATTGGTTAATTAGCCACCTTTTTTGTTCTTTTTTTTGTTGGAAGCCACCTCTTGTCGGAATCCGGCGTTGACTTCAATTTTCCGGCGTTGACCATCAGATTTTCGCCACTTTATCCTTCTCCCTCCTCCCCCCTCGCATCTCCCGGCAACCCCCCCTCCCTCCTCGCATCCCCCGGCAACCCCCCTCCCTCCTCGCATCCGCCGGCAAACCCCGTCCCCCTCGCAACCCGCCGGGAAACCCCCCGACTATCCCCACCCTCCCAACCCTAAGCCCCCCTCCCCCCCTTGCATCCGCCGACATCCCAGGTGGAAGAAATGGCGAAAAAATGATGGTCAACGCCGGAAAAGCGAGGTCAACGCCGGATTCCGGCAAGTGGTGGCTTCCAACAAAAAAAAGAACAAAAAAGGTGGCTAATTAACCAATTATTTTTAAAAGGTGGTTTCTCACAAAAAAGTGATTATAAAAGGTGGTTTCTGACAAATTTTCAAGGTGGAAGGACAATGTGTACCTCTATCTAATATTGCAATACCGCCCTAATTCCACAATTAGCTCGAGTCATTCACAGTTCTCGAAACCCACTGATGCACGTTCCAAAATAATTCACCTCACAGAAATGACGAGAACCATGATAATAGTAGTCAATGTCTTCCCTAAACAAATTCCAAACACAAGACTACTTTGATTAACGGTTAGCCTTTGTAACCAACATCCTTTTGCTAACTAACAATGATTCCACAAATAGAATTAACGGATTTTTCACCAAGCTTTCAAAAAATTCACCTGGAACCCTCCATGTTTTCAAAATTCACCAGATACCCCTAAGTTTCATAATAATACACTTAAATGCACTTAATGACTAACGGTGGTTAACTCCGTTAGTCTTAAACCTCATTAAACCCTAATTAGCCCTAATTAACCTAACTAAACCCTAACATCCAACTTCTAAACCTACCCTAACCCTAACCCCTAATTTCAAACTCTAACCCTAACCCCACTACCACCCACCCACCATCCCCTCCCCTCCACCCACCCCACCCTACCCCCGCAGCCCCCAACCCCCACCCCCACCGCAACCACCACCCCCACCACACCCCCCACCCCCCCCTCCCCCACCCCCACCCCCCCCCTCCCCCACCATTCGATTTCTCCCCCACCCCCGCGCCCCCACACCACCACCACTCTACGCACCACCTCCGGTGCACCGCCGTCTTTCGAACACCGAGGAACCCACACCAACAACCCCACCGCAGCGCCCAACACTCCTCTTTCCGTCGCAATCCTCTCGGCTCGATTCCCCTCCCCTGTTTGCTGCTCCGCTTCCTTGTTGCGGTAGCTCGGCCCGCTCGCGCCGTGACGCAGCCGGCCCTACTGTCAAGACTCGTCGGTGCTCCGTCGCCGCTCTCGGAGCTCGGTTCTCCCCCCTTCCCTCGCTATGCGTTTCTTCCCTAAAAGAGAATGGGTAGGGAGGGGGGGGGGGCCTGTTGGGCGCTGGGGTGCGGGAGGGGGCGTCGTAGGGGTAGGGGGGGCTTCGGGAGGTGGGGGGGAGTGGGATGCATGGGTGGTGGGAGGGGGGGAGGAGGGGGCGAGGGTGGTGGTGGGGGGTGGGGAGGGGTGGTTAGGGTTAGGTTTAGGGTTTAGGGTTAGGGTTAGGGTTAAGGGTTAGGGTTGGGATTAGGGTTAGGGGTTAATTAGGGTTGAAATCTCCTAAATTAGGGTTAATGACTAACGGCGGTTAACGAAGTTAACTGCCGTTAGTCATTAAGGGCATTTGAGTGTATTATTATGAAAGTTGGGGGTACCTGGTGAATTTTGAAAACATGGAGAGTACAATGTGAATTTTCTGAAAACTCGGGGGTAATTGGTGAAAAAACCGTAGAATTAACTTTATCTTATTCTAATCATTCATAATTAAACCTTACAATGAACTCTTCAGTCCACATCTATACATCTCATGCATTCATCTTACAATACTGACCATGGTTGCTTACCGCTTCATCTTAACTTCTAATAACAAGCTAATCAAATTGATATTTTGGTAACACAATTTATTTCACTCATTAACTGATATTCTCTTTCCAAATCAATTTATTCCACTTATTGACTGATGGTCACTTAGTTAGATTTATAAATGAAAATGAGATCTTACCATCATAAATTCTTTAACAAGTCTAATTTCCAAATTAATATTCATATTTATAAATTCCAAAATCAATTGAACATGTAAGAAAAGTAAAACTTAATCAACACAATTTCGTTCGACTTAACAAGTTGACATGGAAATAGGAGGTAATTTGGGATTCAAGATTAATAAGTTTTAACAAGATTCTGAATTTGGGTTTCCTTCAAGACAACCGAAAAGAAGCAAAGACAAGAAACCATTGCCATGGTACCGTGAAGCTCCCCCACGGCATAGCCACCAGATGGAAACAGAGGAGGAAGAAGGACAACAGCATGCATTAACATAGTAGGGAGAATACAACACCATTTAAGAGGGAGTTTTGGTTTTCTTTTTGTTTGTTTACTAATGAGGGTTTATGTAGAAATGAGTAATTGGTTTTCATGATAAATCTAGATAGTTCTTTAAATCATCATATTTTTTTTTTATATATATATGTAAAAACAATTGAGGACAATTAAGTAATCTACAATCATGCTCCAAAATTAAGACTTTTGAACTTGGGAATAAAGTTGAACTTAACCTCTACTTCTTAAAGCAATTTCAATATACATAATTAAGCTTCTAAAATATAATTACTCTTATTTAAGGTTGCTTTTTAAATAGGGCTATTCACTCAAGACTTGTTTACATTGAATTCCTATAACTTTCATTTAGTTGTTTACATTTATCTAGTAGCAAATTGTATTGAAACCCCCCCCCCCTAATTGGTTACTTGACACTTAGAGTTTATTGATGTTGAGTACGAACTTGTCCCTGTTTTCCGACGGATACGAACTTTACTTCCCTTCTACATTCAGTTGTAAAAGAGAGTAGGAGAAAATTATTTTTGGATAGGTGCATACGACTAAAGGACATGTCCACTATGCATAGAAATTAAGATATAATCTCATGCCTAAACAACCACACTTTGACGCAAAACCAAGAGCCATGAAATTGATATTTGCTTACTTGCGTGGCATAGTTTGTGGAACCTCTACATGTTGTCATGTCTTGTTAATTACCTCTTCAACCATTCTAAATAACCATGGTGTCTTTTCTAAACCTTTGTTGTTAATCACCCTTCAGCAATGATGGATATTTGTTTTGACAAGTTAAGTTTGTTAGAAAAGTTGAATTAGTTGATTATGATTAACTAATTAAGTAAAGTATATGAGTATAAGTATCTTATATAAGAAATTTTTTTATTTAGAAGGGAATCAGTTGTGTAAGCGGTGATGAACAACATTCGTCGAGCGGGTATTGCTCATTATGTGTATGAAGCGGGTATTGCTCCTTTGTGTAGGGTCATGACCTAGAAGTCTTGCAAGCAGGAAATAAAAAAGGTGGGGAGATGTCCCTCAAAAGTCTGGAGTTGTGGCTTAACCCCTCCATTCGTGTTCCTTCCCAGAGTTAAAGATATTTTATGTTCAAGTATGAAAAGTGTTTGAGTGATTATTGAGAAAGATATAACGAATATTCATGGAAAGTTTTTATTGGAAATTACTCGAGATGCTCTTTGATATTATTATTGCTTCTCTAGTGTATAAATTCCTAAAAGTATGATTGAATAAAAGTGAAAGTGTTTGAGGAATCAATTATGCTGTTTAAAATGCATGATATCATACTTTCAGCCACCCTATTATTTTAGAAATTGGTGGGACTTGTGTACCAGCGTAAGCTGACCCGTTTTGTTCTTGAACCTGTCCGGGTGTGGGGAGATTCATATGTTTTGCAGGACTAGAGAATGTTCAGATTAGCTCATGTGTGCAAATGTGTAGTCGTGATCAATGTGTTTAGCTTCGCTGTTTTAAGATAATCTACTGTTACGATGACTTTTATCAAGTTAAACATGTATTTCCGATTTATAATCTAAGTACTCGAGATATGTTGTAATAACTATTTTAACTTAACTTATTTTAATAGTATGCTTGGATACTATAAGATTTCCTATCTTTCTCTAGCAGGGAAGGTGTGGAAGTTCGCCTAACAGCTCCTCTAATTAGTGGCTTAATTACGTAAGTAATAGTATTAGGCCTAATTCAGCCCTAATCCCCATTTCCATAAAGAAAAAGTCGTTTGTGAGTTTAGTTGATCTTTCATATTCCGTCTTGTTGATATTCAGATTATAAATAAGAAGTAATTCGATTATTCATCCACAAGCAATCCTCTTTACTCAATCGACTCTCATATTCAAATCTGCATCAATTGTACGAAATTGGCTAATGTTCTATGTTTTTGGCTTCTCCTAGTACTTGTAGGTAATTTATAAATTCTGAAAATTTTGTTATTAGTTTTTTTAATAATCTGAAAATCTGGTTAGTTTTATTACTATTTTGTGATTATTTTGGGGGCTGCGAATTATTCAATTATCAATTATCAATTTTCATTTGTTAATTGACCAATTTTTTAGAGTGATTCTTGCTTGTTTAAAAATTTATTCCTCAATTTTTGGGTATACGTTTACTGGTAATGTATAATGTAGCATAAAGCTTTTTTTTGTTAGTCATACGATATTTTTTTATTCTCATTTAGTTGAATATTTGGAGTTGTTGCTGATTTTATATATTTTAATTACGAATTTGTTGGTGCTGTTGTTTTTTTAGTGAAGCTTTGCTGGTTTATTTGGTTTTACAATCTTGGAGTTTTGAGAGTGTCCTATAATGCTGCTAATCTGCTAGAAAAGGAAGGTTCTTTGATGACTCGTCTTTTCTTGCTTTTCTTAATCACAACTTTTATGATTTGCTTCCTCGTTGTTCTAGAAACTATTGGGTCATGTTAGAAAATATGATTATGGATTTGAAAAACACAAAAATATTTTTTCCCCTTTGGAACCTCATAATTTAATTTAGCACAAAACCCCTAAATTGCACGAGACACCCAGTTTAGAATCGTAATTAGATATACCTTGTACTCTTGATATATATTGTGAATTATATGAGCAATGGCTCCCTAGAAATTATTCTACAATCTTACAGCAACATTGGTGAATATTCAAACATAAGGTACTTTTTTCTTTAAACTTATGCATTTTATTCAAAAGGACAACTTTACATGATTACAACCCTAAAATCAAAATTATTGGAAACTATGAAGGGAAAAAGTATTGTAATATTTCTAGCTTACTAAGATATAAACTTTTCATTTAGACAGAATTCATAGAAGAAGGTAATGGGACACGCTTCCTGTATTCTGCAATTGCCCAAAGTGGGTAGATATTCCTATACATTGGATAATGTAACATGCAATTCTTCATGAATACTCCTGTAATTTCCTGTTTTTACCATAAGGATAAACGAAGTAAATAAACAGATACTCCAATACTATCTTTTGAAATACATAACATTTAAATCAACTTTCTTTGTAGGAGGTTAATTAATTACCTGCTGAGGGAAATCACCATTTTCTAGTTGTGAATTGATCAAAAGCTTTGCTGCACGATGTAGAGGAGTGGGGTCCCTCTCCACCTAATCATGATTTATCAAAAGGTATATGAGCATACTTTAATTAATTCAGGTTCAAATTTGAATTAGATATAAATTGGAAGCAAATAAATTTTAATCATCAAACACAAGTAAATGAGTAGAAGCTAGAGTTTTACTTGGCCAGCATGAAGTAGACCCATCAAAGCCCATCCAGTTTGAACGAGGTTCGACTTTCCCTCTAGTGGCACAAATTCCTGTGTGGATCCATCACAAATGTTAATTACAAAAATTTTCTGCGTACGTTTCCCAACAAATAGGTTGAATATAACGATCAAAACACACTAACATTGACTATATTTTACTCCCTCCGTCACATAATATAGTGCTTGTTTCTTTCTCTTGAAGTCAAATTTTAAAATCTTTGACTAAATATTCTCATTAATATATACAAAAAGCATACTCATGTAAGATTTGTTAGGTTCGTCTCAATGAATACTTTCATAATATCAGCTTTTTATATTTTTTATTAAATACGGAATTGAAGATATTGAAGAAGGTCAAAGGTATATCTTGGAGACCGTGCAAAAAAGAAACAAGCATTATATTATGGGACGGAAGAAGTAATAAAATTATACTCCAGCTATAAGTTTAATACGACAACATAAATTTCCTAGAATTTTTGTTAAAGGAATCTTTAAACATATTTCCGTTATTTACAAAATCATGCATGATTTCTCCTACTAATAAAAACTAATGTTAAAAAATGCAATAGCCTGACCTCAAAAGTTAAACTTGATCTATATTTTAGGATAGACAATAATAGGTATATTATTAGGATCTTGTTAACGGACACCTTGGGGTGTTGGATAAGCACTAAATATATTTCCAGAAATGGTATAACTCTTGGAATGAATTCCAAAATCACGCGTCAATCGGTAGAATTAATGTTTAGATTCATTTAATACACCTAATTGGTTGATAATTGCTATAGCCGCTCCTTTTGTCTCTCTTTTCCTTTTTTTTTCTCTTTTCCTCCCTCAAAACACTATCTTTCTTACCCCTTTTTTCTAATTTTTGTTTCATGTTCATATTAAATCACCATTATCTCTCTATTAGTGTGTTTTTTTGAACAATTATTGAGTTACTTCTACCCATTAATTGGATTGAATCTACTTTTATATTGAGTTTTGTCTATCTCTTGTGAGAGATTGGAGCTATATTGTTAATTTTGCAAGAAAATTTGATAGTTGATAAAGATATGTGCGGCATTGTGACGATATTATTCTACATCTATGACAATCAATTGGATTCGATTTACTTCTATTTCAAACTTACGACAGATGGAAAGACTACCCCTTAGCTTGTGAAAGGTTGTATAAAACAACGATGTGAAAGAGGGTATATAAAAGTGTCGGATCTCGTCAATGATCATGGTCTTTCTGATTTAGGACGATTTTATTAGATCAAAATTGTTATGTATTTGCTAGTTTTGAATTTATTGCAGATATCATATGACTATATCATTAATGAATTACTTTTACACTAATAAAATTACCTAATTGCCAGATTAATTTTTTCTAGAGGTAAGTAATGTATAAGAGTAATTTACCTTATTTGGACATGAAATGTAGCTCTCACCCCAACCACCATCTTCCTTTTGTGTTGTGAGCAAAAATTCAACACCCTTCCTAACAGCACCACAATTATAGTAAGTTTTGCCAGCTGCTGCTAGCCCTCCAAGTGCAAACCATGTCCCATACAAGAAGCAAATCCCCCAATTTCCGTACCTGCATGCATGTATGCAAAACTCATGTTATTCATCAGATATCTATCAATAACATGCACAAATTATAAGTGCTAAGTTATTGTACAAATAATAACATACCATCCTCCGGTAGGATATTGAGTGTTCTCAAGAAACTTGACTGCATTTATGATGAAACTTTCGATCTCTTTTTTTCTGTGGCCTGGGTATAACTTCTTGAACATTACTAAAGCTTGAATTGCTGAAGCTGTACACTCTACATACCTATAAGATATCGCATAACAATACTGTTAGTAGTGTACTTATTTAAATTGTGATTTTATCAGAACTTTTGGATATCAGAAGTTTTAATTAAAAGATTTTACTTACTCATGCTCAACGACGATGTCTGCAAAGAATTCTGTTGGGTTAAGAAGCTGAAGATTGTACAAAAAACAATATGTATCAAGCTCATTTTTAGTGATAAAGTTAGTTAACATAACTATTACTTAATTTAATTACTCACCTCCAGCCATTCTTGAGCCCCTGCTGGCTCCCAGGCAGCTAGCCCCCCTTTTTTACTCTGAAGATAGATGACATCAAATTGGAATTTTAAATTAGCGGGCATATAATAAGTATATAATTCATGATTAAATAGGGCTGGTCCACCTACTTTTTCATTTGTTGATTTCGAATCTTTCCATTTCAATATGAATTTGATTTAAATAATAGAAAGTAGGATATTTGTTGCATGCTTCGACAAACGACTTATCTTATCATTATAAGCGTAGAAATAACAAGGACGAGAAAAGAATTAAGGCTGTATCAGTTTCAAGCAATGTACTAGTGTATTTAGGTTTTCTTCTTGGCATCTGATTTAAATTAGAACGTCGTAAAATTTAAGATGATATGGAAATAATGGTTTTTTTTTTGTTGCAATATGGTGATATATAGTTTTACATTACATTATGGTTATAACTTATAACCAATATAAATGTAAAATTTTATCTCAATATTGAAGTAGGACTATTTACCTGTAGAGAAATTAAGACATTGACAGAATCAAAGAGGCGCTCAGGGTCCATCTTTTCTCCAACAATTTCCGGTGGCATTGTTGATAGGATTAAGCAACACTTGAGAAGAGATAAGAAACCCAAGTTAATTAAAAGGGTTAACTTTATTTTTGGGAGACGAAATAAATGGTTAACTTGTATACTAATATGGTTGGTGTTTGGCTAATTACCTTAAGGCCTTCAGCAGTGCAATCAGAGACTTGCCAACCATGATCTTGATCGGAGAAAGTCCATGATCCCTTTGAAATGTGACGGTGCATACTTTTGAAGTCGCCGGACGGATTGTCCTTCACCTAATTTTATAGCCAACATGAATTTAGGATCACATATATATGCATCACAATTTAGGCAGAACTAATAAGCGAAAGCTCTACTATTGAACTCTCACTTGATTAAGAAGAAATTAATTAGTACCTGTGACTCTTTAATGAAGTAGTGGCCTTTTTTAAGAGCAGGACCGATTTCGTCGAGACTAAGATTTGAAGCTAGCAATGCTTGGACGGAAAATCCACAATCCCATTCTTGACTACCAAAACTCTGCATTTTACCATCAGAGTAAGTTCACCATTATTATTCATAACTCTATATATGCAATGTTCATTATCCTTTTTTTTGTATTTTATAATAAAAACTAAAACAAAATTATGGCAATTAATATTTTTGAGTTTTCAGTTGTTAGGTTTTAGAATAAGTATATAATTAATTAATATATGCATGATTAATTTTAAGTTCATTATGCATCCTTAACATATGACATTTAATTAGTAGAACAAAGGAAATTGACAATGGTACTGAACGCATGTGAATAATGTGATAGTGTTGAAGAATTGGCAAATGTATAACTGAGGCTCCGTTTGGTATGGCGTAAAACATTTTCAGTGTAAAATGATTTTCATGGAAAACAATATACAATGGCAAATACAATTCCAAAATTAGTTTACCGTTGTTTGGTTCCATGTAAGAAAAATGATGAAATGAAAGGGAAAGTAAGGAGGTAGTGAGAGGAGTGTACAAGAGAGATAAGGAAAACAGTTTTCCCTTCATTTTGAAGGGAAAATGGTTTTCCATCATTGGGAGAGTAATTTTACTCCAAGGGAAAATGGTTTTACACTCTTTTGCCAACCAAACAATGTAAAACTGAAAATAGAGGAAAACAGTTTTCTAGGAAAGCGTTTTACGCCCTACCAAACGGAGCCTGAATGAAGCTAGAAAATTAAATTACCTGCATCTTTAACCCATCTTCCGCAATCCATATGTAATCAGCGACTCTAGCAAGATGTTTCTTGAAATGATCCCCATTAGGATCTTCCACCCAGCACGCCAACATACACAAAACCTGTATAATTGTATTTTAAAAAAGTCAATACAAATCTTTTAGTGCCAATATTATAATCATTTTGACTTGCTACTTCAAACATGTACTTCCTCTGCTTTAAAAGTTGTGACATCGAGATACAAAGTAATTTAATAATTAGAAAATTCATGTTATAAGAAAGAGATAGAGAGCGACAAAAAAAGGTGTCTAGGTAATTAGAAGCGAGGATATAGAAACCATAGGTCAAGAATGATTTCATCTTATCAATCATGACCTTTTGGTCACCTATAATTGAAAGAAGTGTTGCAAACAATATATAATATATAATATATCCTTGTTGATCATTACCTTTTCGACACATCCAATGGTTATGTACCGGCTGTTTTCGTCTTCGTAATGTATGTGCTTCATTGTAACCTCCAAAGCTTTCTTCCGAATCAACTTGTTTAGAGGCCAACGAGTAAGGAAAGGCTCCGTAAAGATGTAAAGAGTATCCCACATTAAATCTTGAATTAATGGATGAGGATAGTATAGATCCTCCTGTTCAACGTGTAATCATCATATTGATTAGTGTAAG
Organism: Beta lomatogona; assembly: GCA_947646795.1. Taxonomy (NCBI): domain Eukaryota; kingdom Viridiplantae; phylum Streptophyta; class Magnoliopsida; order Caryophyllales; family Amaranthaceae; genus Beta; species Beta lomatogona. The sequence goes on from CANSNZ010001320.1 coordinate 329,268, forward strand.
TTGTAACCAATTATCTAAGAATTAAGATCATACTAAGAATATGTAAGACCTAATTTAATTACAAGTACATCTTACCGGTGCACACAAATGACGAACTTTCGTCCAACTAATTTGCTCATAAGGTTCGTTGTAAAGTTCTTCTCGAAGTTGTTCAATGAGAGGGGTGATTGGACCTACAAACCTCTTCCCATACAAGTATGACATTGGCATATAAACCATTCGACAGTAACACCACATTTTTGCTGCACAAGATCACATTGTTAGTACAACCATTTTCAGGTAGGATTATTCTTCGTAGTCACTATTATGATAGACTAAACTTTACTTGCTACACTAATCTCTTTGTCCCTAATTGTTTGCTATATTTGAGTTAAACTTCATCAACTTTGACCATAACACCATACCCCCTCTACCTTTAAATAGATGCTTCATTTTGACTTGCACACTTGCTATTGCACAACTTCAACCATTAAAATCTCTCATTATCCATTACTTAAAAAGTATAAAATTTTGATATTTTGAAAATACACGTAGAGCCAAATCCAACTATTGTATGGTAACATTGATACTATACATATGTTGAAAGATATGGTCAAAGAATTCAAAGTTGAGTCTGTGAATGGTGCAAAAGTCAAAGTGGAGTATTTATTTAAAAACAGAATAGCAATCAGGAAAAAGCAAATGGAGTAAACGATTTAATACCTGGATGCATAGGAAGAAAAGAAGGTATGATCCAGAATTCAGGCGGCATTGGATTACTTCCAGACCAATCAAACAAACCAAGTATCTGAAGTAGTTTGTAAATATAACAAATCATACGAATGAACAACATATTTCTTCATGATAACGATGAGAAAAAGGTTTCACATCAAACAGTTTGGCACCAAACAAGAGAGATACGGGATGCGTGAGCCCTATTCATGCTTCCATTATCTCTTGTTGGTTTGCCATATTCTAAGAGTAAAGTTAAATAGTTTCATGTATGACTTACAGAGAGCCAAGTTTTTCCCCAAGAAGGGATATGAGTAACGGTACCATGATCAAGGATCCATTTACGAGCTCTAGGGCACGCATTGTCATCACCTTCATCCGGTCCAACTCCAAGCATTCGCAGGCAAATGTAATTAAGTGCCGTACAAAACATTGTGCTATGTCCTTCAATATGCAATCCCCAACCTCCATCTTCATTCTGTTGATTGTAACAAACCAATAAAATAAGGTCTCATAAATACTTCACATAACTACTTAATAAGAAAGTCAATTTTCTGAACCCAAATATCTTGTCTCAGGATTATAATATAATTAATGTGTCAATTATTTAAATAGTTGATTATAAAGTATTCTCAAGTTGAATGTGACGGCATGTTAATCCAATAACCAACCAAAAAAATTAAGTTGGATTCATGTGGTAAGAAATACCGATTTCATGTTCGTGGCCGGTCTCATATTAATTTCTGGGTTTTTTTTTTTTATTCAAAATATACCCAAAAACTATAATTGTATGATATGACTTTTTATTCAAATCGGATTTGATCCAGGTTCATTTCGAGTTAGTTTTGAGTTTCTTTCAGTCACTTTGTTTTCATGTCATGGAGGTCTCGGTCATATAAGAGATTTTCTACTTTACAAAAGGTATTTAATTTTTTTTTGTTCACAAGACGCCAAATACATTATGTTAGTGATAGAATCAGGTAGAATTATACAATTCTACAGTTAGGAATGTGAATTTTGTAGGTTGTTCAAATATGATATTAACCTGATGATAGTAAATGCTGCGAAGAATTTCTCTACGATGTTCTGGTCCAAAAACCGAATTTAGATGTCCTGTAATGTACAAGCAAAAAACCTGCATGAAATTACATGAGTATGTTATTCAAATGTATAAGATTAATGTATATATGGAATATAATTATAATAGATTACTAACCAAGGGAGGGAGGAAAAATTGAGGGCCAGCAATTTCAGCAGGCCAATGACCATGTTCAGACTGTAAGGCTGTAAAGTAATTCACAGCCCTCTTCAACGTCGTCGTTGCAGTATCATATGTGATCTCCTCTCCATCACCAACCTTAACTTGAGGTATTGTTTGCTTGAAGTTTTTCTCTCTTAGAAACTGTGTATCAATTAAATAATAATGTCAATAACTGGGTTACTAGGCCCAAAAAATGTAGTAAAGTAGACACCAATTTTGTTTCATCAAACAAAACAAGTTCTCAATTCCAAACTATTTAGGCCCTAGCCTGTTTATTTGGTTTTTACTAAATTGAGAGTAATTTTACGGATTAAATTCGATTTTTACTGGTTAAGATTTATGCTCATTTAAAAATTGATTTTAATCTTTTTTTTAACAGAAAAAGTAAACTTTTTGACATAGGAAGGTTAGCTGCACAGTTCGAGAAAAAGTCCATCATCGAAAAAGCCTGAAATGATTTCTACTAGTCAGGCTCCCGGTGTCAGAATGCTTAATAAAATACCTTTTCCGAAAGGAAAACGGGCCAACGAGTCCAACTCACCGCTATGTCGGCACCTACTGGCTTTTTAAGCTATCTGAGTTCGTTTAGGGCCCAAAAACAACATTTTAATAATTTTCGAATTTTGATTATTTTGCCTAATTTTCGTATTAGGGTTTTGTTTAGACTATTTAAATGTTTTTAGCCGTCATTAGGAGGCAGCTTTTATTCTGATAATAATATTTGAGATTTTAACTCTTTTCTGGTGGATTTCAGAGGGTTTACAGATTTATTGCTTGTGAATCTGTTTGTTCGTATTAGGAATTGCACTTGCTTTTCCTTTGATAATTCGGACAGCGTCACTTTTATTCAACTACATTCTCCAAATCCTCCATTACAGCGCTACCCACTTCATTGCGAACCTCCTCAAGCCATACATGCATCGCATTTAATTCACTACATAGTTTAGCTAGCACATGAGCAACATGATTACCCTCTCTTTTTACAAAAGAAAACACATAAGAAGTGCAAGATTTACACCATTCTAAAATGTCTTCTTATACTTTACAAATAGTAATTTAAAACTGATTTTTTGGCTAATTCTCTTTCTTTTTTAATTATATACATTTACTGATATCCACAGATGGTGAAAACTAGCATCTACTAACTAATATTGAATAATATCGATTGATTGAAACATAATCATAATTATTGACATTTATGTTTTGCTTGTCAATAGTATTATGTTGGGGTATGATTCTTTCTTAAGACAAAGAGTACATCACATGCAAAATCGAGACTAGTTATCCCACATTGAGAAAATATAAGTAATAGAGAGAAAATGACTAACATATAAGATTAGTGGACTACTCTACATATTACTAATTGTTACGAGGATGAAACTCTACCAAACTTATATGTGGTGAAATTCTCTTCCAGCATACCCTTGGCCCTTGGGTGAAAGAATATATAAAAGTATAGAACATAATTATACCTTTTTAGAAGTTTTTTTTTTTGACAGGATTTTTAGAAGTTACCTCAATCAACAGAAATCAAAATCTATTATTTTCACCCCAAGTATAGCGGGTAAAAGAAAGCAATATGGTCTTTTCTAGAAAGTAAAATCGTTATTATATCTGTTGTTGATCTTAATTAGGTAGGTGAGGAATGAACTGTTGTGATGTGCCCACGAGGTGCTCGAGGGGCTTGTAAATTGTATCTCGTCTTTATCTCGGTCAACTTGTCAATCCGGCCCCTACTACACATTGTTTTTTTTTCTTTTCCTTTTTTATTTTGTTTGCTTTGACTTAATTTATTAATCATATAAGACTACTCCTAAAAATGTTAAATAGGCATGCCTCTAGAACTTTAGGAATTAGCCTCATTATGAAAGTACAAAAACTTACATGGATCTGGTCCACACTAAATTAAGTGTGGACCTAATGCTAGTATATATGATTAATAAAAAAGAGGTCACTATGTTAAAAACAGTAGATACAAAAGAGGAGTACTTATAAATTGTAAGGATGATTATGTGAGAACAAAAAAGTTACTATGTTAAAAAAGTGTAATTTTTATTATGATAAATTAATATAAGAAAAGGTCACTGTATCGAAATAAACTATCACTATGTGAATGGCAGATTAGTGTAACTTTAGATTATAAAAAAGGTGACTATAAGAAAAAACAGGGTCATTATGTCGCATAAATAGCTTTGGTCTACACTAATATTAGTGTGGGTCAGGTCCACACAAGACTAGCTCTTTGACTTTTACACTTGTTAATGTCGAAAATTGACCACCAAATTTTTTTATTTCAAATAAGTAAAACTTATTAAAAGTTGATATTTGGAAAATATATGTTGAGACAAATCTAACAAAATCTAGCATGAATTTGTTTTTCGTTAAGTATGAATCATAAGCGATGGTCAAAGAAAGGTATGTAAATAGTATCAAATAAAATAGTGTTTAGATAAAGAGAAGGGAGGAGAAATAGTCTAGGTGACATATATGAAATTGGAAAGGTTAATTACATAATTAGATTATACGAATTAAATGGAGAGAGTATTTTCAAGAAAAAAACTATCAAAATACCTCTTGAAAACTATTACAATATAAGTATAAGATGCAGTATAACTCTTCAAGTATTCATTATCCCATTTCAAATAATTTTTTTAAAAGTGAATCTATTGTTGATAGAAATTTCTTCAACAAGTACAAACCTCATATTCTGTAAGACGTTTTACTCAACAAGTATATGTCTCAATATAGAACGTCAAAATGGCTCTTTTTTCCCAAGTGGCCCCAAGCCATCACAATTCACAAGCTCCAAAAGTATCACAGCTCAACACGAATATATATATATATATATGTAATTTTCCTTACTAATTCTACACTTGGGTGAAAGAATATATAAAAGTATAGAACCTAATATAACGGGTTAAAGAAAACCAAGCATAGTTTTTCATAAATTTGATAAATTATATCTAAAAAGAAAACTTAATTTCCTTATGCTTCTCACTCTAGCTTTATAGGAGGAAAGCCACATACATATAAGAAACAATTAGTTTGATGAAAATATTTGAACAATCTCTTAAAAGAAATGTACTTCCTAAAGTAAATTATGAGCTTTTCGTTAAAAAAACATGAATAATATTATCCTTCATTACAATAATAAATCAGCTAAACAAAAAATCTTGTTGGTACCTTTTTTTTCTTCCTAAAACTCGAGTTTCGACTTGGTAAAAAAAACATTAACTTTCAAAATAGAACTTTAGCGACAACAACAACTCAGTATATAAATGTTGTCACTAGTTGTAAACAACAAAAAAAAGCGAAATGAGGAGGAAAAAAGAACCTGAAGACGCCATAGGAGATCACCACAAGGCTTAACTTTGAAGCGATTGTCAAAAAAGTTACGTCGAGCTTGTTCCACCTCTTCAATGGCTTCTGGAGTGCCATAGTTGGGATCAAACTCCCAAGTTTGGCGCCCTACGAAGTTATTAGTACTGTATAAATAAGGGTCATTTGCCCCCTCTCCTACTTTCAACCTCCACATTTTTTGATCTAACTCACTACTACACCACTAGTACGTGGATAAAATTGCCTGACCAAAAATTGCACTAGCTCTATATTTATTGATCAAACAAGTTGACAGTATAGCTGATTGATCAGCTCAAACTACTATGCATTAAAATTAGCAACTTTTGTTTTCTTTTGCTCAGGATATGGAAGAGAGAAGTTTGAAGATTTTGATTTATGCGTCTTTATATATAGTACTAATATTACACGCATGTATGTGTAGTTTATAATTAGGGAGTTTTACTATAGAAGCTAGGTTGGTGTCTTGGTGATGGTCCAATAGCAATATGAATATATAATTAAGAAATACTAGTAAACTACTACTATAATAGAAGAACGAACGAAACAACCTAGTTTGCTTCGATGTGGCCCTTATGGTACGTGATCTAAATATCTCGTGCTCCTCGCGTCCCTCGTTGCCACGAAAAGCAATCAACATTATTGATTTCTTATCGTGAAAAATTATTTGTGGGTTGTTACATACTGCCCTTAAATTATAGATTAGATGCTGTCTTAAAAATAAAAATAAACTTCCTCCGTTTTTTTTATATTCACAACGTTGAAATATGCTCAATAATCAAGAGAGGAGAGAGAGATAAACAAGAACTCTCATGTGCTAAGAGGGGAAAAAAAAAAAATAATATATTGCCAAAATGCAAATTTTTGGGTGTAACTGTTACACCATAACTGAAGTGAGCTGAGCTGAACTGAACTGAAAATAAGTCCAAAAGAATAGGGCCTTAGAAGATTATCTCTGATTGTAAATAGTGTCAAGATTCCAAGATAGGAAGAATAAAAGAAACAGATGGAGTATTAGAGGATGTCCATCGCAAGCTTTTGAGGTAGCTTTTAGTGTTTTGACACAGTCAAATCACTAATTAGAAAAATAGGAGTATTTGATTAGGTAGTGGTATAAGTAGCTTTTAATTTAATGGTAAAAGTAGTTTTTGTCATTTGTAGCATTTGGGGTAGTATTTATGGGTTTGGTAAAGTGAATACTCCATGAAATAGGATTTCAAAATTTTATATACTTCCTTTGTATTGAAATAAGTGAATCACTTCTCTTTTAATTATGTGATAGCTTTTTGAGAGAAGTGCTTCACTTATTTCATAATGGAGGAAGTATTAAAGTTTTGTTTGAATTTTTGACTAGTTATTTGTAAACAACTAATTTGACAACTTCTTTTACCGAACATCCATATTTTATACCGTTACTTTGACAGCTGACGGCTAATAGCTAATAGCTACATACCATCCTCTAACAGCTACCAGCACAGCTAACACTACTCTCACAACTAAAAGTTACCACCACAGCTACCCTTATCGAACACGCCCTTTAAACAAAGAGGAATACACAAGACATATGTATAAAAGAGCTTAAAAGAGATTGATTGGCAATAAGCGAATAACAATAACACTGTCTTTTCAAGTTCTACTTATCCATATTTGGAGAAAGCTGTAATCATTTTCAAGTTAATGAAATTTCATATATATCTCTATTATATAAGGGAAAGGGAAAGGGAAAGGGAAAAGAAGATGGTGCCCCCCACTGAAAATACTAAATTACCCTTAATAATGTAATGGAATAAAAAAAATTCAAAATATAACAATTTAAGAACCGTTTCTCATTTTAACTTGTCATTCTAAATAAGTTTTTTTTTTTTTTTGAAAGGAAAAGAGCTCATATCATTAACTCATAGCCAAAATATCCGAAAGTACATAGGGAGCTACTTCGGTAGGGCAATGGTGCTCCCAAACTTGCTCAACACCAAAGGGAATCATCCTAGCAAGATGATGGGCCACAAAGTTCCCACCTCTCTTGACATGTGACCACCTAACAGACTCAAAGCCACAACTAAGAAATAAAATGTCTTCTAGCACATTATCAAAATCGGAATAAAACACTACAGCTGGAAAGACGATTAACTAACACTTGACTATTAGACTCCAGAATGATATTGTCTAAACCATGATGTCTTGCAAGTTGTATGGCAAAAAGAAGTGCTTTGCTCTCTGCTATTTCCGAAGGCCACCAAGCTCGAACCCTGCGAGATGCCGCGAAAAGGACTTCACCTGTTTTATCCCTCGTTACTACACCCATGCCAATCCACCCCTCTGTCACCAGGGAGGCATCGGCATTAATCTTCACAACACCCATAGGTGGGGCGTTCCAAGAATTCGGGCTGCTAGGATAACGAGGCACATTAACCGCATAAACTTTTGTAGTGTATGTGTTATGCTCCAGCACAAGTCGCTCAACACGAGCTAAAATCACAGCATTGGGAGTTATCGTACCTTCGAATACTTTGGTGTTGCGTTCAAGCCAAATACACCAAGCCAAAATTGATGCACGCTGCCTCAACTTCACGTCATAATTCTTCCATTTCTCTATCAGTTCACACCAGCTATCCCCAACATTATCCACTAGTTGTTGGCACCCACTTTCTTCCCATAGTTCCCTAACACGCGGGCAAGAAATCACAGCATGGGTGCTCGTCTCACTCTCAGCATCACACCACGGACAAGAAGCCTCGGTCATCAGGTGATCCCACACAATCTCCATAGGAAGTGCTTGACTTTTGGAGACACTTCCATGCCCCAAATTTCCATCCATGCAACGTGAAAGTGATCAAGGTCCCCTCCCTTACCCAACATATACGCTGTCTTCGTCGAGTATAATCCATCCTTCGAGAATGCCCAAGTTAACGAGTCTTTAGGGGCTCGTAAACTTAGGGGGATAGCAAGAATTCGCTGTTGGTCTCTCTCATGGAAATACAGGGAGATTATTTCAGAATTCCATTCCATCGTCTGCATATTGATAAGCTCGCTCACATGACTAACATTCGCCACTTGCGGACTAGTAATGAACCTCCCTTCCTCACCAACTACCTAAGGATCATGCCAAATATTCACCTGTTTCCCATCACCAATGCGCCACAACACTCCTTCCTTTACCAACGCCTTCGCACTCCAAATACTACTCCAAGAATAACTTCCAGCACACCCCAAAGAAGCATCAAGGAAGGGTCGATTTGGGTAATATTTAGCTTGTAATACACGCGTCATCAAAGAATCGGGACGCTGAACTAGCCTCCATGCTTGCCTGCCAAGTAAAGCATCATTGAAAACGCGTAAATCCTTGAATCCCATGCCTCCCAAAAATTTGGGCGAGCACATAGCATCCCAATTCTTCCAGTGGATTTTTCAAGTTGGTCCTGTTTGGGCCCAAAAAAATTTTGCCATGGCCGAGCCAATTTTATCAACAACCGAACCAGGGAGTTTATAGACTCCCATCAGATACGTTGGGATAGCTTGAATGACTGATTTTAGGAGAATTTCTTTTCCAGCTCGAGACAATAGTTTCTCTTTCCATCCCTGCAATTTCTTCCAGATGCGATCCAAAAGAGCTTCAAACATAACTTTTTTAGACCTTCCCACAACTGTAGGTAAGCCTATATATTTGATGTGTCTGTCAACTTGCCGCATATAAAGAACACCCATATACTCTTCTTGGATCTCAGTACTAACAACTTTGCTGAAAGACACCTCCGACTTTTCATAGTTAAATTTCTGCCCAGATGCTTGTTCATACTGGTTGAGGATATCAACGATATTTCTGCATTCCTGTCGGTTGGATCTAGCAAAAAGAAGACTGTCATCTGCAAAAAGAAGATGAAAAATTTCCGGACCATTACGGCTCGCCTTAGCTCCATGTAACTTTCTCTCCTGAACATGACTCTGTAGCATATGAGAGAAAGCATCAACAACTAGAATAAATAGGTAGGGAGAGAGGGGATCCCCTTGTCTGAGGCCCCTAGAGGGGGCCACTGCACAACATACTCTTCCGTTCAGAATGAAAGAATATGACACAGATGAAACACATGCCATCACCAGATTGACCCATCTACCATCAAAGCCCATAGTAAGCAGAAGTTTCCTGAGAAAACCCCACTCAACTCTATCGTAGGCCTTGCTCATGTCAAGCTTCAAATATTGTGCCTCTGCGCCCCTTACTCCTTTTCTTCATTGTATGGAATAATTCAAGAGCAATTATCGCATTATCAGTAATCAGGCGTCCTGGCACAAAAGCACTCTGATTCTCCGTCACCACATGAAAGAGAAAATTTTTCAATAGCATCACAAGAGTTTTAGTCACTGGTTTATACAAGACATTGCACAAACTAATAGGACAAAACTCAACCATAGAAGTCGGGGACTTGACTTTCGGGATAAGAACTATATTAGTATTATTCACATAGTCTGGAGGGGATAAACCATGCAAAATATTACTAACATAGTCAGTTACACCATGCCCAACAATATGCCAAAATCTCTGATAAAAATAACATGCATACCATCGGGCCCCGGGGCCTTACTCGGGTGCATCTGAAGTAAAGCTGCGTGAATTTCCTCCTTGGAATAGGGCTGCATAAGACTAGCATTCAATTCAAGGGTAACCGAGCAAGGCACGTGCTTTAGAACTTCTTGTAACTGAAGTGGAGAGGGGCAATCCGAACTGAAAAGTCTCGCATAGTAGTTTTCGATCACCTCTTCCAATTTATCATCCTCCTCTTGCCATACACCTGCATCATCAAGAAGCCCCACAATCCTATTCCTGCGCTTGCGTTGGGAAGCTTTATGATGAAAGTAACTGGTATTTCTGTCACCATCTTTGACTTCAAGCACCCTAGAGCGAAGGTGCCAGAGCCTCGTGTTTCCGGTGAAGATCATCTAAAACACTTTCCAATCTTTCACACTCTCCACAGCTGGCTGCCGAAATATCTTGTTGCTGGGCAATTTTTAAGGCTTTTTCGGTCACCTCAATCTGCTTACCCAATTTGTCATACTTCCCTTTGCTCCAAACCTGAAGCTTACATCCCACCATGTCCAGCTTATGAAGCACCGAACCATCTATAGTTTCACTCCGAGCTTCCCGAACTACTGTTTGCTCACAAGTATCGTAAAAAAGCCAAGCCGTTTCAAATTTGAAGGCACGGCTTTTCCTGCTTGTCTTATGAGTGTTGTTCAAATCTAAGAAGAATGGGCGTATGATCCGAGTTACAACGTAGAAGATGCTCAACCGAAGCTTGGGGGTAAAGAGTAATCCAATCCGGGGATGCAATGTACCTATCAAGACGTTCTCGAACACAAGTTGCCACAGTTTTCCCCCTCTCCCATGTCCACCATTGCCCCACAAAACCCAAGTCCTGAAGCATGCATCTGTTTAACACTTCTCAGAAATTATCCATTTCACGTCTTTCTCTATCGGAGCCCCCCTGCTTTTCATCATGAACCAGAATTTCATTAAAGTCCCCTCCTAGCAAAATAGGAATAGTAGAGTCTTCACATATCTGACGTATAAGATCCCAAGTGTGAAACTTGTTACCCGAATCTGCCCATCCGTAAATTCCAACAAATCTCCAAGTGATTCCTCCATTTGTGACATCTCCGCATATATGATGGCTAGAGAAAGAAACAAGATCAAAATTCACCCTATCCTCTTGCCAATACAGACACAAACCTCCTGATCTACCTGTACTTGCTACTCCAACAGAACTGGAATAGCCAATGCGATCTTAACCTTCTCTGCAGCTGCTTTACTGATCATAGTTTCAGAGATAAACATAAGATCAGGGGCGTGAAGAGTACTCCATTTCTGGAGTCGTCGAACTGTCCAGGGATTGCCCATACCCCTGTAGTTCCAGCATAAAAGATTCATAATGCCTGGCGGGGTTGGTTCTCGCCAACCTCCACCTCGCCAGAATTTTCACTTCTGCCATCATAAAACTCATTACTTTTAAATTTCTTGAGAGCCCCATTATCATCAACAGCATCGTCAATTAACATATCATCATATTGCTTCCTTTTCAGTCCAGAATGCAGAATTATGTCACTATTTAAACAACAAGCTTCCACTTGTGTGGGGACTTTTTTAGCTGTTAATTTAGTACGAGCAGTAACCTTTATTCTCCTATTCTTTTTTGGTGAATTACTACCAGCATTGAAAATCAATGGGGGGGGGAGGGGTGGACTTACAGACTTAGGAGCAGAAACAGTGGGCTCCGTAGCCCTGTCGAGGGCTGCTTCCTGCACCCCATCCTTCGCACGTTCGGCAGCAATAGGTGGGGCTCCCAACCTTTGCAGTTCACCCATCGGATGATCATTAGTCTGGGCAGGGGTCTGCACCTTCGTTCCTTCCATATCACCTTCAGCAGAAATAGGTGAGAACTGGATATTACGTGCACAGCTCTTGAAGGCTTTCGCCTCTTCTTCCATCTTGATGCGGCCACGGCGAGGGGATGCCCGCAGCACGACCCCCAACTCTTCTCACCCTCCCTCTCTTCTTCCGGTATATTCAGACAGTCCCTTTCTATATGTCCAAGCAATCCACCGGCATAACAATAATTTGGCAATCTCTCATATTTGAGTTCGATCATAGCCAAGCTCCCGTTTTTGTTTCGGATTTGTTGGATGCTTCTAAGGGGTTTAGTTACATCAATTAAAACCTTCACCCTAGCAGATTTGTCCCATCCAATCCCATCAAAATCAACTTCGAGAACCTCTCCAATCCCACCACCAATAATCCGAATTCGCCTCTCAGTCCTGCTATCTATTGGGAGATTATACATTCGGATCCAAAATGGGTTGTGAGTTAGGGAGATGTTCGATGGTTGAGCACCTCCGTCAATTTCCTTGAGAAGCACTAAATTATCATCGAAGGTCCAAGGTGTTCCAGTCAGCACTTTGTTTTTGTCCTTCAATGTCGCAAATTGCACGACAAAAAGGTCATTTTCAATTGTCCTAAATAATGCTCCTTTTGAGATCGACCATATTTGATACAAAGTCTTCTTCATAGCTTCGAAATTGAATGATCGATTTGTCAGGACTTTGCCTACCAATGATAAGCAAATCCCTGTATCCTCCAAGTTGTCGGGTTCGTCATCAAAATCCACAACTGCACTTTCCGCCTCAGTTATTGTTAAAGTCGCGCACTTTAATGTGATCTCGTCAGCCATGGGGCTGACCACCAATCCCACGAGGGATTTGAGACTCGAATCGAGACTCTTTGTCAGAGACCTAACAGTATTTCTCAAACCATAGCGTCGCGCTAGAGAGGAGACTATAAGTTTCATTCTAAATAAGTTAAAAATGCTATATGAATCAAATATTTCAATTAAAAATTTAAATGGACAAAATATATTGACTTTTTTTTTATAATTAATTCAGTCAAACCAACTCATTATGTCTATTCTTTTTGTTCAAAATTTATTCACAAAAAATTAATTTTAAAAATCACTCACAACCTTTGTTAATATTTTTTACATTAGCGAATTAATATATCTAAATTCTTCTAACTATTAATTTTTACATTTTAAGTGTAATCATAACTATAGTAATGATGAAATATATAACAAAATAATAAGTTTTGAAATTAACGTACGCATCGCGTGTTTATAAGGCTAGTCTAATATATCCAAACATATTTTGGGATGTATTAAGAAGTCAACATTGACTTTACAGAGTATGGTATTACATACGTCTAGCGAACAAAATTGCCATGAAATTTATAATATTTAAATTCAATCCATTTTTTTTTTTGTTCTTTTTCTCAAAACTGATTGAATCTAAAAAAAAAAAAAAAAGTGAATGAATATTGAAGAGAGTAAAAAAAAAGTTCATTTAGGTAAACCACGGCGACTAATCATTTGTGGTGGAATTCCCATTTGAGAATCACCCTCGTTCTCCTCGAGCCATATCTTCTGATATCCAAATTCATTTAATATTTGGTCCCGGCCATTACGTCAATCATCGTACGTCGAGATCAATTGTTTTTTTACATAGAGGAACTCTGTTTTTTTAGTAAATATAAAAAGGATATCTTGACACGTGTATATATGTTGGAGTTTCATAAGTGTTCTTTTTTAATACTAACCTCAATATCTAAATAATTGCAATAGTTTGACTTTCACGCTTAGTGATGCATAACTTAATGTTTCTAATTATGTATTTGTAAATGTTATAAAAAGTTGATATTATGAAATTATTCATTAAAACAAATCCTATAACATTCTACATGATCTTTTTTGTTTTTATATATTAGTTGAAAAAAAAAAAAAAAACTACGGTCTAATTGACAAATTAAAGTGTGTGAATAGTGGAAAAGTCAAAGTGTTGCACTTAAAAGAAACATATGAAGTACTACATAAAATTAGTATTGAAAATGATAAGTTTGATACTAGTTTGATACTGGTAATTGTAACTTGTAAGGAGCAATTCTATACCCTCTATTTCATAATATTTTTCCCATTTATTGTTCCTCCAAAAATCAAGGAATATTATAAAGTATTAGTAGTGGGTTTTGAGGATTAGTTTTTAGGAGAGAGAGTATCATATGCAAATATTAAATTATTAACTTGGGAGAGAGAGTATCATGTTATGGATAACTTGTAGGTCATATGTAAATATTTAGTTATTATAAACTTACTAAATATGAAATAAAGTAGAAATTTGAAGAAATTTATAGAACACCCTCAAATGGAAAGTGCGAAAAACTCTATGAAACGGAGGGAGTAGATGGCTATTATTATTGAAAGTGATAAAAATTGTGTAAGCAAACATGTATAGAGTATTGAAAATTGGTACCAAAATAATAGCCATCAATTAATTTTTATATTTCAAACATGTACTAAAATTTTGCCCTCACTCAATCTAATATACAGACTACAGAGATAAAATGAAATTAAGATATAAGAGGGGATAAGAAAATTCAGAACCATCCAATGCTGTAAACTTCAATCAATAGCATCTTAAAAGATATGTAGCCATGTAGGCTCAAAAAAGAATAGGAAGATAAGCACATTTGTACACTAACGTATAAAATGTTACTCCTAGAGAAGGAGCAATTTAGTAATCATAATCATCCATCCCTCGTTTGCTCAAGCTCGGGCGTTGAAGTAACCGGAGTAATGATTGCACCACCTCCGATATAGGTGGCCGGAATTCTGGCACCATCTGCACAACAAGGAGAGGAGAGGAAGTTAATATATGACACTATTATTTCCCTCCAGAACACGAAAATTTATAGTACATTTTGTAAACAAACGTTCGCGCATTTTTTTCTCTAAAATCTGCACTTTGGAGCAACATGTGTCTTCTCTGTGATAGTCAAGGAGTGAGCAAGAAAGATCTTAGCTAAATTGTTATCCCCAGCTCCAACTTTTTCCAGTGGGTCTTTCAAAAAAAATTCTACCAGCTTATGCTTACTTACAAATTTAGATAGGTCACATACTCGGTATATTTGGACCTTCCCAGTCCCTACATAGTAGGAAGTATTGGATTCATACCAGATCAATTTTGTTTTCACCATTCCTAAATTATGGGGTTGAATAATTGTGAGGCCTGCTAATAGTCAGATAAAAGATAGAAGCGGACGTTGCCTGTAGCTATTTAGATTTGTAATCTTCTGATCTATTTGAATTTATGCCTCACGCAATCATATCAATCACAAATTTTCATCAAAAAAAAAAGCTCAGTTAATGCTCACTTGAACACAAAGCGCAACGATATCAGCAAACTGAGAAATTGATTTGGGAGGGTAGAGTCCCCGTAGTGAAGGATCAACCATTCTTTCGAGAGCACCAATATCATGGAGCTGTGATGTGGCCCATTGAACAAGATACTGCTCGGCTTTTGGCTTCGTACTGAACAAAAAAATGGAGGTAATTGACCATCAGCAGAGAAAATATAGCCTGTGAGATTGAGGGCAGAATGGTCCATATATGGAATACTTCAGTGTACAAAAACAAAAACAGCAAACCTATCAAAAGGCATGCGACCAGTCAATAGCTCAAGCATCACAACTCCGAAGCTATAAACATCGCTCTTGAATGTATAAGCTGCCCCGTTTGTGCATTCTGGAGCACACCACCCACCTCCAAGGTTTTCACTTGCTTCCTGGAGTATTAAGAAAAGTAATAGGCATGTTAATCAGGATATAAGAAAAGAAGAAAAAAAAAAAACATGGATGACTGCATGCAAGAAAACAAATTACCAAAAACTTCAAATTTAACTTTATAAGATTATTTTGAATAACCTAATCATATTATAAGTAAATAGTTCCTGTTTCCAGATAAGAACAGATCCAACACCTAAAAAGAAACTTGGGATCTCTTAAAAGGGCATATGCTGACATGATATTAATCTTACCAGGAGACTCTCTAAGCATACCAAATGGACTCTAATGTTGGCCAAATAACAAAGCGAACTACGGTGAGGTAACCAAACCACCTAAGATATAAACAGTGTTAGACTCAGCTACAAGTGTCAAGCACGGGTATGTATCCAAAAGTCAGACACTGACGTCTCATGACATATATGTAAGATTGGTCCATATGAAGTGTCTAATTGGCATTCCCATGTCCGCCTGTCAAGTACCCGACACGGGTATTTAAGGTTACAATGAAGAATCATAGTGACATACTTCTAGTATGAACATATACATTTTAATGAACAGCTCGAGCATGGTCAACAGAAACTGTCCACCATCAACTGCTTCTAACCTGATAAAAGGTCTCCAAGCCACACTCTGTTAAACGAGGATTCAACTCCATATCAAGTAAAATGTTGGACGACTTGATACTCCTGTGAACCTGAGTGCAAGTCTCATGCAGGTACCTGTGAACAAAAATGTGTGAGATAACCTAGAAAAATACATATTACATGAGGTGCATGCGGACATGCCAATCCTTTGAAAGGATGCCAAATACAATATTGAGGAGATATTTTTATATATAAACAACTAACAAGTACATGTCGTCATGCAGACTATTGTAGAGGCATATGCAACTCCAAAAATTGTAAACATGGATAAATTAACATTCTCTGTTTCACAAGACATTCAAACTTTTTCAATATTTCATCAGCAAACCTGTGTCAAATCCAAGCATGTATGCGATGATCACAAGAAAAAAATTCTTTGCTAAAATTTTGAATCTAAGCAGCAAGTAGAGAAAGTAACTCACTCAATAGCTCGCGCAATTCCTAGAGCAATCCTCACCCTAGTATTCCAAGTTAGAGGTTTGCTGAATTCATCAGACAAGTGAAGGTACTCATGTATTGAACCATTTCTAAAATACTCATATACCAGCATGTTATGCCCCTGCTCTGAGCAATATCCAGCAAGCTCTGCAACATTTGGATGGTAAATCTTGGAGATATATGAAACAATCTCGGAAAGCTTTTCGACTCGGCCATCTTGAAAGAATGAGGAACTAATTTTTTTCACAGCTACTACCTAGCAAAAAAGTTAAGGCAGCCTTTGTTAGTGTTCTAGTACTGTACTTACTTTCACTGCAGAATTCTCAAAACTCAACAAATTTACCCTACTACATCTACATTTGTCATAATCATATAAAGCTAAAAGCTACCACCCAAAGCAATACTACTACATACTGGTAAAAGAAACTGTGCAAAGCCAACACAGTAATATCACTTAACAAGTTAACATGATCTGCATACCATCAACCACAGACCAGTAATTCTATTATAGGAAAATTGACAATTCTTATCCTTGACAAATAATTGACAATATTAGAAGGATTCCAACCAATCATATTAAAGACCTCAAATACAAGTCGATTCAATAAGACATTTTATGGATGTATGTTGAGTAAAAAGTAGTGATTGAGCTAGAAATACCTTGCCATCTGGACGTTTAGCTTTATAAACACGTCCAATAGATCCTTCTCCAAGTAGTCGATTCGTAGCAAAATTGCTAGTAGCAGTCTGCAATTCTGCCAATGTATAAGGGGTAATTTCAAAGGACACCTTCCTCTGTGAAGCTGCATTATTTCCAGGCTCATTATTTCTAAATGACTTATTGCGGGATGATAGTGAAGGCTTAAGACCAATTGGACCAGAAGATTGTAAAGCCATTACGTCAATTGAGCTTCTTGTAGAATCAACTGACTTACGATCTGCCAAGGATGAAGCAAAGGATAAGAGAAGTGATCAGAACAGGAGAGGAGAGGGAGTATGCATTGAGCACCAAATACTTTAGTCAAAAGTGTATGTACATTTGCACAGACACTAAAGATCTGAGACATTTTTCTTACCATGATTACACCCAGCAAGATCCGAACAAATATGAGAAGATAAAGGACCCAGTATGTTTTAATTCAAAGCGGTGCAGCACTAACGGCCCGTCTAGTAGACAGTAGTAAACTGGCAGTAATAATAAATGAATCATATGTAATTTGCAAGAAAAATCCCCTACTCATTACCATGCTAATGGTTTCTTGTCCTCAAACATGTGATATTCTTCACAATTTACATTCCCACTTTATACCACCTCTAAAGTGGTAAACGATGGTAATGATATTGTATGATGAAAATCACAACTTTGACGGAGGACAAAAGCAATACTGTGGACGTTGACGTGATCCTTTCTATACAAAACTACATATGAATATAGTACCCTTACGCCATTACCACCATAAAGGACCATTTAACAAACAAGCCATAAAGAGATTGCACAAAAGACATGATCAAAGTTACTATTTGCAAATGATAAACTCCAAATTTATATTAGTGCTTACATTCAGGTAAAAGATGATACAAAAAATAACATTAAAGTCAAGAAGTCCTTGTTGAAGATTTATTAACATCTATCACTGCAACACAGGACCAATGAAAATAATAAAGAAGATACTCTACCTCCCTTTAAAGAGGATATACTTGAAATCATTTAAAGCATGAGACATTATGCAATATGAGAAATCAGCAATAAGCATTAAGGGAGAGAAGGAAAATGTAGGTTTCTACAAATTATGGGTTTCACCCAACACTGTTTCATGTTGCTGAAGTATTAAATACAGGACAAAGTAATCCAGCTACAACACCCTTCTAAAAGTTTCCCCACAAATGTGATATTGGAAATCTGTACACCTTAATGAAACTTCCGTGAAAATATCAAGATATAACTGTCCCAAAATCATAATGCAAAAACATAATACTCATTAGTGTTGTTACTTGATGGGACCAGCAACAACTACTCCATATTAATCATGAAAAGTTCTGATGCCAAAGATTGATTAAGGCATTACCTTTGAAGCCTTTGTCTTTATCTATACCCAGGTCAGTTGAGTACCTCCTGGACCCAAAGTAATTAAATGATCTGCGATGACCTTGATTATCTTGTTCTTCAAGCAAGCTTGAGGAGAAGGAAGACCTTTTTTTTGAAATAATCGCAAGCACTATTGCAATTACCACCAAAATCCCCATGATAATTACAGCTATGATTGCTCCACTGAATCCAGCTTTGCTCATAGGGGTAGACTTGACATCTTTACTTGAAGTCATTCCAGGGGGGGCTGGTCCAGAAGACCAAGAATTTCCTTCAATGCTTCAAACAAATTTATTTTATGTTACTAAGATTAGCGCAAAAAAACTTTAAATTGATCATCTACTGTCCAATGATTCAAGGCAACATCAATATTATCCCCATGCCTCTATTGAAGCTCTTGCATGGGGGCAGAATAAGGGTGATAACTGACAAGAGGGGTCCAATGATTTTACGCAAGAACAAATAAGGACAGGAGTCAATGTGCGTTTGAAAACTTACTTTATCTTTTTCACTTTTGTCAACTCATTAGGGATCCATCCACTGAATTTGTTGTTCGCTAAATTACTGCAAGAAGGACAAACTTTTTTTTATCAAATTAATATCTCCAAATAATAGGCTTGCATGTCAATCTTCAGCATCAACATAGTCATGTCAAGCAATATAAGCTGATTAGATAAAACAAAGATTTTATATTGTACTCAGTCAAAGACTATATCTATGAATATACAATCCCCCCACAGAGCTTTATAGAAATTATTTTTGCTAAAAAACAAATTATTAAGGAGCAACGCGGAAACATATGGCAACCAAAAAAATAACGGATTTTTCACCAGGGGTAGAGTACTCTCGCAGTTTCAGGAATGCAAAGGTGCCCCTGAAGTTTTGTAAAATACATGACTTAATCTTGCTGTTAAGTTTCCGTCAACTTCATTAGTCATGAGGCCCAAATCATCCTAATTAACCCAAGAAAAACCCTAATTAACTTAATAAATCATAATTAAATCCTCATTAACTCTAATTAAACCCTTATTACCTCTAGTTAATTAAACCCCCACCCACCTACCACCGCAGCCACCTCAACTGGCGGCTCCAACCCCTACCCAGCCACCCACGCCCATTCACCACCACCTCGAAAAAAACCTCAACCCCTTCCTTACTCAAGAACTATGTTGCACGGGTACTTCTTTTAGGTCACGTACTCGTACCCGTACCCGTGCCCGATACGATACGTATCCTGTCTGGGTACGTGTACCCATTCCTAAAATTTCAAAATCTTGTCGTTTTCCGTCCCCGTACCCGAATCCGAACCCGTACCCGTATCCGTCTCTGTGCAACATAGCTCAAGAAGACCACCCCAGACCCCAAAAACCACCCACCTACCACTAGAGATGTCATTGGGTAATGGACCCTACCCAGATCCGTGGATCTAGATCCTCAAATTTTGGACCCTATGGATCCGGGTAGGATATGGATCCTAGTTTTTGAAAACGGATCTGGACCGGATCCTAAGTTATTACCCGGATCCTCCTCCATTGCCCATTATTTGAATGTAATTTCAAAATATATAATTAAAAGGGTAAAAATTAATGTTAAACTTTTAATATATTTATGTTTGGATTTGTTATATTAAGGTTGAATGCTTGTTTACTTCAACATCGACAAATGAAGATGCTAAATGGCGTTGTTTTGTTCTTTAAAATCTTTAATAATTATGAAAATTAGGGTCGTTTGAAAAAAATAGGTTAAGATCCGTTTTGGATCCGTTTAGGACCCGGATCCGTTGGATCTGGATCTGGATCCTCAATTTTATTACCCAGCGGATCTGGATCCATGCTTGAAAAACGGATCTGGATAATCCTAGAGGATCCGGTCCAGATCCTACCCGTTGACATCCCTACCTACCACCCCAGACCTTGAAAACTACCTCACCCACCACCCTTGCCCACGAAAACCACTCCCACCACCACCTAACCCTCGAAAACCACCCCCCACTCACCACCCGACCCTCATAAAACACCCCACACACCCCCAACCCCCGAAAACAACCCCCTCCCAGAAAGTGAATCGAGGCGGCTCCTTGTCCGAATTCCCATTCAATGCCGAAAATATTTTGATTTCATCTTCCATAAAGTAATCATTCCACTCCTCAGATTCACCAACATTCATACCATCAAACTGTGATGCATCATCATCAAACATAGGCAAATAATCCCGAAAAACTAGTCAACAGAAGCGTTACAGATACAAATAGACTTGTAAAGAATGGAAAAATCCACTTTTTATCACTAAAAAATCTGCTTGAATTAGTGTCCACATTCTTTCTCATAGCCATTTAGGTGAACAATTAGGTCACCATACATTTACTTCAATCTAACAGTTCCCTTTCACAATTAAATTTTCCACAACTACTGGATCATGCAACAACAAATTGGACGACAATTGAAAATCAAAACTACTCATTGTTGACGTCTTTCTTGGTTTCTTCAATGCTGGATTCTCCCTCGAAATTTGTTGAAGAACCAAGTTTTGAAGTTAAAGCTAATAAGAGTAATACTTTTGGGTTTTTGGTAGATCCGAGTTTCGAATCTCGTCCAAAAAGCTTAATTTGCTAGGAATTTTCACTGGAAATGCGATATTGCTTATGATAATATGTCAACTTTAACTTTTTTGGACGGATAAATGGATAAAAAGCAACTGAACAGCAACAGCGCCAGAGACTCCGTTGTGCAAGCATGTCAGTGGCGGTGCAGGCAGCAAGTGTGGTGGTGTCGCGTGGAGAGGGGGGTGGCTGGGGTGATGGGTTGGGCTTTCAAATGGGTGGGGTGGAATTAGGTTGATTTCAATTGGTTTTTTTTTTTTTAAGAAAATATGATAGTTAGCCGAAACTTGACGACAGGGTCAAGTCATACATTTTTCAAAACCTCAAGGGCACCTTGTGCATTTTTGAAACTACGAGGGTACCCTGTGCATTTTCGTAAAACTCAGGGGTATCTAGTGAAAAAACCGAAAAAATAAACCCCATTCTATAATTTCTATTATAAAGTTATACCTACTAAACGAACATGAAAAGGAGACACATCCATAGATTACAACTCCTTCAACATAAGATCTTAAACTTGACCTTCTGTATTGAGTTGACACTTAAAATGTATCTATATCCCTCACATAAACGTATAAGGAATAATGGCTGTAAAAAAGTACAAACATTTACCGACATATGCAATATCAAAACAAATTGATTGCTCTAAGTGACATTAACTTTGGTACTAATTTGTGCAAAATAATACAGAGCTTGCCAGCATAACAGACCTTCACAAACTTCTTTCAGAATTATTTTAACATGTAGCAAGCTATGAAGCAACACTACTAACATGCTATGTAGGATACAAAGTTGAATAAGGTAAATGCAGAACACACTCCATCTGAGAATATTTGTTAATCAATATGATAAGATGTGCGGTCAACTTACAGCTCATCAAGTTTTAATTTGGCAAGCACATTTATCTGGCCACTAAGTTGATTGTTCTGAACATACCTGTGATATGAGCCATAGTCAGCTACAAGAACTTTTAATACACGAAGGCAAATGCATTTATGCCTTACAGAGTAGAAAGGTGTGAAAGAGATCCAAAACTCTGAGGTAAACTGCCTGATAGTTTATTGTATGAAAGATCCCTGCATAGAGTCAGACATGTGAACAACAGTCATACTTACTTCTTCAGAGAGTGACTGAAATAAGGAAAAAGCAGACATTATCCGTCTAATAAGCAATTCTCTATTTATCCTAAAACAGATTTATACATGACTGCACCCAAAATGGTTATAACTTAACGATATACATCATTCAAATTATTAAGACCATAATCCAAACAGAGCTTCACCAAGTTTACAGTTCAAATTGGTTCAATAATGAGTTTGGAGTTACATTCAGCTATTCTAAAAACTTCAAATTTTGGTTGGATAGGAAGCACCAAGTAAAGGTATGAACCGAATTTCATGTTTTAGAATTTACAAGTCCACAAAAAGCACTTACATGAAATCAAGATTTGAAAGTGAACTAAACATATCAGTTATCTGACCATTCAGCTGATTGTGACTGAGATCACTGCACTCCACCAAAAAGACGCAGAATTAAGAATTAGCACAAAAGGATCATAGATGATTCCAATAAAGAAGAAAGATAAGAAAAGCATCTCTTACAGGTCCTTGAGGGTTTTCAATTGTGAAATAGAGTAAGGAACAGTACCGGAAAATCCATTGTTGGACAGATCTCTGTTAATAACAACAGAATAATGAAGTCAGTCAACTAATAAATTAGATTACAGAACTGTTAAATCTGATGCAAGATACACAGCGACAAGTGACGACATAAAATACAGGATGAACATGATGACAAATTGTTCACTATACATTTTAAGAGTATATATGTGAACGATGAAGCTAGTCCCTGGAAAGCAAAGTAAAATGTCTGGAAAATTGGCATTAATTACAGTCTGAACAAAAGAGAAATTTTCTATAGGGACAATGTTAATAATTTTTCATAGCCTCGGTACAATACTATATATGTAGTACCATTCACATGATGCAGTTATGAGCCACGAGCAAAACCATAAACAGCTCAGGCCACGCATACTAAATATAGCTGGTTCAAACATTGCTGACACTCACAGGTGTTTTACATTAGAAGGAAGTTGATAAGGTATGTCGCCGCTAAGTTTGTTGTCGCTCACATCACTTATTCATGACAAACAAATACACCATCAGTATAGCTTAAACAAGTTGTTCCCTCAATATTAAGAAAGACAAAATAAGATAAATAAACTAAAACAAAGTAAGATACAAGTAATTAAGCTCACAAATAGGTGACTGAAGAAAGGCTTGATAACTGATAACCCAGTGATCCTGACAGTCCTAGCCCAGACAAATTTCTACAAAAGAAAAACGAAGAGTAAGCCTCAACCGCCTTACAATGAAGAACTGTAAGACTACCTCACTTTTTCCCGAAAACAATCCTTTTTTAAGTTAAAAGAGTTACTTTCTGAATTAAAGGGATTACTTTTAGACAATTGGTCAAAAGTTACCCCGTCTTACAAGACGGTCTTATATGAGATTTTGATATGTACATTTCAGTTATAGAAGATCCAGAACATTCAATGCCTTTCCATCCATCACCACAAGGATCACCACCACTAGATTCCCAATCCTTCAACTTTTTGGGAGAATTCAAGCTTGTGAACATTACATTGAGGGCACTGACTGTATCAAAGAAAAAGAATCCATCAACATATTATCAATTTGATCATAAAATAACAAAAACCCAGATCATAAAAGGAAGAAACAAGAAAACCCAATACAAATTTACCATCTTTAGAATCAGTTTTACAGTGCACTAAGGTTAGAACCCCAAGAAAGAAGAACCCTAACCCTAAAAAATTGGGGGACATTTCTGAAAACCCAATCCCCAGAAAAAACTGATGGAAACAAAGGCAGACATGCAAATTCAACAATAAAATTAGGGGAACTTGAAGATGAATTGTGAAATAGTAGAAGTGGAGAAAAGCAAGAACACAATAGATGAAGCAAAAAAAGAATTGGGAAAATGGTGAATTTCTCAGAACTACCCTGAAAATCTATGTTTCTATTTTTGGAAAGTTGAGGCATCATTTGTCTATTGTGTGTGTATCTCTTGGATGCAAAGTTCATGGATGCCAAATTTAGGATAATCCAAGGTAAGTTTTTGAGGTTTGAATTACAGGTGGCTAATGTGGGAGAGAGAAATACAAGGAATTGAAACCGTTGAAAGATAGACCGTTATGTTCGCCCCATCTCTTGGAGAGCACACATCTTCAATTGTTTTGTTCCCGCCCTCTTTTCTAGTAGTAGCATTTGTTAAATTTTCACTGATAAACTTGCAAGAAGAGTATGGTGGCAAGTTGGCAACCGGTCATTCGGGTCGAGTTACTTTTGGGTGATGAGTCTTTCAATTTGGTTTTGGTTTTTTAAAGTTCTGTCGTATTCATATATAAAATAATCGATGTTAATTTGTTAATCATGTTTTCTTTTTTAACCTCGGATTAGGTCAATTTTTAGTTCAAGTCTCACTCAAATTATATAATTTTGTGTAGAGTTTGGAATCTAATTAGATAATCAAGTACATGTAATTTGTTGGTTAGAGTATTAGAAGGTTTATTATCAAATTTCATCCTTACTATCGGAACCATGACTAAAGTATAGCTCACATTTTTCGCTCATGTACTTGCATGATTTTTTTTTTGTGTACATTTAATTTGTACATTCCTAAGCTATTTTTAACATCCAAACGCTATTGTCTAAATCCAAAAGCTACTGAAAGATATATTTTAATATCTGAAAGGCAATTTAGTACATCGACAAGTTCTCATCGAGAAGTTACTTTATACATCCATAAGTTATTTCATGTCCATCCATTTTGTGCGTATATATACCGACTTCTTTTCGTGTACATCTAGACAATTGGAGGTAAAAAGAAGATACTTAACTAGGGTCAGATGTAAGGGTATTTCATCTTCATAGTCGATTATTTGATACCAAACAGTTCGTTAAACAGTTGTTTTCTAAAAAATGCCATACCACCCCCTATAATACTAGGCTGTTTTTTTATTCATTAAAAATCTTCAAAAGAGAGATTCTTAGTCTTGAATATACATATAGATATAATAAGAATTTTGCCAATAGTTGGAAACCTTTCTTCAAAGAAATCATTAAACGTTAAGTGCCACACTTATCAGTGAAGGAGACTTTGATCAAATAGCCAAAGGTTTCCACCTGAAGTCAATTTGCTAAAAGAAGCAACTCAAGCTTATCAGGTGGTTTGCTTCTCTCTTCTTTGCCAATGCGAGACAATTCGGGTGGGTTTTTCATTGGGTTTCGACATATGAGGTACAATCCTATTAGACCAAGCAATGCTTAGTCATTGGATATGATATACATAGAAGAAAAATATGATTGAACTTGTTTTGGTTATATACAATTACACGCTTGGATATAACATACACTGTCTCCGTTTTTCTTTCAGTTCTATGTGGAAAATTGAGTACATATATGAACCAATTCAGGAGACCAACGGGTGAATATCTGGAAGCCCCGACAGATTGTATGATGAATAAACTTGATTATTAGATCTGCTGTTTCTGACCACATAGTGAGCCACGTTTACTCAACTTCTTCAGAATACATGCAATGGCAACTTTGGCACCTAGACCCGAATTTCCCTGAGATAAACAGACTAAGCCGCCAAGAAGAAGCAAACCATTAGCTATCAATTTCTTTGAGGGCATCCTCTTGAGTTTTTGTGAATTAGCTCCATTTTCCTGACCGTTGATGCCATGGCTAGAACCAGAACCAGAAGCTAGATCCGACGATGCTGCTCTAATTATGGCATCGAGGTCACGTGGGACCTGCATTCAAGATACATGACCACGATAAACTTGATGGAATATGTATCCAGAATCTAGTTCAATGGACATTCATCTTAACCCTGAGGCTTGAAACCTTAATGTAATAGTAAAAAATAGAATATTTCAAAGTTCAAACAAATAGACTGCCACTCCAAGCAACAAGGTGATGCACAACTATGATATGACCCATGTGAGCTACCAACATGCGTTCACACATACACCGATACACGGTCAATGATGTGGGCTGGAAAGCAATGAATGGGAGGGAATAAATATTCCTTCAATGTCTTAATCTCATGTCTTTGTGAAATTATGGCTCTAAGCTTATTCAATTGTTTAGCTTAAAATTTTATGATAGTCCAACTGCTATATCACATGACATTCCAGAATGCAGAAACAAAACTGCTAAGTTAACATATTTCAGCCACGAAGACAGCAGAAATTGCCCATGAACATGGTAAGCAACAATTTCTTTTTTTATATGGTAAGGACCCTACTGAAGCGTACCTCTGGCAGGCATATTCAATTAGGTTTGCAAGCCAAGCTCTTGCAAGGGGAGGGGGGTGTAGGATAAGGGCGAATCCTCACCCCTAAGAACTGCAATTGGTAGGAATCGTACGAGTTCACATGGTGAAACTTCTACCAGCGTCCGGCTACACGAAGTACTACTTGTTCCAAGATAAGCTACATACAAGGTGTCTTTACAGACTTATACATCTTTTTTCAAAAGAGTGGTACTTCATCCCATATTTAACTTCCCACTTCTCCTTATTATGATGTCCTAAACAGAACTTTCATTTTCTTTCCAAGTTCGTCACTTTCTCCACCACATCAACCCTTGATAATTTCTTCATTCCAAAACATATTCTAATAAATTTTCTCTATGCACTATTAAATCTAAATTCTTGCATTTTTTCTCTTTATTGTCATACCCCTTATTAGCACGAAGTTAAATATAGGATAGAGGGAATAAGACACTTCACATGCATAACAGTCACCACAAAATTAACTACTACTCCCTCTGTTAGGAAATATTTGCTACATTTTCCCACCCTGTTAGAAGGATATGACACTGGTAAAGTAGTTGCATAATTTCCACAATCCCCATCACTCATTCTAAGTTCGTTTTATCGGGAAAATCCAATCAGAAAACCAACACTAAATTAAAGATGACAGTTTTTCCAGGCATCCCCCAGATAGTAAATGTGACTCTTAGTTCTGGAGGGAAGTATTATGCTTGCTGACACAGTAATATGTGACTTCAACGTACAGCAGTGGAAGAATGAGCCTAACCTTTTGAATGAGAGAAACAGCAGTCATTGTTGAACTTAAGGGTGGATGATGGATTGAAGAATACTTGCGCAAAGCATCATCCATTTTACATACATAACTCCATATCCCTCTTGCAAATGCCAACTTTGCAAACTCCACATTCAAACCAGCATCTTCTTGGTGCACCATTTTGATTTCAGAGGCATTTTTTCCAGGCACTGAAGCAATACAAACTCAACATCAAATTTGTGATACGCAGCTATACCTAGTTCATTTGTCATAATTGCAGTACTACGGGTGCATATTCTTCGCCTTAGAAAAATAACTTCAGATAAGCTCCAATAAGTTCTAACACCTTATAAAATAAGCTTCAATAAGGTCTAATAAGTTCCAATAATTGAAGATAAATTCATACAAGCTCAGTAATATAAGTTCAGAAAACATAAGGTGAAGCAAATGCACCCTGCATCATCAATTAGTAAACAAGAGAACACTAGACCTCCAAATGGTTCTTGTCTTCTAAAATAAATGTCTAAACCAGAAGGCATCTTAGTAATAATGAGAAAAATCCCGATACCATCACAATAAGGTAAACATTCCATACAATTAGTTAATGAAAGCACTCAATCACCAGAAAAACGATGTATATACTTGGGTAATTACCTTGCCGTATTCTCCATCCAGATCTGAAAAATGGAACTCGTACATACTTCCTCTGTATGGGTGCCAAAGGATGTTCGCATTCCTATAAAGGTCAAAAGCATTAGCCAAAACATATAAAAGAGCCATTGCATGACAGTTAGAGAAGTACAAATATTAAATCCAAGAAACTCGAGCCAGTGAGATATACCAATTATTGACAACATAGCTTTGTGATTTACTTTGTAATAAGGCATGCAACATGTAATATTATAGGACTTGAAGAAAAAGTAAAAACTAATCGGAAAAACAGACAAAGGTCATGATGTGAACCTCTGAAAGGAACAATCGGGAAAAGTTTTGCAATTACTTAAAAATCTCTACATGTGCCACCCAATCTCCCTGCATATACAGCATTCATTTTCCCTTCTTCTAAGAGGAAAATAAGAAGTCCTAATCTTATAGCAGTCTTCTTCATAAAGATTTTTATTAAAAAAAACAGGGACCACATGTCTTAAGTCGTGGGTAATAATCTCAAAATCCCTCCTACATCCTAACACCCGCTTGCCTCCAAATTGCAGCCTCAACAAGATTTTTAAAGTATAAGATTTCGTATTACATTGTTCAGGAAGTTGCTTGGCTAACAAGTGGTGCTAACATTAAGAAGAATATTGTTCAGGGATTTAGGGGTCACTTGTCTTACTGTTCATGACTAAAATATTGCACTAAAACTTAGTATATGTTAATCTCTATTATATAAGGGAAGAGGAAAGGACATGGTGTCCACCCTTTTTACAATTATACCCTTAACTAAAAAAAGCAATTACAACTTCTACCATTTATTGGTTTAAAAAAAAAAAAGCATAAGAAAAAAATCTCTACTAATAGTTTTACCCTCAACTAACACAAGGCCAGCCCAGAGGAAATTCTTCTTACCACGGGGTTCCCGAAAGGGGCCCCCAAAAAAAATTTACAACTTCTCCAATTTATTGATTTTTTTTTTCAAAAAAAAGTATGGTGAACTTTGAGAACAAGTTTTGTACATATTATTACTCAGTTGAGTATTATGTTATATATTGGAAAATGACCTTATATATATTGTTTAGGAGTGACTTATATATCGAGGGGTAAGGTGTTATATTATTGAGGCATTGAGGGCTGACTTGTTAGATTGTCAAATAATATTTGCTACATAATTAAGCAGTGACTTGTTACATTGTGGCCAGGCCACACGTTGTACCCAAACAAATGGTATAGGAATTGGCTTACAGTGATACTCCCTTGTCCCACAAAGAAGTTTCAAGTTGACATTGGATAGAGCTGGAATTGTAGATTGAACAATTGGTAATGGATAGAGCGAAGGGAAAAAAGTAAAAGAGGGTCTTATGATAGCGGGAAGGGTTGATGTGATAGAGAAATAAAAGGGAACAATAACATTTTAAGTATTGTCTTTTACTGAAAGAGCAGAGGTACTTTTTTTGGGACCTTCCAAAATGGGAACAAGGAACTTCTTTGTTTTATTATTTGGGGGACAGGAGTAGAAAACACTGAACATCTACATGGAAATCAATGACTATAATGAGCAAGAGTTTTTTTCTTCCAAAACAGATGATATTCTATAGAAACAAAGACGCACTTAATGTCATATTGCACATTGTTCTTAATGAGCAAGATAGCTTGAGTTGAATATAAAATATCAAAGGTCCAGGTCTTGACGGTGTTCATTGTCACGTAGTGGCCTCCACGGAGAAGATAAATGATCATAAATTATTATGGTGTGCAACAGTTCATCCAAGCATATCAAAAAGATAATGATACCTCGAAAAGATAACTCCTGTGTCTCAAAAAATTTGACAACTTGGTCTTTCTACCAACTACCAAGTTTCAGGAAGATAAGTTGAGTTAATCTTCAAATTTGATATACCAACAATCCCTGTACAATGTTGATTTAATTATAAGCCTACATCAATTACTTTTTTGTTAAGGAAAAAAAAACAGTGTCTCATAACCTAAAGGAGTTCTAAAATTTGCCAACACTATTATTGGACATCATATAAAGGCAATGCATCTTCCTTTTCTGTAATACAAAGTCAGAACTGTGTGAGAGAGCTTGATCATACTTCCTACAGTGCACCTGTCTAAGTAATAGGGAGCTCATATGTTGTGACACTCTAGTCACGCTTTAACTAAAAGTAGTCTCAAGATAGGCGACACTCCCTCTTATAACCTAAAGGTTTTCTAAAATCTGCCAACACTATTGTTGGACATCATATAAAGGCAAAGCATCTTCCTTTTCTGTAATAGTTATACATCTGTGTGTAAGAGGACTTGATTATACTGCCTAATAGTGCACCTAGTAGTAGGGAACTCATATGATGTGACACCCTAGTCACGCTAAACTTTGAGTAATCTTGGAATAGGTGATCCGAGAAATTTCCTCGGGCGCATATGAGTGAGGACATGTGTTACATTTCCGGATGTAGGGTAACAGTGATATGCACCTCTTTCAAGTCCTCTTTTCCCTATATCATGAAGGAAAGGAGAGAATGTGAAGCTAAACAGAACACAAAACATCGAGAATGGAAGATAAGAAGAACAATTTTGCGTACCAAAAATGACATAAGCCTCCAAAGTCCATACATCCAACACTAAAAACATGTATAGAAGCTCTAGTAATCTGCTCTCTCTTTCACTAAATGTTGCTCCATTGCATTTTTCGAGGGTCAAAGATTAAAACTATGACCGCGTATTCTCACCAGTATATTATTAAACATAGTCATACGAGATTGCGTTAGGTTCGCACAATGTGTATTTTCAAAAGAAATCTACTTTCATAATTTTACTAGTGCAAAATTCAAAAAACAATTGTTTGATTATGCGTATTGGAGACCTATAAAAGTCCAACAAAGCATACATTAAAGAGACAGAGGGAGTAGCAGGTTATGAAGAGTGCTTGGAGCTCACCTTTGTAAAGCAGTAGTATGTCTTGTTGCTGCCTTCCCAAATCTTCCATGCCAAAACATATTCTCTAGGCGTCAAAAGCGGAAATTTCTTTATGGTCTTCCCGATCTCTGTTCCACTTCTTTCATCAATCTGCAATTGCTCATGAGCAACCACTGTCTTGTCCCACTGCTTCCTAAAATCGCAGTCCATATAGAAGTCCCTTAAGGTTTCAGGGGAGCAATTCTCGAACACAGTCACACTCCAGTATTTGAGAGGACCCTCCTACATGGAATAAAAAAGAACCACACATCAGTCTCATTGTTACAGGTTACCAAGACAACCAAACCCTCCCCTAAAACCCAGAAAACAGAATAACAGAAGCTTCACTTCGGGATGAGCATGAAGGCTAAACATTGAGTAGAAAACACAAAAGGGCTTTTCTAGCACCAATTCATCATCCATACCAATATCAAAATTGGTCAAAGGCAAGTAGCAAAAAAATAATTAACAATGTGACATCTAACAATTGTCAGAATTCAGCAAAACATTGACATTCATCACATATGCACTCTGCTTCTTTTTGCATTATTCACCTTTAGTTAGCAAACACCAGAACCTGATAAGCGCTCCATCTCCGAACAGAAGTGCTTTATTTCTCACCACCCAGAGAAATGGAATTTAAAGTTGTATATCATTGTCCTAACTCCTAACAGAAGTACATGTTTGGAAAAACAATGTACGCTTTCCTAGGAAGACACCTGACATGGAATACACTAAATTGCGATCTAATGATGCAGAAATCCTTATAATTAAACTCTACATACTTACGCTATGCAGATAACTCAACATGGATGATCGCTGGTCAGTGCACCAGTTCTGAAAAATTATGTCAACAAGCATAGGACAGCAGCACAAAATGTTCCATACTAATGGATTCGGGTCCATTACCATAGAATGACTGGAAAAGAACTTCAAAGCCCCAATTGATTTCAAATAAAAACCTAAAGTGTACAGGTTAGTCTATCACTTCGTCAAATTTGTATGCTTATGCCCCCAAAAATGAAAAACTAAAAGATCTTTGAGGCACGGCCCAAGTGTTGAAGATCCTCCTAATATATACCACTTTCAAGTAAACAAGCAAGTTAAATGTTAGTAATCACCTTTGGTTTACAGCATTTTGCCTTGTAGGACAGAGAAGTCTTGCTTTTCTCAGTGACATTTTCCCATTTTCCATTTTCAGGCTCATCGGCTTTCTCATCCAAATTGTCAATCAAAATTTTCAAATCACCATCTGATATAAGGTCGGAAATTCTGCAGTTAAAATGCAGAACTATTGAAATGAGAAGTTGAAATCTACTAATGAACATATGAATTATTAGTACACAATCACGTCATAAATCTGTAAAAGGAATATGCTTTAAATGCTGAATGGTACTGAACAAATTGAAAATAATTGGAAAAAAAAGAAGGTCAAGAGACATTGTTGCTTCAAAATGAAATCTGTATAATAGATCGACCCTCAATCAATATATACAGGAAGTCTGGAAGTTCTACGCTGTAACTCCTTATGCCTAAGCAATGAGCATACACCCAAAGTTCAGCGAAGGCAAAATGTTTCCGAAAGATATTAACAAAGAAGTTATATCAAATTTTCAAATCTAAGAAAGGTCATTTCTGCTATAAAACAAGGCATTGCAATTACATTGTGTATAAAGCTATGAGCTACAGTGCTACACTTACAAGGATTTTAGCAAATAAATAATCTAACACAATAGTACATGTTGTTTATGAATTAGTGGTGGGCAATATTTTATGCCGTCCATGCAATATAATCATAGCATATACCGTTTTGACATGTCTAAAAAGGATTGACACATTTCCTTCAAAGATGAATGGGTCATTTATTTACTTTTTGTTAGGTAAGGAAAAGTTCCCTTCAGATTAGACCTCGCATGTGTCAATTCAGCCAGCATAACAAGCTAGGCCCCTCATAGTAAGGGGGAGAAGGGTAAGAGAATCCCCACCGCAACTTGATCCATCAAACTTAGGATTTTGAGATAAAAACCGTATCACAATGCTTAGTAGAAATGGTTCATAATTCCATAATACGTATTTAAAATGAGTGATGGACAGAATGTGAGGCTGGCCAATGACCTTAAAGAGCCTTTTAGCGAAACCAATCAACCATGTCAAATCTTTAGTAATGAGAAATTAGAATATATGACAACTATTTCCAAACAAAGGAGTATCTCCTAGTCAAGCATAACAAATTATCCTTTTCCAATTTTACTCTTGTCTCTTTTTACAAGGCATGCACAGATTCAAGGTTGAATTTTGAACGTTACTCATTATTCAGAATACTGAATATTATAATAATACTATGAAAGTAATTTTTTAAAGAAAATATTAACAGTTTCATTTATAATTTTTATCTCTCATATTACAAGATATCACCAGTGTTCAAAACTCAAAAGAAATACTCAAGAAGTGTCCATGCCCTACATCTAGAAACAAAGGGAGTACAAGTTAAGCTCGGCAACTAAATTGTGGAGTAGATTCTCAAAAGACGAACTCCTACTCTAAGATCTACCACTTTGTTCAAAATAAAAACCAAAACATTCACAACGCAATTGACAGCCGATTGTAAATAGTTGCATACGTAAGGAATTTATACATCAACTTTTGTAAACAAAATCTCATGTCAATACCATAGTAATTGAATTTCATCAGTACCAACTCTAAAACCATAATTACTAATAATGTAAATTTACGAAGAAAAAGAGGTATATGTGGATGAATAAGCATTACCATGGACATCTCCTACCAAACTACATATAATGGCTGCAACTAACTAATTAATGCAAACTAATAAGATCAAGCATACAAACAATACTTCGAAACAAATAATCTAAACTCCTGATTAAAATTTCAAACACACATGGAAATCATAGTCTTAAAACTCAACCTAAGATCAGATTTTATCACGAAAATCCAGAGCATTCAGCAACTAAAATTAACAGTAGGAGATTAGAAAGGAGAGATTACCGATGAGAAGAAGGAGAAACAGCATCGGAGGAGAGAGAAAGAGGAGGAGAAGTGCGTCTAAATCGAACAACAATCAATCGAACAGCAGGAAAGATGAACTTCAAGAGTTGCCATACGAATATAAAAGAGATAGCAGCAACTGCAGCCCAGCCACCTGCTTTGTTTTCCTTCCATAACAATCTAGCTTCTGATGAGGATGAAATCAACAATTCCGCCATTTTCATAGCTTTTTCTTCGCCGAAAACCCTAATTTAATCGTACTTAGCACAATTTAACGAAAAGAGAGGAATAATTTCGATATTTTCATAGAGTAAGAACGAATTATGATAACTTCAGTTGAATTGAAGAGAAATATAGTTAAATTTGCGAAGAATAGTAGGCAAGATTCAAACCAGATGAGCGTAATGCGCCATTGTTGTGGATTTCAAGGTGAGAAAAAGGGTTAAAGAAGAAAAGATAGAGGAATTGTTGATAGAGGATTAAAGAAGAAAAGATAGAGGATTTATTAAGTATACACCAATTTTTGTGTGGGGAATCCACATTTGAGTTTTTCGGGTGATGTTGACCCATATTGGATAGACCAAAAGAGTTGGATTCTTTCCTCCAGGCCTCCAAGAAACAAAAATAAATAAGAGAGTTTAATTTATGTGGTTTGGGAAAATAAATTAAGAAAACAAATATGTGGCTTTCTTTGCTCAACAAAAGCAAATGTGATATGTGTGGTTAATTTTCTCTCCATCTAGGTAGAAATTATAGATTTTGATTTTGATTTTGATTTTGTTGTTGTCTACGGATTATTTATATACTTGCATTTTATTTTTTTTCCTCGCTATTATTAGAAGGTAAATCAGACCGCGGATTTCATAGATCACTATGACCATAATTACAGCTACATGTTTTTTGGGTTTATTCTTGTTATGATCTATTCCTTTTATTATCCAAAAGGATGAGTTAGGATGAGGCTGGTCTTTTGATATATGCTATCCTAATTTTCATTTTCTTATCAAATAAAGAAAAAAATAATTCAACAGCTGAATGTACTTAGATGTGGGTACACCCAAAACTAATTTATTAATTCTTTATTCGTTGGGGAGAGTTTCAAATAACGAAATGAGTAGATAAACTCTTTAGAAATATAAGTGAAAAGAAGGTTATCGATGTATTGGTTAGATACACCTTGGTCTGTTGGAGATTTGCTCCAAACTTTAGGTAGTTTACTACCATCAATATCTGAAGAGATTATGGATAAATGGGATCACCTTGGTCTACGTACCTAAATCATAAATTCATAATAATTACAAAATTTAATATGTCAGCTACACCTTTTTATTGCCATAATGGTTATCAGTTACAAATGCTTTAAATTCTTAACAGTCGATTTTCTAAACATTTGTTTTAGAAAGTATATATAAATACACAATCTCCTAATTCTCTTAATCATCATCAACAAGAAGTTTCTCTTTCTCTATCTAATACATAATTTCTCTTCTCACTCTCTCTTGCTTGCTTTAACCAAGACGTTTCCCACTCCGTACTTTGAAGTGCGCCATTGCCGACGGAGGAGGTGTCAACCCTGGGGTCGGAGCCTATTGTCCAGCCGCACTGTAGTGGGGGAATTTCTGACTTAGGGCAATGGTTTTCCATGGCACCTTCGTCTTTCACAATCACGAGATAAGTGTTCCAATTTACAGTTATGTTGCCAACAGGTCTATACAAGAGGTTTTCCTTTTTCTTCATCTTGAAAACATTTATTTTATACATAATACAAGTTTAGACATTTCCAATATGTTCAAGTAAGAAGATTGAAACCAAGCTAATTTCACAATTACAATAAGTTCGTATGAATTGAGTTCGTGTAAAAAGAAAACAATCTAGTTAAATGAGTTTTAGATAGCCCTTAAAAAGTCATTAACACAATATATCTCCTTAAATTCAATTAATTTTCACCTTATAATTTGATTTTCCTTTGTTTGATCGAATGGACGGATTGAATGAAATCCAATTAGTGGTTGGATAGTTTTAAGTAACCCGAGAAGGAAAGGAAAAGGAAAATAAAATGTTGACAACTTCTTAATTTGTCCTTTCTTCAATTTTGCATTGGGAGAAAAGGAAAGTGAATAATTTATTAGAATCTTTATTTATCACTTCTTTTCCATTCCAATGAGATCCCATATATAGGCTTTTCCGCTTATATATGCCAACAGAAATAAAAAGAAATCCAATATGTTTTTCTAAACCAAACATTGGAAAGTCATTTCAATATTTCCCTTCCTTAATTTCTTTTCCATCAAAGTCTTCCCTACTCTTGTTAAAGATGGACCTTTAGATTTTGATATCATCCACCATTAAAAGGGTGTATCTAAATTTGTTCATTCAAATTGATGTGATAAATAGCAAGGGTTTCCAAATTTATATCTAAAGTGAATACTTTTTCCATACATTTAGGATATGTAGGGGACAAAAATGGCAATACGAGATAGTAAACGAAAGAACATAGGAAACGATATGCCAACAAGCAGCCTTTTCTATTCGTCGCCCCAAATTATCTTAAAATCCCCCCCCCCAAAAGTTGAAATTACATTTATAACCTTTTCTTTCTTTTTCCTTAAACCACCACACCCACCACATCCACCAGCCACCTCACTCCACCACCATCCACCGTCTGCCACCACCATCCCCATTGCCACAACCACCCACCAGCAACCTCCACCCCAACCCCTGCAACCACCATATGCAAGCCGGAATTTTTTTTTTGAGGCGATCCACCGGGAAACGTCCGGCCTGGACGTTTCCGCCATGGTGGAAACGTCTGCCCAGGCGGAAACGTCCAGGCCGGACAGGTGGAACGCCTCAAAAAAAAATCGGCTTGCTCATGGTGGTTTGTGTGGTTTCGGTTGTAACACCCCAACAATTCTATATTTTCCAAAATATCTTTTTCATATAAAACTTAGAGAATTATCAAAGCATTATCGCCCGTGTGATAACGTATCGGCTTATTCAGAATTCTGCAACGGAAATAAATAAATACATAAATAAATAACTTTGAAAACTTACTAACTTAGTCAACCATAAGTCAACTCTAAAAACCAAACCAAAAGTCAACTAGACCAAAGTCAACAAGTCAACCATAACTAAAACAAAACTATATGCATTAAAGCTAAACACAAGCTCTCCACGAAACCCGAACCCACAATGCATTATCTTCAGACCTGAAATGGTCGATGTTGTATTGATCCTGAGAGACTGCTCACCAAATGGGTCATCACATAATCAATAAGGCACAACCATGATCGACATACACAAAAGCACGTAATCAGCAAAGCTGAGTATTACATACTAAATAAAATATAAAACCTAGCATGATACCAATAAGCATAAACTCAATGATAAACAATGATATAATATATAACAGATTGACTATACTGAACTAGACTCTAAAATCAATAGTTCAATTATAATTAGATTGAATAGGCAATGGAAAGAGTTGTCCAAACCAAAATAGTCTTCAATTTAGAAGACGAAGTACGGGCGCGACTCCGTACTTCCATGACCAACGATATCGAGGTACTAATTTAATATAAAATAGGACACGGTGATCAATCCGGTCCCAAGGAAAGCCATGGGCTACCACCATGTACTCCAACTCATACTAGTCCAACACTTCAGACGTGCACAAGTCCAAAGCTTATTGCTATTCACTTTTCACTTTAAATTATTATTAAATTACTTACTCGTTGAGACTCACAAAGTAAGGCAACCAACATAATTAAATAATATGGATACACACAACTTCCATTTTTATCTTAGGATTAAGTAGTGTGGTCATACACCTCAAATACTCCAAGAATAATTCCATTACTTAGTTTAATAACCAACCAATATTTATTTGTTGATCTAAGTCAAAAATCAACCAACCTTTCCATAGGTGAATATCCAACTTACCAAATAAGGCCCTCGGTCCTCATAAAGTAAAAAAATAATCCAAAGGGAACAACAAGATCCAAATCATGATCTAATAGCAACATAATTATTATTCCCTCAAGTGAATTAATAAAATAAAGTTTTCAATCCCATATGCTTGCATCAATCATCCATACAAACATATTATAACCAACATAGGCAACATGCTTCACACAACGGCATAAAACATGCAATTCCACTTGAAGTATGTACATAGGTATGTACGTACCTTGTGTAGACAGAATGAGAGGCCACTTTCACAACCTTAGAAGTCGTCTAAAGAATATTCTCCGCCTACCAAATACCAACATAACCAAGAATCAATACTCTAATAAATTTTCAACAACTTTAAAATATTCTAAACCCTTTTTAAAAGTGTTTAAAATCCTTTTTAATCATTAAAACTCCAACTATTAATGTCTCCTAGTATAGTACTACCATACTAGTCATTAAAAACCCTCAAAAACCATACTTTGACCTTTAAAACTCCACCATAAGCATACTAATAAAAATTCCAGCAACTTATAATATGTTTAAAACCCTTCAAACATACTTTAACATAATCATAAACATTAGAGTACTCAATTTTCATAAACTATAATATAGTACTACAATTTCCAACTCATAAAACCTTAAAAATTCATGCTTTGATGCTTAAAACCCTATCTTAAACATAATTAATAAATCCGAAATTTAATTACTTTACTATACAAATCATATAATCTGAAATTTATATTTAAATCATCAAATTTACAAACTTTAATCATGAAAATACTAAATCAATCCTTAAAACATAAACTTAACATTAAATAATATAGAGGAGGAAGAGAAATAAACCAAAGAAGAGAGGGAGGAGGTAAGGTTTGTGTAAGAAAATGGAGAAGTGAATATTAGCTGTATGTGTGACACCCCCAAATTTCTCTCTTTAGGAAAACATATTTTAATATAAAACTCCTTGAGAAAATTGAGAGTATTACCGCCACGTGACAACATTAAAGGCTTTAATACTAACTACTAACTGAACTTTAAACTAATGCAGCGGAATAACTGAAATAACTTCTGTTTATTGATATAAACTTTGTTGTACAACTATAACAATGGAAATATAGAAAATAAAATAACAACTCTTTGACTAATTATGATTCCTCACTAGCTCCCCCATATGAAGTATGCATCATATCAACCTGTAAATTCTGCTCGCCAAAATAGGGTCATCACAGGGACAAAGCCATAAAATGAAACAAACAAAATGCGTGTCAGTAAAAATACCAAGTACATGTATATGCGGAATATTAAAACACTTAATTAAACCTTTGAAATATTTAATTTCGAAAATCCTTACTTGGATACTTATAATACTTATATAATATAAAGTATATAACTTTAATAAAAACTCATTTTTCCTTGCCTAGGTACCTTTCCTAAAGTGTGCACACCCCCCCAAGTTTAGTATTCCTTATTGAGTCTATTACGAGGAGTTACTACCTTGTCCACATGACTTATACAAAAAGTACATGGGTAAATAATATAATAGCTACCGTTCTTGCTAATAAATAACAAGCTGTTGCCTCTTTATAATTGCGATCATAAAAGATCATATAACTAATCCTTTTGAAATAATCCTTCTTTAAAAAGAATAATAATACTTATATACTTAGCCATATAAAGGCATAATATAAATAAAAGTTTGCTCAAGTAATAACCTTGAAACTTCATGCCATATGCGACACAAGACAATAATATGACTAGTGAATTTAGTAATCAGTAACTATATTTACTTTTAGCAAAGTCAACCATTACTATAAACAGCCTAATGATTCTAAACGAAGTTACACCAAGCAGTAGAGAACAACAACATCTAGAATAATTCATTAGTGTATCAATCCAACTAATATATTAACACCTAATGGTAAGTTTATATAACAAGACTATGTTAGTAAGGTGAGTCGTTAATACTGCTAACAAGGTAAACAAAATAAAGTCGGCATCTTTAGAATTTAACATGTGTAGTTAGTATGAGTTACGGTATTACCCACAAAACATGTATTACAATACCAATTTGATTCTAAACGTTTATCAACCTTCAACAAAATTATAAAATAACTTATATAGTTCATATAAAGCCTGATTCCCAATCCAAAACAATAACCCTATAAACATGATACTATAGAGGCAGTATACTATTTAAAGATCTACACATACACGCACCTTGAAAATTAACAACTACTAGGGAAGAAGAGAGAAAGGGTAGGCTAAAAGAGAGAGAGAGTTTAAACTTGAGAAAATAGATGTATTTCTCAAATTTGATGTGAAGAATATGAGGAGTGGAGCCCCTATTTATACTAGTTGGATAGGCAGAGTCGAAGTAGGACTAGAAAACTAAAAGATGGGTTTAAGAGAAAAGATAGAAAAAATTAGCTAAGATATACCTAATATTACGATCATCCAACTCAGATTGGAGAAAAGATATAATTTATCCCATAATACATTATTCTAGAAGCTAAAAGGAGGTAAGAAGATAAATAAAAGGAAAAGATAGAAGACTTGTGCAAGGTTATTAAGACTTAAGATATGTTGCTGCCGTACAAACTTATTCGGTTGGCAACGATATTTTTATTTTTTTTTGTAAAACTTTGTAAAATTCTTTAAAATGTTTTTATTTTTGTTTTAACCAAAACACTTGGTTTTAAGAGTTAGTAAACTGAGGCCCAAAACTCATTTGCGCTAAACTTTATTTTAAATACCCAAAATCTTTCTAAAAGCCTTTTAAATAAATAACAACTCTTTTTAATAATAGAATAGTCATTTTAATAACCAAAATTTTTCTTAAAATATAAATATAAACTTACCAAAAATACGGAGTATTACAGACTACCCCCCTTAAAAGAAGTTTCGTTCTCGAAACTTGAAGCAAGGAAGTAATCAATAAAGCAAGTAATTCACATATACCAAAAATTTTCTATTAAAGTAAGTTGGCTTACTTAATAACTCAAAAAATAATAAACATTAGGTCAAAAATAGCATTTTAAGTTAAAAGCGCGAAACTCTATCGCATTCTAGCCCCCTTAAAAGGAGTTACGCCCTCGTAACTCGCTAAGACTTAAAACTTGACTTAAAAATTATTTACCAACTTTGCAATACAAACAATAAAAGAATCATTGGTTGAATAAGAACAACAAAATAACTAGATAGATAACACTTTCAAAAATATCTTCTAACCTTTGAAAATGAACCTCTTTTTCAAGGTGATAATAATCGAAGCATTTGCCTTCAATAATAAATCAACATAATAAAGAAAATATCTAAATAAGTCGAAAATGATAGTTTATGACAAACTGAAAAGTTTATAAAATTTGAATAGGAAAATTTTTCTAAAATTAGTAAAGAACTAATATTGATACAAAAACAAGTGTTGCTGAAAAACAACTTGAGGTGAATGCTAATATATTAAAAAAAATGTTATAATATAGTGAGTAAAAGAAAATTATAAAACCTTTCGTAAGCTTTACTTGAAAATGCCATAATCAAACATGCCTTTTCTTTTATAAAATAATAATAAAAAAATTGTTTTCTCCTCAAAAAGCTTCACAAAACTCATGAAGAACTCATAATGAATATCAACAAAATAACGTTGATCATACTTTATTACAAATCAAATCAAATCATTTCATATGCTAAACTTGTTAACATAATGACAAAACACATACTTCAAGAAAAGCAATCTTCCTTACTTAGGACCTCAAAACTAGAACTCCTCGAAAATCATCTTAAAATTTTCCTTGAAATACCATAATCAATATTCTCTCAAAATAGACAGTACTACAATAGACAATTAGGACTTTAGACAATAATTAAACAATCTTGCCTCAAAATTGATATAATCTCCATTTCAATAAAATTAACTCCTTCACATAATATATACTCAATGCTTAAATCCATAAGACAAAAATACGACTACTATTTTCAAAATCAATTACCTTGATTGACTAATTTCTTCCCGTTTCTCCTATATTAAACTTTCGATTTTTTTTTCCAAAAGTATATTTCTTCCACTATTAGAGACTTCGAGTCACTTAGCTCCTTTATAATTAATATACCCAATCCTTAATAACTCGTCGTAACAAACATCAAGCAAGAGTTTAATACTACTCTCAAAAATAATACTTCTCTTGACACTTAATAATCCCCCAAAATCAACTTAGCATACATTTAGAGAGTTCTAGTATCTTACTTCTACCTTTTAAAACAAAAAGGATCCAAAGGAACCTACTAAAAATTCAAATATGGTCTTTCGTACTTTCTTTGCTTTACTATAACAACGATAACTCCTTTAAATATATTTGCAATTCAGCATAGTGTAAAATTCCTTAATTAAATCAAACTTCAAATATGGTATCTTATATACCTATAAGGTCCTCATAATATCCCTTATTTTGTCACCTTTTTAAGGTTATATCTATATCATAGCTAAAATAGTAAAAGGGTTTTGATTATATCCATAAACAAAATATATAACTTATCTAAATCATGATAATTCATCCCAAACGAGTATAAATCATTGATCGCCTACTTCTACTTTCCAAAAATCATAAATTTTCCTTTTCTTACTCATGTCACTAAACATTAAAGGTCATCCAACTGAATAAAATTTCAAATGACTAATTTCACAATTCTTAGCACATAACTTAGGGTATTGTCTTCTTCATTCCTAAAAAAATAATAATTTGTAAACTTATTTCCTTCAAAGGAATAAACCAAAACAGTATTCACCTTTAATGAATCTAAAATAACTAGGCTTACTTTGAAGGCATAGGTTCTTGTAACAATTATAAATCGACAAAATAAACATATAAATCACTTTGCATGAATTAGATCACATGCATACATATTACATGTCATATAAGACGTTAAATAATCAAATTCATCTCGTAGAAAATATCCGTGCCAAAAAAAATGCCTCAAAAGATAGTAATATCACAACTTGCAAGTCCCTTCTTAATAATATGCCATGAAAGACAGAATAATAACTCAATTCTTATAAAAAAATAATAAACTCTTTCTTTTGCTTATGAAAAATACAAAGATTTTTCATATTAACTTGACAATAAGTCACACTTCCTTGAGATATATTAAAAAAAAATCATATTTCTAATATAACAATGAATAACTAAATAATTTATATAAAAAAAATTCAATACTTCATTAAAAAAAAAATTCATCTTTATAATTCGGAAAAATATATATAGATATATAAGTAAAATACAAATTACATGCTGACATAATAGTCAGAATAGAAATAAAATTTTAACTGTAATCTGAAATGAATAAAAAAAAAAATTTTGAAATTCAAAAAAAAAGAAATTTATTGAAAATTTTGAAAAGTACATATATAAGTATATGATTAAAAATTATTTATTTGAGTACTAGGTTCATAGTGTATGAATAATTATTCTAGTGAGTTCCCAGGAAAGGGAGGTGCGGCACAAATGGCCAACTTAAGTACCAAGTTTTTCCTAGCCAGAACTTTCCTCAGATTAATATTCCACAAACTTTATCGTTCTTCAAAATATAAGTCAGAAAATATTTATACTTGAAAATATAAGTATTTGCTTAAAAAGAAAGAAATATTTTTTTTCTCACATAATATAATATGCCAAAAAAAATTGCAAATAGAATGCGAAACTCTAGCTTATATGCCCTTCCTAGATCTACCCATACTCTCATTGATTGTTTATTTTATTTGCAAAAAGAACCTGGAAAACTGATACCACTTTGTAAAACCCCCAAATTTCTCTTTTTAGGAAAACATATTTTAATATAAAACTCCTTGAGAAACTTGAGAGTATTACCGCCACGTGATAACGTTAAAGGCTTTAATACAAACTACTAACTGAACTTTAAACTAATGCAGCGGAATAACTGGAATAATTTCTGTTTATTGATATAAACTTTGTTGTACAACTATAACAATGGAAATATAGAAAATAAAATAACAACTCCTTGACTAATTATGATTCCTCATTAGCTCCCCCATATGAAGTATGCATCATATCAACCTGTAAATTCTGCTTGCCAAAATAGGGTCATCACAGGAACAAAGACATAAAACAAAACAAACAAAACGCGTGTCAGTAAAAATACTGAGTACATGTATATGCGGAATATTAAAACACTTAATTAAACCTTTGAAATATTTTAATTTCGAAAATCAGTAAAAACCTAATGCTAATACAACCCAAACTAAAACAAACAAATAAACCTAAAGGAGCCTTAAGAGCTCGTACATTCCACCTAATACAGAAATAAATAAAATGGTACAAAATCGCGTAGAAAGGGGCAGCTGACACTGGTTAGTGCCGATGATGGTGGACGGAAGCCTCGGCTGGCTAATGGAAGTGGTAGAAGAAGCGGTTGACGATCACGATTCGGACAACGAACAACCAACGGCAAGCGTCGCGTCTCGCCGGATGAGAAATCCCAACGATCTATCATCACTTGGGATTCTGAGCTCATAATCATGTGAGGAGTCACGTTCCATTGTGACTCACTACTCTCGATCGAGAGTATTCCAAGATTTTCCTTGATGAAGGAGAAATGTTGATGAGTGGGCGTGCTGTAAACCCCCAAATGCAACTGGGGTGCCGCTTGCAGATTTGAAGTTTTCAAGGCAAAGACCATTAAGGTCAATGCCAAGCTAAAAGGAGAGGAAAACAAGTTGAGCCCTCGACCACACCTCCGGTTT
Organism: Beta lomatogona; assembly: GCA_947646795.1. Lineage (NCBI taxonomy): Eukaryota > Viridiplantae > Streptophyta > Magnoliopsida > Caryophyllales > Amaranthaceae > Beta > Beta lomatogona. The sequence continues at coordinate 373,958 of CANSNZ010001320.1, forward strand.
TCAAAACCGGTAAAAAGACGTCCCAACCATGAAAGCCTAACATCACCTCGTCCTTGCTCACGATCATCATGAGTCACCTTGTCCCTCAACACATATTCCAAAAAACCGACATACTCAACTGTTACTACTTTGAACCACCAATCTTGATCCAACTAACTAATACTTTGTGATGGCCACAACCAACCATCGATAACAACTTTAGCAACTCGAAAACAACGCACTCCTTTTATTCGAAGATTAAACGCGCCTTTTACTAAAAAACTGGACATACAGACATCCAATAAAACTAGTTGGAGAACCCAACAACCTGGAGGGAGGGGAAAGGGGATCCCGACACTAACAGGGGGGAAGGGGAAAGGGGAGCCCGACATTAATAGGGGGAAGGAGAGCCCAAAACAACTACAGGGGAGGGGAAGGGGAAACCCGAAACAACCAATACACTAAACAAGGGATTGTGCCGACCAAACGCGAGGACGGGGACGGGAACCATGAACAACAACACTCAGAAACAGCGACGGGAGGGGGAATACTGACCAACTCAAACTGACGCACAGGGGAGAAGGAGGGGGAAAATTGGCGAAAAGGGGAGTGGGAGTACGACCACCGAAGCACAGGGGAGGGGGAGGGGTGGAAAGTTGACGCACAGGGGAAGGGGATGGGTGTAAGCTGACGCGAGAACTCCGCCGCACATGGGATGAGGAGGAGGCCGACAGATTCACGAGCCACCGAAAGGGGCGGGGGAGAGGGTAAAAGAGCGACGAGAGCAGGGTGGGGGAAAACTAACAGGCCCGTGACGACGAACAGGGGGAGGCCTGGGGGAGGTGGCTGGCGAGGTGCTTTTAGGGTTGGGGGAAGAGAAAACTATACAGAGAGAAAACGGAAAGTGAGTAGAACCAAAAAATAAAAGCAAAGAAATCGTATAAGCATTATACTTACCTCTTATAACACTATAATATATATTAGACGAGACAACTTGGAATGTCTTATCAAGAAGCGAAAGATTGTCCTAGAGTATTATATGATCCACTGTTCTAATTCAATATTTTTTGACATCAAGAGAACTTGCAAAAACAAAACACAACAAAAAACTGAAACAAAATAAAAGGAATCAAGATGAATCCATACGATTCCTTCTACACGAGCGAGCTATGTGATGAGCCGAATCCACCTGTGTACGCGAGACCTTGACCAGTTGGCATGACGTAAGCTGCTTTGCTAGATTACGAATTCGAACAATGGTCCAGTTGATACTAATATCCATAGGAGTCTTAGATCTCAACAGTTGCACGAGGACCTGTGAATCGATTAAGACCTTTATCTGCATAAAACCCATGAGACAGCGCTAAGGCAAGCCATGGCTTCCGTGAAAATGGCAAGAAGGCGTATAACAAAAACAACCTTGTTGGACTTGATTACCCGAGGAATTCATACTAGCCACCCATGCAATGCCACCCATGTTAGTAGCTTTATCCCATGATCCATCTATTTGGATAGTTATTGATGGAGCATTACAAACCTGAATGCCAATATTCGCAACATGAAACCCGGGAGGAGTGGAGGGATCCAAGGGGTTCCAAGTTGGATCATGCTGCTGTTGAGAAAAAGTGGAATGTTGACGAGCACTATCCTGGAGCTGGAAAGAAAGAGACGGTATTGTTGGACGATGATTGCGGAAAACTTGTTCGTTACGCGACTTCCAAATGGCTCAGAGGGTTCCCACAAATTTAGGTAGATGTGAGCCATTACTACCATCTTCTTGGTTGAAGTGTAAAATCCAGTAACTAAGCCAATCTCAGAAATTATCAGATGCCACCGTGTTGGAATTAACTCCTAGTTGGCTTTGCTCCCAGGCTTCTAGAGCTAACGGACAACTTCGAAAAAGATGTTGAACATCCTCCGTGTCATACAAACAGATAGGGAAATCACTACAAAGACTAATGGCCCGCTTGTATAGGTTGTATTTGGTCGCTAATCCATTGTGCTAAAGTTTCCATAGGAAAAGCTTCCATTTAGGCATGATGTTCGATCTCCAAAGGATGCGAAAAAACTTTGTATCTAAAGTAGATGTCATGCTGCAGATTTCATTTTGCTGTTGGAGTAGTATTCCATACACGATTTGGTAGAATACTCCCCAGATTTAGTAAACGACCAATATTGTACATCTCGCACATTTAGGGAAGTATGTAACTCAATACCTTTAATTTGCGGGCGCTGGCGGGTTCAAAGAGCTTGTTAATTTTGCGAATGTCCCACCCTTGGTGATTTAGAAGAATTAACTGAGCGACCTTAAGATTTGTAGCTTCAATCAAGGGAATATCATCTCGAAAAAGAGGAGGACTACCATTCATCCATTTATGAGTAGTAACTCCGAGGCTAAGACCATCCCCCACCTTCCAATGGCAATGCTCATGAAGCAATTTGTCAGCGAGAACAATGCCCTTGCGACCCCAAGAATGTTGCCGATTGCTGTGCAAGTCTGGAAGACAAGGAAGCTGCGATCTATGGTACATATTTGAGAGTAATAATTGCGGATTCTGTTTGATGCGCCAGGCTTTTTTCATAAGTAAAGTAGTATTTAAAACACCAACGTTACGAATGCCCAATCCCCCTAAACCGCGAGGGCGATGAATGATTTCCCGCTTTTTCCAGTGAATCCCTTTGCACTGGTTATCTTTCCAGAAAAACATAGCCAGCATGCTATCAATTTTGTTGACAATTGTTGTTGGAATCCTGAACACCGAGAGTTGATGCATAATAGCACCAATAAGGACAAAGTTGATGATAATGATTTTGGCTGGCTGTGAGATGTTGATGTGATTCCAGCGAGCTAGCCTCATAGCGATCTTATCTAGCAACAGAGTGAAATGTCGTACTTTAGAATCCTGGATATCAATTGGGACCCCAAGATAAGTGCCAAGAGAAGAGTGCGACTCCATTCTCAAAAGTGATTTGTACTCTCGTTGTTGCTCTACTGGAATGTTCAGAATGAACTTGATAAAAGATTTTTGTAGATTGAGAATTTGCCCCGAAATATGACAAAACCTGTTAATTATAGTAGAAACCGCCCGACAAGAATTTGTGGAAACTTTGAAGAAAAACATTGAATCATCAGCAAAAAACAGGTGAGAGATAGATGGCCCTTGATTGGCAATGCGTATTCCTTGAAACTGGTGAATATCTGTAGCCAATGTTGTCATTCGGGACAAGACATCCATACAAAATAAGAACAGGTAGGGCGAAAGCGGATCACCCTGGCGAAGTCCACAGGTAGGCAAAAATGTAGGAGTAGCAGCTCCATTAATAAGAATTCTATATGAGACTGTTGATATGCATTCATGAATCAACCGAACCCAATGTACGGGAAATCCATAAGCTGTAAGAACTTTTAATAAAAACAACCAATTGACCCTATCATATGCTTTGTTCATATCCAATTTGAGAGCCGCCAAATATTTCATACCCCTGTGCTGTTTGTTTATAAAATGAGTAATCTCATGCGAGATTAGAATATTGTCCTCCATATGTCGTCCCGGGACGAAGGCATCTTGGAAATCAGCAATTAGCGTAGGAAGAAACTGCTTCATCCTATTAACCATGCATTTTGCAATACATTTATACAAAACATTGCAATGACTAATGGGGCGGAGATGGTATACCTCTTCTGGAGGAGTCACTTTTGGGATAAGAACAAGTAACGTGCAATTCCATTCCTTGAGTAAATGACCAGTAGTGAAGAAACGTTGCACTGCTTCGATAATACAAGTACCAACAGTCCACCAATAGCTTTTAAAAAATTCCACATTATAACCATCAAGGCCCGGAGATTTATCGTCAGCAATAGAAAAAAGAGCTTCTTTAATTTCCTGAGGAGAAAAAGGTTGAAGCAATGAATGGAACTCACGATCAGAAAGCGAGGGAAGATGAAGTTCTCTCAGATGAAGGTCTATAGCCTCGGCAGAGTGCTCAGAAGAAGCCTCGACGGAGCCATTAGAAGTCAAGATACTTCGAAAATGATCATGAGACCCTCTAAATCTTGTTGTTGACTCACCCACATTCCAGCATCATTCTTCAACATGTGAAGATAATTTCGTTTTTGTTTTTGACGAAGGCGGCGAAAAAGGAGTTTAGATGGGAGATCCCCTACTTGGAGGAGGGTAGATTTCACCCTTTGACTCCAATAAGTAAAAGACAACAAAGCCTCGTTGAGTAATAAGTTATGGTGTCGCATATAATCCGTACCTTGCGTATTATCCGTCACTTGATTTCCATGAAATTGCAACTGCTCAAAAATATGCTTCCAATTCATACCCCAAAAAATATTTGAATCAAGGCACCAGGACTTTAAACGATTTCGAAGCAAATCCAATCGATGAGCTAGAATATATGCTGGGGAACCAACAATATGAATTCGCCAAGTTTCATAAACCATAAGTTTTACCTCGTCATGATGTAGACTCCAATTTTCAATTTGATATGGACGTCTTGCAATACGATTTGCTATTGTTGATTGTAATAAAATCGGACCATGATCTGAGTGAATGATAGGAAAGTTGCGGATGTGAGTTTGTGGATATTCATTCATCCAATCAATGGAAGCGTAACCACGATCCAACCTTTCCATAATTAAAGCATCACCCTCTCTGTTATTGGTCCACGTGAAGCAAGGTCCCGAAAAAGGAATGTCTTGCAATTGTAGATTTAATTTCCAGTTTACAATATCTTCCCATCACGAATAAAGGCGTTGCCTCCTATCTTATCAGAATATTAATCCAGTTGATTGATATCACCGATAATCAGGTATTTGTTGTAAGAGTGAAGAAGTTGATGGAGTGTTTGCCAAAGAGTGATTCGGTTTTGGTGTTGGGAAGCTCCATACAAGAACAGACAGTGCCACTCATTTCCATTTATTGCAGTTATCTTACAGAACAAAAAGTTGCTAGATCTTTCTACTACATCCACGACATAGGGGCCCAACAAAAAAGAACTAAACAACCCCCCCCGTGTTTCATCTCGCATCGACTCCATAACAACAAGTTGGGCTAGTAGACCTTAACAACCTATTTACATCACTGACACTAGACTTAGTTTCTTGTAAAAACAAAAACGAAGGTTTAAACTGCGACAAAAGCCAGAAAAGGTAAGGAATTGTCGGACTGTCACTGGCATTTAGTCCTCGACAATTCTAAGAGATGATGTTCATTGAGGGGGTTGTGGTTGAGTAGGGTCAACCACATCCCTAATGTCACTCGACTCCTCAATCGACACCACCATCGAAAAGTGTAATTCCATCTCATTAACATCTGTTGCACCTGCTGTAACCTCATTGTGAGCAGTTGGGCTTGAAGTTCTGCTGCGTTTTAGACTCCAGTCGCCCTTGGGATCAGGAGGAGAAACAAGAGCAGTACGTTTTTTTGTTATCCCTAGAGGTAGCCGTAAAATCTGGTTCAACTCCCAACACCCGAGCCATTGATAGCCTTTCTCTCATTTCCCATAACACGAAATAATCACTTGCAAAATATATCAACAAACATCCACAATCAGTGGGGAGTAACTAACAGCTGTCCCAGCCCAATTGGGATCCATATAAGAGTTATAAAAGCCTTACTAATTAAGTCACACAAAAACATCTCAATAGTAAACTTCAGATAACCAAATAAATACTTGAACAAAGATAATACAGCATGCTTAAAAATAAATAGAGTAAAGATAACAAAATAAACAAAATGGATAAACAACTTATATATATAAACTCAAGTATCAATACCATAAACCATCAAAGTTTAAAGTAATAAAAAATAGTATAATTAGTTTAAGAGAGAGAGAGCTGAACGCTAGTGGACAACCCACTTCCTATGGTAATGTCAGACAACCACCAGACAGCCTATGGGTTACGTTCCCTACTGCCTGTGTCTAAGAATAGCCATAATCCCGATGCGGTGTAGGATTACATCCCCATCGACCTCTCGGACGACAACAAAACCAAGGTACACCTAGGATTACGTCCTATGGTTTGCATGATCTTCACCTCGGGATTACGTCCCTCCAGATAATCTTGCTCTGAAACAATAATAATAAAATAATACTCAATCATCAAAATACACGGATGCCCTTAAGGCCTTACACCAAATCAGCAGAAATTTAGGATCGCAATCCAAGAATTTCAATTCAAAATAACATTCTTCTGAAAATAATAATAATATAAAAATAATAACAATAATAATAATAATAATAATAATAATAATAATAATAATAATAATGACAATATAATAATAATAATAATGATAATAATAATAATAATAATAATAATAATAATAATAATAATAATAATAATAATAATAATAATGATAACAACAACAACAACAACTAAACAATAATAATAAAAACAGATAATAACACTATCTCCACAGTACCAATAATCTCATCATGCTAATAACAACTCTTGATAACAACTTATAATAACATAACATTCACAGCTAATTCAGTTAACATGCTACATACATTAAATAAGCATACATAAAAATCTAAGTTATAACTTAGATAAAACATGATTCTATAACTTAAATAAAGACGCTACCTGCTCATACATTGAAAACGTAAAGACACCACCATATTATACTTTAACTTCACATAGGAAGCAACAACAAGCATGTAAAGACATAAGAAGGATTAAAAACTGAACAAACGAGAAACAACATACTGAGACCTCAACATTTAATTCACGAGCAACACACACACAACCCGCGAGATACGCCAACAGATGCACTGGTGCGTTGCTGCCAGCCAAAATTCGTGAGCTGCAACTTCTACTCCAGCCAACTAAAATGCTACCATACTTATTGATCTTCAACCCCTCCCTTAAACTCATGCTCACACTACTTTCATATTTAAACATAAATTTGCAGCCATGGTTTTCATGAAAACAACAACAAAACCTCATCACGTGATAAGAGTTCAAGTAATACATGAATTCTATATAAACTTATCAAAACAACAATACTAAATTTAAAAACGTGGCTCACAAAAATATTCCAACTAGATCACAAAATTTACAAGTCATCAAGTGTTAAATAACTCATGAAAATTCATGTAAACAAACATATAACATGTAATTATTCCCACCCAAGTTCCTAAAACAATACTAACCCAACTTAACTATCAAAACTAGCATAATCCTTATACGAATACTAATCGATCTAGGAGAACCGCTAGTTACCTTTGAAGACCTCCAATTGCTTGCATTTTCATTATGTATTGCTCTGCTCCGATCACGATTCCCGGCAATTGAAAGCTCAGATTTTAAATCACTTCGGTCACAATGAAGACCCAGATGTCCTTAACGTGCTGTCCAAATTTGAAGACGATCCAACGGTTAGATCTCCAAATATCGTCATTTTCGTGAAGGTGTGATAGGGAAAACCGGGATGAACTTTACTCTTCTATCTCTCTTCAAATGGCGTGAACAAGGAGGGTTACAATCTGAAAATATGGACGGCTTACAGCCCCCCAAAGTGAGGATTAAAAAGGGTTATAAACTTAAATGATGAGATTTCATAATGGGCAATAAGGGGTAATTAAGGTGGGGGGTTACAAAAGGATTAGAAGGTGGTAAAAAACACCTCTCCAATGCTTCAAATCTCTGATTTTGTGGACAGCTTTTAGGAACATAAAACTTCATGTTAAAAAGTCGCGCAACGGTCCAAAACGCGCTAAAACCAAATAAATAAAAATACTTGATCAAACACGCATTTTTAAATAGTAGAATATATATAATTTCTAATCAAATAAATAATATAAATATGACAGTTTAAAAGTTGAAAATAAATAATATAAGATATCATATTTTTAAGAAGTAAAATATTCTACTTTTAACGGAAAATAATAACTAAGGGAAAATAACTCAAATAAATTATAAGCGAAAAATCCGTGGTGTTACAGTATTGGTGGCAGGATTTGGTTTGATGTTGGACCCTCCTTTGGAATCCCATTCCTCGTATCTTTTCTTTCGTTTCTTGAATTTAATTTGGTTATCATCACCTGAAAACATGAAAAAACTTTCCACAGATTGACTACGATCAAGATTACCATCGCGCCTCCTCTTACCACTAAACATTGCTGAAGTACACTGCAATCCCAAAACAATTTGTCTGCCATTGTGCTGAATAGAACCAGTATACTCATGTTCCTCTTCAGAATCAGAAGAATTAAAACCGAGCTGCAACGGTGACGTGGGAGAGTATAGTTCTTCAGTGGATGGCAAGTCATGTTCTGTACCTTGAGTTCGAGTGTCCTGCAAAAAAGGGTTAAAAAAATCTGCAAACACAGGTGGATAAATACGAAACATGTCAGTGATAAGGTTGGATACGTTGCGAAGTTCAAGTGGAGATTCCTGTTGATGTTCATTCGCAATAGACATAAATTCATGCTGAGGAACCACTCTTGAATTAGCCTGCAAGTCATTAATATTTCGTTCAACCCAATTGCTAGGCCCAGCTTCATCTGGGCCTGGTGGTTGCACGGCCCAACCTTGGGCTACCAAACTGGCCAAAGTGCCTGACCCTGGGCGAATACCACTCTGAGAAGGGGGATAGTGTATTGGACTTGTCGGGTGGACTGGGCCTACTGGAACACAAAATTGATTAATGATTCGGTAAGAGCGCTGGGCCCAATTTGACTACCTTAATTGTTGGAGCAAGGATCTACGGGTAGATTGTGGAGTGTGAGTTGGGTCATTTTGATATGGAGGGAAGTCAGGATGTACAGGAGGGTTAATTGGGCTTGTTTGGCATGGAGGCAGATTCAGGTCCAATTGAGTATTAGGCTCTGAAGTAGGAGTTTGGTGTGGTGCTATGGAGGCCCATGTATCCGAAGACACAACAAACCTACGCCCCGGAGATGGGCTAGCATTGAGCCGAGAACGCAACCACGGGGGTGTATGGTGGCGCATGGAATGGTTCGAAAAATCAGTAGGAGGGTTCGTATGATTTTGTGAGTTCTCATCTGAGTAATATTGAGAGGTGTTGAGATTATGGTGTGGGGGAAACTCAGGAGACGTATCATAGAATTCATCCGAAGATGAATCAGACATCACTTGATCTTGCATGTAAAGATGAGGGAAAAGGTAAAGGTCTTGACTAGGGGCAACCATTTGAGGACGAATATGTAGTAGGTTTATTCTAGGGTTTCGATTAATAAACCTATCAATGAGCCCTCTAACCATATTAGTATAGAGTGGGATACCCTCGTGAGTTTGTAGAATAAACATCCCACTTTCCTCAAACCCTTGTAACCTTCGTTGAATCAAAAGCTGGGCTTCGTAGGCTGATAAAGGACACCTTCCAGTATTGTGGCCAACACAACCACACTCTTTACAAAATTTAATAATACCTTCATAACGAAAGTAAATCCATGCAACACGTTCCTCATCTAAGGGTAAGAAACAACCAGGGATAAGCAATTTTGTAATATCAAAGACTAACCTGGCACGAAGAAAGGGTTGGTGAGGAAGACCTAGGCCCTCGCTATCGATTGCTTCAACCATACCTACATGACTTGAGATCCGCACCGTCCACTTCGTATTGAGGAATTCCCATGGCAGATCTTGAATATGAACCCAGATTCGAGCCATATTAAAATTGACGCTTGATGGTATTTGATTTTTCGAACTCGCCGAATCGTTATGGGCTTACCATCAATAAAAGTAGTGTTGAGAGCGAGGATTGCGTCTATCAAGCAAATTTTGACATTCAAAGATAAAGTACAGACCCGTACGATGAATGCGGATTGGTTCGCGCACATCCCAACGATTGTTAACTATATTAAACACAAAACTCGTATTGGGAGGTGTGTGGTCGAAGAACATACCAACAACAGCATGTGACCAACGTATGTAAGACATCGATTGGTCGGTGGGGGTGGATGAATGAGTATCCCCATCCTTTGAGTAAAGTTGACTTGCTGTTGTGGTGAATTTCGTGGACGTTGTGGGTTAGGGTTAGAAGAATGTTGATTATTCATTGTAGAAGGTTTAGAGTAAATGCAAAGAAAAAGGTGGCTTTTGATTTTTGTGTTTAAAGGCTTCTGGAGGAATTAGTGATGACTAAAGATTGATAAGGATAGTGAAGTGAACCGAAAATTATAGCGGTGAAGATTACCAACGAAAAAGATGCATGCGAGCCATCTGTCGTTGCAAAAGGAATGTAGCAGGAGAATTGCAGGATTTTGCAAGTAAAGGCGGCTTACCTGCAAATATGTCGGCTGGGGTCTATGTCTCACGTTAGTGAGGAGAGTTTCTCTCTTGAGAGTTTCTTTCCCTAGAACTTAGGCAAAGCAGGCTTTTGTATGTAGTCATCGTTGTGAATATGTTCTAATTCAGTTTGGTACATGCTAAATTGCTAATGTAGTACTCTAAGGTACTCCCTTAATTCGTTCCATAATCTAGTGTTTGCTTCTATTTGCACGGTCTCTAAAACATACCTTTGACCATCTATATCTAATTCCATATTAAAAAAAAATTATTAAAATTTGATATTTAGAAAGTACACATTGAGGCGAATCTAGCAAGATCCTACATTAGTATGTTTCATTGTATATGTTAATGAGAATATGTGGTAAAAGATTTTAAAATTTGACTATGAAAAACGAAAAAAACACTAATTATGAGAGGGAGGGAGTATTTTTTTTATTTGGTTTTCATTATATTTGTTACAAGTTGTAAGAGAGATTGATCAGTCAAAAGATGGCGTAACGGTAAAAACGAAAAATGGCATGAAGTACAAAGCCGAGCTTGTTATAATGTCTCCTAGCTTTGGCGTCTTACAAAGTGATCTTATCAGCTTCAAACCACAACTTCCTGTAAGTTGTTAGTACTTAGTAGCAAATATTTCAATCACGATGTATCAACTTTTTCAAAAAAAGAATAATCACTATTCCCGTTAATTATACTTGCAACATTATTGAGACTTGTCACAATTGTTAAAATCGACAATCTTGAGACTAATCCAACAAAATTTACATAATAACATTTGTTTTTGATATATTACTCCCTCTGTTTTTTTGGTTCTTTCACTTTAACCTTCACACTTACTGGTAGTACACAACTTTTTTTTTTGTTACAGGAAAAAAAAACTAGGTCTGGTTCCTAACATAGGACCAGCCTACAACATCCTTTCGGATGATGGAAGAAAAAACCAAATTAGAAGAAGAAAACCAATACAATAAAGACGAAGCCTCGTGACCCCTATGAGTCATGAAATCCGGCGCTTGATTTGCTTCCCTAAAAACAGTGGTTGAACGAGACCTCAGGAATACTCTTCAGGTCTTCAACCGAATCAGTGATAAAAGCAGAAATTTCCCACGGAACCTTCCAGCATCTCCTAACAGAATTGATGACAACAAAGGTTATCTCCTTCAATAATAAGAGAGGAGATATTAAGAAACCTTACCGCCTTCACACCTTCCCGCAAACCTCAAGCTTCAGCTTGAAGAATAAAACAATCTGAAGAAAGAGCCATAGCACCAGCAAGACAAAGACCTCCCACATGATCCCAAATAGTGAACCCAAAGGAAGCTTGCCCATTAGACAGCTCAGAACCATCAATATTTAGCTTAAAAACATTCACAGGAGGGGGGCCCAAGACACCTCAACATTCTTTTTAGGAATAAAAGGAGAAATTTTCGGGATGATATCCAACAAACTATCTTGCGATTGAGCTTTAATCAAGAAAATAATTAACTGATAAGTCATATTTATATATAGTTATAAGGTGCATTTAGGTTGCATTTTAGAGCATTTAGATTCATATTTAGGCTCATTATTGCATCATATTCTTAAGTTATGTTATTCTACTCCTATTCGGTATGTTTTCTTGTTTTTGATGAATTTCAGGTAATGAGAACGTATTTGGAGTATGTTTAGCTGAGCTTGAGGATTAGGAGCACTTGGAAATAAGCTACGATGCATAAGGATAGTATGGATATGTCATAGTACGAGTTTGAGCGAAAACGAAACGGAAAATCATTAGAAGAAATGTGAAAAAGGAGTCATGTATATTCTTCTGATCATAACTTTTTATGTGCTTATTGGAATCAAGAAATTCCAGTTGGGTTGGAAACTAGACTTGAAGGGCTTTCCAACGATAGGTCACACGCCCCAAATGGACTTCTGGTTCGACAGATACAGCCTTTACAAGTTGACGCAAAATCGCAGTTTTTCCGCCCGGTCGACCGGGCGAGACGAAAATTTCTTCAGAGTACAAGGCATGTTTACCCGGTCAACCGGGCGAACGTGTTTTTATTGTTAATCTTGCAATCTGATCAATTGTCTGATTAAATATTGCTAATATCGAGTCATAGATCGAGAGATAGTACTCTTTAGAGGCTTACCTACAATTAGCAAATCTGATTATGTTGAGCGACCGTACTAGCATATGTTGATTTGAGAGCGTTAAGGCCCGACCGTAGGATTAACATGTGCTCTAGATATCTGATTAATTGAATCATTGATGATATTTTGATAGATTATAGTTATAAACATGGTGGTAAACCATTGCCCTAGATCTTTTTTAGTTTGGTTTTCGTAGTTTGATTAGTTTAGAACTTTAATTCAATATTCCCGATTTTGTTTAGTTTCTCTATACCTTAGAAGCTAGATTAAAACGAACATCTCTCTGTGGATTCGACCCTACTTACCCTACTACATTGTTAGAAAGTTTGCAGGAATTATTTATGATAGGTGTACGACAGCCTATCAAATTTTGGCGCCGTTGCCGAGGAGACGGTATTGTTTTATTTAGTTTTAATTGTTGGTGAGACTAAACTGTATATAATTTTTTTCCCTTTGGTGATTTTTTTTTCTTTTTATAATTTTTTTGTGTATCATGGATTCATGTTATTTTGATGATGGGGATAAGTTTTTTGCTAGGCAACATAGTCATAATTCTTGGGATTCTCATGTTTACAGTTTTGATACATCATATCAAAATCCTCCCAATTTTTGTATGAGTTCTCCCGAATTACCTCATATGTTCTGTGAACCCCATGTACATGTTAGTAATTCTAGAGCAATTTTTTCTTTTCCTCAGTATGAGAATGAAGTGTTTTGGAAGTACTATCATAGGCTTGGAGATTTTATAGGTCCTAATCATGGAATTGAACTGTGGGATATGTGTCTAGTGATTTATGAGGGGTTAAATGAAGAAACTAGGATGGTCGTAGAATCTATGTGTAATGGAGGATTTCTATTCCAAGCACCTGATTATTGTTGGGATTTAATTATGTGGTTGGCTAGGGATACTTACGAGTGGGAGATGTCTTCATCTGCTATTTCACCCCAAACATACATGACAATACCCCCTTATTGTTCTAATTGTCAATCTACTTCTCATGATTTTTCTTCGTGTGATGTGACATTAGTTTATGGTTTTGACCCCTCTTCCCATTATGAATGTCAATCTGCTCACAATTCTAGCCCCAAACCGTTTATTTTTGATGATGATGAGGGTTGGATAATAAATGAGAGCTATTGGGATGATGAAAAGATCGAGAGAAACACCAATGTAATGGATGTTTTGCAGGAGGAAGAAACCATGGTTGAAATTTCTTCTTTGGAAGAAAGTCAAGTAAAGAGTGATGTGATTTATGAGTCTTTATCGGCATCACCTACTGTTTTTGAGTCTCATGTTCCATTCTTTAAAAACCTTGACCTTATTCCTTCTTCCCCTTTATTATATCGTCCATCGTTCCTTCTTTCTCCCCTTTTGAATGACTCTCATGATAATGTAAATAATGTACAGTTATTTTCTTTTCCTTCTTTTGAGTCATGTAAAAAGACTAACAATTTTTCTTTTTCTTCTTCTTGTAAATATAATTTTTCCTTTGATTTTTCTTTTTGTGGTTTTAGTAATTTTTTAGTACTAATTTTTTTCTTTTTTCCTTTCCACTCTTATATAATATGCTCTGAGATGTTTGCAGGAACATATAATAAGCTTCTTAGAGCATTAAACTATTATGAGTGATCTACTAGTCTTAAACGGTCATGCAAGACCTTAAATCAGCGTTTATCGGGAGGCAACCCGATTTTGTTCAATTTTTTTTTTTTGGTTTGACTAACTTTGCTAATGTGTGATGAAGTCTTTTGCTAGGTACAAGCATAGCCAATTTTTTTGGCTAAGTTCACTGCCTCATTACAACTATCGATTGTGGTGGAGGTGTCGATGCTTTTTGACACTCCCTTTGATTACCCACCCCTTTTGTAAGTTGTACCTTTCCCTCATTTAATTCCTCTTTGTTTACATTGAGGACAATGTGTCATTCAGCTTGGGGGAGGATGTTTATCATCATTACCTAGCGCATGTTAGTTGCATTTAGAGTAGTTTTTTTTTCATTTCTTTCGTAGGATGTTGCACGGTTTGTACCACTCACTAGGAGTGGAAGTTTACGTGTAAGCAAAAACATTGTATTGCTTTCGTAGTTGCATTGGCATATTTCTTCTCATATTAGATTTCATGTCATTTTAGTTGCATCTATGGGACTATTGCTAGAACTTATTGAGAACCCTACTGATATTTTACTTCATTTACTAAGCGTCATTCATCTTGTTCATGATTCTTCATAGCACGAATGTTTCGCAATTGATTGTTTGTGGTAAGATTGATTGATCTCTCTCTAGCTCGATTTAACTTGACTATGCAGACACCCTAGCCTAAGTGAGCTTCTGTGCCTATAAACTGACGTTTCTGTGTCAGTTATGTTCTTTCATGTGTGATTAGTTCCTCAGTTGTGGCATTGATCTTGACTTTGATTTTGTACTCCTTGATATTCGATAATGCATACATTTTGATATGATTGAGGCGTTTCATTTCATGATCTTAGCTCCAGAGTTATTCTTTTTTTTCATATTTTCCTTTCTCTAGCCCCATTGAGCCTCCCCGATTGTGTTTAATTGAAACCTACATTACAAGCCCTTGGCCTCATTTGATATTTGTCCTAAGCCTAGCTTGGGGGAGCGAGTATTAGTTTTGGTTCAGTTTGTATTGAATTGAAGTGCTCTATTTGTGGTTTAGATGGATGGAAAAATATGTTTAATGAGCTTTGAAATTGAATTGAAAGTTCGAAAAAAAGAAGTGAAAAATGAAATTAAAAAGAAGTGAAAAAAAAAAAGTTGTGAATAAAGTGAAATAAAAAGGGTTATGATTGAATTTCTTGAGTGAAAAAGGTTGTTGATTATATTTGGAGATTGTTAGTTGTTGCACGGAGTTGATGTGACCTTTCTTGGTCATGTTTTCAGTTATATGATGCTCCCCCTTCTTGGTTTTTCCATCACAATTCCCAAATTATTCCATACCTTTAATCTCAACCCCATTACAACCCTTAAAGTCCTCTTGATCATTGTGTATTGTATTGTTGAGTATTAAGTGAGTCAAAAAGTCAAAGTTAAAGAGTATTTGCTTCATCTGAGTCGACTTGATTAGGTTGAGTGTCATCATTTATGCCTTAAACACATGAGATTTGAGTGCACATAACTATAGTGAGGTCTGTCAGGTTTTGTTAAATCCAGCTTAGGAGAGATGGTATGTGGTATGATTGGAGAGTCGATTACGATACATGACATGCTATGCGGCTTTATTCGAGATTGTTTTGATGCTTGTTTGTGTAGTGATTATATCTCTTGTGTTTTTAGTTGAGTGTTTAGCCCTCTTTTAGTCCTATATTGTAGGTTGTCTTACTTTTTCCATGTCTATGTCTTATTGCTTGGGGACAAGCAATGGTTTAGCTTGGGGGAGTTTGATAAGTCATATTTATATATAGTTATAAGGTGCATTTAGGTTGCATTTTATAGCATTTAGATTCATATTTAGGCTCATTATTGCATCATATTCTTAAGTTATGTTATTCTACTCCTATTCGGTATGTTTTCTTGTTTTTGATGAATTTCAGGTAATGAGAACGTATTTGGAGTATATTTAGCTGAGCTTGAGGATTAGGAGCACTTGCAAGTAAGCTACGATGCATAAGGATAGTATGGATATGTCTTAGTACGAGTTTGAGCGAAAACGAAACGGAAAATCATTAGAAGAAATGTGAAAAAGGAGTCATGTATACTCTTCTGATCATAACTTTTGATGTGCTTCTTAGAATCAAGAAATTCTAGTTGGGTTGGAAACTAGACTTGAAGGGATTTCGAACGATAGGTCACACGCCCCAAATGGACTTCTGGTTCGACAGATACAGCCTTCGCAAGTTGACATAAAATCGCAGTTTTTCCGCCCGGTCGACCGGGCGGTTTCGCCCGACCGGGCGAGACGAAAATTTCTTCAGAGTACAAGGCATGTTTGCCCGGTCAACCGGGCGAAAGTGGCTCCAAAAGTGATTGCGCGCCCGATCGGGCGGAATTTAATTTTTGTCGTAGTTTCAGAACAACGTCGCCCGACCGGGCGGTTTTTCCGGAAGGTTAATTTTTGCCTTTTTTAGCCGGTTTTGTTAAAACTATAAATAGGTCTTCTCTCTCTCTCCTCCGGGATCTCCTTTTGGACGTTATATTTTGTATTCTTAGGTTTAGTTTTAGTTTCCTTCTTCCTTTTCTCTCTAGTTTTCATGGCAAACCCTAGTTTCTCTTTTCTTCATTAATTCATGAGTTTATAATTTCCATCTCTTTTCTTTCATTGATTTCTTCGATTATGCTTTCCTTTGTAGATTTTAAATTTCTTTATTTATTTCATGATTGAGTAGTTTATATTCTAGGGTTTGGGAATCCATGTTTATATGCTATGATTCTTGATTGATATTTATTAATGGTTTGATTAGTTATTGATATCTCTAATTGATTAGTGTTTTTATTGTTAATCTTGCAATCTGATCAATTGTCTGATTAAATATTGCTAATATCCAAATCTGATTATGTTGAGCGACCGTACTAGCATATGTTGATTTGAGAGCGTTAAGGCCCGACCGTAGGATTAACATGTGCTCTAGATATCTGATTAATTGAATCATTGATGATATTTTGATAGATTATAGTTATAAACATGGTAAACCATTGCCCTAGATCTTTTTTAGTTTGGTTTTCGTAGTTTGATTAGTTTAGAACTTTAATTCAATATTCCTGATTTTGTTTAGTTTCTCTACACCTTAGAAGCTAGATTAAAACGACCATCTCTCTGTGGATTCGACCCTACTTACCCTACGACATTGTTAGAAGGTTTGCAGGAATTATTTTTGACAGGTGTACGACAGCCTATCATTAACCACACTATGAGCTATAGCAACAGGAGAGGACACCTCATCCTGAAAAATAACTTTAAATCTAGAAAACCAAATGAACCACCAAATAAAACAAAAATGAGTCAACTCTAAGCAGGACGAACTATCCTTAATAAGATTTAAATTAGATACAATATCATCTGACAGCATAATTGGGGGGGGGGAGACAAGCCCACCCATAAAGATCATGAATCCAAGAAAATACATCTCTTGAGAACGGACAAACAAAAAGAAGATGATTAACATCTTCAGAATGGTGATTGCAAAAAATGCATTCCCGAGGGAGGAAGACATGACTTCTTTGTAGTCTTACTTTAGTCGGAAGACCATCTTGACAAATCTTCCAAAGAAAATTCTTGATTTTAGGAGGAGTCTTCAGCCCCCAAATCCAATTGAAAGGCTTCGGGGGAGAAGGATCGATAGCCAGCCCCTGAACTAACAAAGCCCCTGACTTTACAGAAAAATTACCATCCGAAGTCAAACCCCAAGTTAATTTATCAGATTCAACTTTTTGCGGAAGAAATAAATTATAAATAGTTTGGCAAATGTTCGAAGGCACAATAGAAGCTAGTAACTCTTTATTCCACTGCCGATACTCATTGATAACGTCACTAACCTTTAAATTCTCATACCCCCTACAAGGGATACAAATAGAAGAGATTGGATATTGAAAAACCCATTTATCTTCCCAAAAAGAAACTTGAACACCTGATTTAATAATCCATCTTAAACCTTTCTTAAATATATCTCTCGATGAGATAAGTTTTTTCCCACTGCCAAGAATAATTACTAGAAGGAGAATACTCAAGAATAGATAAACCTTTAAGATACTTTTTAGAAATCGTCTTAACCCATAAATTAGATGGGTTATCAATAATATTTCAAAGCAACTTCATTTGTAAAGGAACATTATTAACACGCACTTTCCTAAAACCCAAACCGCTAACATTTTTGGGAACACAAATTTTATCCCACCCTATTAAATTACCAGAGCCCGATTCGGGAGGCTTATTCCAAAAGAAAATCCTATATATTTTGTCCAAATCTGACTGAATAGACGTCGGGAGTAAAAAACTTTGCATTTGAAAATTAGCCTTTGTCGACAAATTGGACTGAATAAGTACTGCACGGCCTGCCTGAGACATTGAATTAGCTTTCCACTTCGTTAACTGGGTACGAGCAGATTGGATAGTCTTACCAAACATATTCTTAGTCATCCGGGAGTCTATAATTGGGCATCCCAAATAATTACCTAGAAAAAATGAATTTTGCATTTGGAGAATAGACTGGAACCCTACTTCCATTTGAGGTGATACATTCTTTGAACACTGAAAGCTGACTTATGAAAATTGACTAATTGTCCCGACATATAGTAGTACTTATCTAAAACAGAATTGATGATATGACAACTACGATCAGAAGCCTTAGCAAACAACATAGTATCATCAGCAAATGCCATAAAAGGAATCTTGATACCAGTGCAACCTATTTTAACACCCAATAGCTTTTCCCCTCCCATAGTGTGAGCAGAAGTTTCGCTAGCAAGCAATTCTGCACATAAAATAAAAATATATGGAGACTAAGGATCCCCCTGTCTAATCCCCCTAGAAGGGAGAAACCGATCCCCGAGAATACCATTAACTAGAACTGAAAAGGAAACTGAAGTAATACACATTCTAATCCATTGAATCTATTCTTCATTGAATCCTAATTTTTCTAACATTATAAAAATAAAATTCCATTCTAATCTATCGTAAGCCTTTTCCATATCTAATTTGACTGCCAACCAACCTTCTCTACCCGACTTATTCTTAAAAGAATGGAACACTTCATGAGCTAATAAAATATTATCTTGAATAAGTCTTTCAGGGACAAAAGCACCTTGAAGCGGATGAATAATTTTTCCTAACACCTGTTTAAGACGATTAGCTCAAACTTAGCTATAATTTTATAAATAGTTGAACAGAGGCTAATAGGTCTAAAGTGATTAGCTGTAGAAGGATTATTGTCAATCTTAGGAATTAATATGATGAACGTATGATTTATTTCAGCTAAAATAAGGCCTGAATGAAAAAATGCTTTAACTGCTTTAATAACTGAATTCCCCACCAATGTCTAGTATTTTTGAAAGAAAAACGGGGAGAGCTCGTCTGGGCCAGGGGATTTATCAGGGGGCAAGATCAAATAAAGCTATTTTTATTTCCTCATCATATATATCTTGAGTTAAAAACTGACTATCCACTTCAGAAATAATAGGTGTAATATGCAAAAAATCATATTGACTATTAAACGTACACCTAACATAACTAAGAAATCGTTCTTTGAATTCCTTCATAATATGAAACGAAATCCGTTGAGGATTTGTTATAATTTCACTGTTTTGCGTAGTGAATGAATCAAGATTAATTCGATTTTTCTTAACAGAAATACAAGTTATATAAAGTTTTTTTTGGTAAGTACTGAGATAGCAAAGTGCTATACAAAGAAAAGCTACAGGACCACAAACCAACAAACATCAGAGTTATAATATCTGCAACCAAGCTATGTCACTATCTCTCATGTTTCTCACCAATCTAGTTCCTACTCTCTTCTTTACTATATACTTTACATCATTTACAACAGAAGAAACAGTTCGAAAGCACATTATTTCGTTCTTGCCAAATTTTATACACCACAGCTATAATACCAGCTCTAATCACCTTTTTCCTGAATTTACTTCCTTTATATCTTCTTCTAGTCCAGTCTAGAAGTTGCACAATGTTCCTGGAAGTTGTGTTGATCCCCAACTACTCCTTAATAGCCTGCAAACACTTCCTGCTGTATATACAATCAAAGAAAAGATGATGTTGATCTTCTTTGCCATCTTCACACATCATACATTCAAATCTTCACAGAACCCCAATTTTTACAAGCTTATATTGGGTCTGCAACTTGTTCAACATAACCAACCAACAGATGAAATTGTGTTTGGGGATATTATGATGATCCCAAACATCATTACACCAGTGTAGCTTCTCCTTGTTGCCATGAATTTGTCTATACATAGCAGAGGTATGGACGTATGGTATTGACTTGCAGTCAACTAATTACTACCACAACAACTCATTATATCCTGTCTTCCTTTGCAGATGTACTTAATGGCCCATCTAGCTAATTTTGGGGGAATAAATTCATATAAAGTTAATATTATGAAAAGTTATAAATTAAATTGAGACAAATCTAACATCTTATATGACAATATTTGTCTATAATATTAGTAGAAAAATAATTAAGGTCAATATAGACAATGTCGATGGTGCAAAGTCAATGTGGAACAAATAAATAAAAACCTTGACAAGTTGGGGGAATAAAGGGGATCCCAACTTGCCTAGGGTGATAATCGATCCTAAGACCACTTGAAGCCGGGAGCGAATCTCTAACTATTAGGCTATTCCTCACTCTCTAAGAGATATATTAAGTGCATATGTGAAATAAATATGTCAATAATGTATACAGTCAACGTGGGATAAGTAATAGTAGTATAAAATAGAGGAAGTAGGGTTTACCATCAGAAAGGTTATTGACTTATTGGTTATCATGTAATTCTTTTTCTCATAAGATTGATGATTGTGGACGACCTTCTTTTGTGCAGCTATGGAAAAGACATGCAATCTCGGAATTTAGTATCGGAGTCTATACCAGAATCTTCCTTAAGTTTCCTCGTGCGTTCTGGCCTATTGGCAATGGCACCGAGTTTTTCCTCTATGGTCATGAAAGACGAGGACATTATGGAACTTGGTAGGTACACTAAACCAAAAAAAAATTAAGAGAGAAAAGAGTCCAAAGTTTTGACATAAGTAAATTTTAGGATGGTTGATTAATGTTACAAACATAATCAAATTTGTTATGTACTATATATGCTTTAAAATGCAACACTTGGAGAATGACCATCCGGGATCGAACATTATGTTTGTAACAACAACAGATGACGAGTCGATAAGAGTGGAGCAACAATCTGATGACGAAACGAAAGCAGAAGCAATGGAAGTTTTAAGGAAAATGTTTGGAAAAAATATCCCCGAAGCAACACATATAAAGATTCCTCGAAGGAAAGACATATTTTACCGAGGTTCCTTCACAAATTGGCCTGTTGGCTATCCTCAAAAGCGCCATGACCAGTTGCGAGTAAGTTTTACTCCCTTCGTCCCTTTACAATGTATTATAATGATATTTACACATAGATTAAGAAGAGTCAAAAAGTTGAATGGAACATATATATATATATATATATATATATATACCAGGATATGCCAAGGATATGGGGTTTTAACAGATAAACTTAAAACTTAATACTTGTAAGCATAAACAAAGTAAAGTAAGGCGGTTGAACCGGCCATGGTTTTACAGAAAAGACTTACAAAGAGTCTTGAATGAAACTGATACTTAAAGAGTGTTACAATTTTTTTTGTGAGAGAGCGAGAGATTTTTAGAGGAGCTTGTGTAGCTATGTATTTTGCTCTGCCTAGAACTGAAGGAGAGTCCTCAATTTATAGGCAGGGAAGAGCAATGTTGTCATGTTGTAGAATAGTGCATGAATAATTTGTCTTCTACTTTAAACTGTTCAAAGTTTTGTGTTTTTGAAGCTTTATACTGTTGATGAATAGTTTTACAGCTTTACGCTGTTGATGGCTTTGACTGTTGCTGTTGAATGGAAATTCTGTTGCTTTACAGAAATGTGTCCGTTGTGGTGTTTACCCACCCAGGTGCTGCTTGAAGATAGTGAAAGTATCTTTTTTTTTTTTAAGTCTGGAAACCAGCATCTTCTTCATCGTCACTTAGGTGGATGGAGGAGTCTATTGTTGATTCATGCTCCGAAGTTATGGAGGATTCAGTCATACTATTAGCTAGTTGTCATAAGATCCGTGCGTAATCTTCAGGGGTTTTAGCTGATGCAAGCAATGAATTTGCCTGTGATTTTCGGGCAAGGAACTGAGATTGTTCTGGCCCAGAAGTCATGGTACATGTGGTACAATTTTTCTTCAACCATTCTCTGATGGCAGTCTCAAGAATAGATTGTGGTGTATTGAAGTTTGACCACCATCTGGTTTTAAATTTCCTTTGGAGAACCATGCCCCCTTGATCTTGGTTTATTTCAAGGAACCATTGACAAACCCAAGGAAGGTAAAACTTCATTGAAAATGAACATAAAGCTGGATAACGCTTTTCTATATTTGAAGGTTTGTATTGGGTTCGAAAGGTATTATAACTTTTCGTAACTTCAGGGTGAAAGATTTCACTAGAAGAGCCATATAACTTCCACCATTGGGTAAACCAAGATGGCAATTTTTCTGGCTGTATGGTTTTAGTGTTGAAGTAGATTAGCCATGAATAGGATAATCTTTTATTTTGTATTAAAAAAGTTGAGAACCAAGCCTGTTGGTAATCCCAATAATTAAAGGTTTCACAGTGTGGGAAAGTGTTATTGAAGCTAATGGGGAAGGCTTTGTGTTTTGACAGGTCTTGATTCCAGTCGTGAGGACTGAGAACCTTTAGTATTTTAATGTTTGAATATGAAGGCTCAACTTGCTCATTTTTAAAAAAAGAAGTGTTTGAATTCAGCGGAGCCGGTAACCTCAAGAACTGTCTGGTAATATTCTGCAGTTTTAGTACGGTCCCATGGTTTATAGAACCAGTTTTTCTCGAAGATTTTTGTATTGAGACATAGGAATCCTCATCATGATACCCATATTCAATTGTTATAATATTTTGTGAGGCAATTTTGACAAAATATTCCGAAGTCTCGTTTTTCTTAGGTTGTGCAACCACAACTTGAGAGCTACCAGTTTTTAGGAATTGTTTTTGAGGAGGGTTTTTTTAGAAGATTCTCCTTCCTCTGGTTTTGAAATGACACTAATATTATTTACCGTAGGAGTTTTACCTTCTGTAGCTGCTTTGCTTGTGCTTCCCTGGTTTTGCATAGAGGTTTGGAAAGCTTGGAGGAGCTTGGGGTGTTGTAGGATAGACGAAGGATGCTCAGAGATGGAAAGGAGCCATTCTTGAACTTCCTATGTTCTATCAATAGAAGAGGTTTCACTCATATTTTGGACTGCTTCGTACCAGGTTTTAATGGGTTTTTGTGTGGTGCATATGGTTTTCTTAGGAGGAGGTCTGGACTTCTCTTTATCTTTTGTCTTTCTAGGAATTTCTGCAAGAAATTCACGGGTTAAGAAGGCAGGGATATAATTCTCTTCTCCTTTTATATGCTCAATTTCAAATTCAAAAATGCTTAAGATAGATTGCCATCTAGCAAAAATATGTTTTACAGCAATGTTTTGGACATCCTTTTTTAAAATAGCTTTAGCAGCTTGACAATCAACACGTAATAAGAATTTTTTATTTAATAAATTAGACTGGAATTTGGTAACTCAAAGAACAATTGATAAAACAACCTGTTTTATAGTAGAGTATTTTAACTGGGTATCATTCCAGTGCCCTGAGGTGAACCTGATAATGTACTCTTTACCATTGTCGACGTGTTTTAATATACCTCCGTAACCCTTGTCATTGGCATCTGTCTCAACAATTTTAGGCAGATCAGGGTTTGCTAAACTAAGGCATGGGATTTCTAAGACTCGGGCTTTAATGGTTTTAACAGCCTAGGTATGTTGTCAGACCAAGGCGGTGGGTTTTTCTTTAGTCTATCATGGAGAGGTTTCGGAATTCTACAAAGATTTGGATGAAAATCTAGACATAATTTAAACTACCAAGAAATCTCTGTAGGTGAGTTTTGTCTAAGATTTTATCAGAAAATTTGCTAGTGAATTGGGGAGACCTATCAATAGTGGTAATACTACCACAAGACACAATTTGACCGAGAAATCTAATCTCTGTTTGAAATAAAGAAATCTTTTTTGCTGAAATGACGAGACCATTTTTCTTAGGAAAAATGGATCAGAATACCCCCAACTTTGGCCCGTCCGCTTTTAATACCCCTAACTATGAGTTATTTTTAAATACCCCCAACTATTGGGGAGGTCCGCCAAAAATGTACCATTTACCTATTATGACCTGATGAACTGGTAAACCAACACACCCACCACCCTCCTCTGCTCATCCCACCACCCCCACCCCCCAACCACCCACTACCACCTTCCCTCAACCCCACTACCACCCTTCCCACACCCCCCGCCCCCTCTCCCTACCCCCTCTCCCCTACCCCCAGCAGCCCCCCCCCCCACCACCCACTGCTCATCCCTCACCCCCAACGACCTCTCGAAATCATCACCAAAATCATCCCAATCTTTCGGCAATCGAACAATATCAAGAGCAAGTTTCTGGTTGTGAATTCGACGATTGAGATCTTTTGTTACACCCCCAACCACGCACTGCTACTCAAAAAATAACTAAAAACTGAATTACTTTTGTTGGTGTTACTGTGTTTTTACTCTCTTGTTGTGTAAGAAATCTTCGAGATAATGGATGAGCATGGTGGTGGTGGTGAAGAACAGAGTTGGGTTCAAAGGTAGAAAGAGTAAACAGAAGAAGAGTGGTAAAAACCAAATTGAAAGAGTAGACTGAGTTTTAGAAAGCAATAAATTCGTAGATTTTGCAACAAAAGAAGGAGAAGAAGAGGAGAGAGAAAATGAAGCTTTTTTCTTGGTGAAAGGAGAATGATGAACATTATCAGCATCATCACCACTACCATCTGGGTGATGATGAAACAAGATTAACAAAAATCCCATCCCCCAACCTTCATTGTTGTTGGATTTTGCTGAAAAAACCATGAGAATTTTTTATTCAACTTTCTCTCTAAAATTTGCATAAAAAGTCACATTTTCTAGGTTGTAGAGAACACACTCTTGAACTTTCTCCCCTATTTTTTCTCTCTCCTGTTATTCTGCTATGGCTTATGCTGGGGAGAGGGGGGGAGTTGTAGGGAAAGAAAGAGGAGAGAGAAAATGGAAGGAAATCGACAGGGAGGTGGCAGTGGGTGGTAGGGGTGGTAGTGGGGTAAGGGAAGGTGGTAGTGGGTGGTGGGATGAGCAGAGGAGGGAGGGGGTGGGGGTGGTGGGAGTTTTGGTTTACAAAAGCTAATAGAGAAAATAAAAGAGAAATAAGAAATAAAAAAATTACCTTGCTAACAGGTTACAGGTCATCTGGGTGCATTTTTGGCAGATCTCCACAATAGTTGGGGGTATTTAAAAATAACTCATAGTTGGGGGTATTAAAAGCGACCGAGCTAAAATTGGGGGTATTATGATCCATTTTCCCTTTTTCTTAATAAGATAGAAAAAAGTTTTAAGGTTTTTAAAGTGCTGATGTAATACTCCGTATTTTGGGAGTTATGTTCTTATAAAAAAAGAAATTATAAAGTAAAAGTGAAAGTATTTTATAATATAGTTTAGGTAAGACTACAGTTATAATTTAAAATACAACCTACTTTTGTACCTAATTATATTTTAATTCGGTTTTGTTAAATAATGAATCAAAATTTGAATTGGAAACAAATCCTATTAAACCTAAGTTTACCATGCTATAAATAAGAGAGAAAAAAAAAAGAAAAAAAAAGAAAAAGGAAATTAAAAACCCTAAATTACTTTCTTCAGCCGTTTTCTTTTTACCACAAGAGGACTTTTCTCTCTCCTCTCTTTTCCTTCCCCAGCGTCCTGTTCTTTTCCTCCTCCTTTTCTTTTCTTCTTCTCTCTCCTTCGCTTCTCTACGCCGGCCGGAATTTCTGCCGGTGGTCTGGGCTCAGGTTCACGAAGATCAAGTTGAGAGTGTGTGCTAGTGTGGACGCGCGAGGCTTCGAGTGACTGGGTTCGTGCGAGTGGTGTGAGGCTGGGTGAGCGACAAGGTGTGCGGGGATTGCGTGCGAGTCGAGGGTCGTGCTGGGCGAATCGTGTGTGCGGAGGTGCGAGGCTTCGATTGTGCGTGTGAGTCGTGGGTCGTGCGAGGCCTCGAGGGTGTGTGCAGGGTTGTGCGGGGCGACGAGTGTTGCGGGTGTGCGAAGTGTGCTTCGAGGGGCTGCGAATCGACGAGTGCTGCGAGTGGCTATCGAGTGCTCGTGTGTCGTGAGGCTCGCTCGGTCGTGGCCGAAGTTACGAGTGTGGTGTTCGAATCGGAGGTTCGTGGCTCGTTGGCGTGCAGCCGTGTGTGGTCGGCATCGTCGTGGTCGCCGGTATGCTTCCGGCGGTCCTTTTCTTTCTTTCCTTCTTTTAATTAATTAATATAATCTGATTTTGTAATTCTTGTGTATCTTGGATTAAGTTGTAATCATAAATAAAGTATAGAATTGGTTAAAAGAAATCAGATTTAGAAGTATACTATTACTCCTCATTCTGATTTTTATTTCTTAATTCTGTTTTCACTATACTTATGTATTGAGTAAAGTTGGGATTTTTAAATAAAGGTACATAGTATGAACTAAAGGAAATCAGATTTATTTTTACTTTGAGTTTATTTCTTCAATCCCGATTTTATAGTTCTTTTATATATGTATCTAGTTGAGTTTGTTGTTATAAATAAAGTAGTGTAAACGTTAAACGAAATCAGATTCGCAAACTTATTATTAAGTTCTAAAAATATTAGTTTTAATAGAGTTCAGGAAAAGGAAGTTTAAACAACAAGAACATTTACTTTTACTGTTCAAAACACTAAGTTTTAAATAGTAGTTAAGTTAGTTTTATTTTAATGTGATCAAGGACTTAGAACTGAATTATTTTTATATTTCGATTAGGTCCCAATTTCATAAGCGGAACGTTTGTTTAGGCAGTGAAAATTCTTCGTTACAAGGTACGTACGCGTACTAGTTCAGTTGCAATTATTAGTATCATGTTAGGTTGTGAATTATTATATTGGAACCTAGAATCATGATAGGGAACGATTGTATGATTGTGATTGCTGAGATTGTTTGGTAGCATGATTGCGGTATGTAGCATTGTAATGCGTAATTCTATCGTAACATAAGCATGAAAGTTTTGGATTTGTATTCTTTGATCTATGGTGTGACAAGGATGTTACAAGATTAAAGATTTGAGTATTGTATCTAAGAAGGAATGTAAAATGATTACATGTTTAATGTGGTATGAATGATCAATACTAAGAAAGGATTTTGGCAATAAACTTGTAGTTGGACTCCCTACAAGTGATGAACAATGGGGGGAGTGTGAGACTTGCTCTTCACTCCTACGCAGGCCTACTGTGACGACAGTAGTGTCCTTATAAATTTTGATAACTCAAGTAGGCGGAAGGTTCCGTACGATCTTGGGGGTATACATACTAAGGTGATGGATGTGGAACGGAACGAAACCGTATTTACATTTCATCTAATAGACCAAGTTGTCTATTAAGGATTAAGTAGCCCGTATGATTCTAGAAAGATGACGGTGCCCGTTCGATGCCAAATAAATTGTAAAAACGAAATTTAATGTTTTTGTAGTATCATGTTTAAGAATTGTTATTACTCTTCTGTTTATGTTTAGTGTATTATTTAACTGATTTTGTACGTACTCAACATAGCTGATTGTTTGTTATTTGTGTTGTCTGTTGACCTGTGATGAACCATTGATATTTCAATGGGGAGCAGATTAGGTATGCTGGTGATGCTGCTTGAGTTCGGGCATACGGGGGATACTTTTGATTCTAAACTTTTAAAGTGTTTTGGTTGAACATCCTAGAGATTGGTTATAATTTACATAGTTAATGGTTTTAAATAAAAGGGGTCAATAGTGATTCCCGAGTTGTAGTTAAGTTAGTATTTTATTTCCGCTGCAGTTTAGTTTTCATAATAAAGAGTAAGTTGGTGTTTTAAATTCAATAAGCCTTGCGTTTCACCGCGGCGGTAACACTCCCAAAGTCGATGCAACGTAGTCGTAGACGTGTATGGATTTTGGGGGTGTTACAGCTGATCAATCGTGCTTGAGTAAACTAGCACGTCATCAATGTAAACAATGCAAAAGTCTGAATAAGGGTTGAAGATATCGTTCATAATCCTCAAATACTCAGAGGGAGCATTTTTAAGACCGAAAGGCATAACATTCCATTCATACTGGCCAAAAGGAACAGTGAAAGCAGTTTTAAAACGATGTTGTGGCTTGATCTGTATTTGCCAAAATCCGGATTTGTATGGAATTTTGAGAAGATAAAGGCATGGTGTAATTTTTGCATCATATCTTTTTTATTGGGTATTGGATAACGGAGAGGTTTGTAGTTTATAACTAGTCTAGGCATGCCGCGTTCAATCTCCGAAGCTTTGTTGACGTAAAACGCCGCACAGCTCCAAGGGGAACGAGATTTGGAAATTAAGCCTTTGCTTTCGAGAAATCTAATCTCTTCTCGACAATGGCGTTCTAAATCGGCATTCATTTGGGTTGGTCGGGCTTTGGAAGGGATATTCTTTTCATCAAAATCAGACTCATAAGGTAAGTCGACCATGTGTTGCTTTCTATTCCAGAAGGCATTTGGTAGCTCAAAGCAAACTTCCCTTTCGAGGAGGCTTTGGAAGTCAGCTATCTGAGTCTTTAGAACACTATCTTGTAACTGATCCTCGATCTTTTGTAAATGGATTTTCTGTTTTAGATCGTGCACATCACTTTGTTTTCGATTGATCAGAGAATTTATCTCACTATTATAAATGGAGCTTGCCTTTGTAATGTAGAGATTTCTGGTCTTGGGCTTTTCTAAGAAAAAGAAATCAAGCCTTTTATTTTTGGTTTTGAAGGATATTCCATCATAACTGACATTGTAAGGGGTTATTATATTTATGAAAGGTGTCCCCAAGATTACTGAATGGTGTATATTGGTAACAAGGACAAAATGGATTTTTAGAGATAGGCCTTAATTTAATATGTTGGCATCTGTTTTTCCCTCTATATGCATTTTGGTGTTATTAGCAGAGCTATGTTTTTTCGAAGTTTTTTGTGAAAGCGTTTTGAGACGAGACTAGATTTAATGCAATTTAAATCTGCTCCAGTATCGAACAATGCTATAGTATTAATTTTAAAATCACTAGAAAACTCAAGTGTGATCTTTATATAATATTTTCTAGAATTGATTTCTTTTAAAACAAAAAGGAAATCTTCTGGGATTTTTGGGCTTTGTTCTTCATCTGGAATATCGTAAAGATCACTCTCACTAGGGATACCTGGGACCATATGAGAAGTTAGAAGCTGAATTATGGCAGAGTCATGCTACTGCTTAGTTTTAAGGTCTTTTATGTCAGCTTTAATGGTTTTGACTTCAGCCTGAAGATCTTGTATGGTTCTTTCTGGCTTCTTTCTAGAACTTCCTTTTTCTAAAATAGAAGTGAGGTTGTATGGTTCAGTGCTTGAAGAAGGGGGGTTAGGGTCCTTTTCCTTAGGACTTTCTTCAAGGGATTTTCGAGGACGATCAAGGTAATATTTTTGTATATTAGGATTCTTAATATTCTGGATGACATCTAGGATGAGGCTTTGTTCTTTGGTGAGAACATTTAGGGTATAATCCTCATCATTAGCTGAGGATGAGGAATCTATGTCATCATCCTGAGGGCCATAATTCTTAGCAGAATTATAAGATTCGGTTTCCTCATCAGAAGACTCTATTAAAAGAGCTGAAATTCTTCCTAGAGTTTCATCATCTAGGTCAAGGTTTTGGATTTTATTAGACACCCTATAAAATCTAGCCGTATGACCCTTTTTTCCACATTTGAAACAAGTTATGTTTTTAAGGTCAGGTTTTGTGGTGGTCTGTTGGTGTTTTCTATGGGTCTTCCACTTTCGTTGCTCAAAAGGTTTTTTTATGGAAGACTTTCTCAACCTTCTTATAGAACTTACGGGATTTAAAGGGTTTTTGGTATTGGGTTGGTTTACTACAACTCCCTTTACAAGTACTTGTCTGAGGGGAAGAGATATCAAATTGTTGGCAGAAGGAACCTAACTCCTTATTAGTCTCTTTTAACTCCCTTTTTAAGTGTTTTTAGAGCTTCAAATCTTGGCATATTTGAAGGCCTTGTTTAGAGGTTAGACTTAGCAACTCACCGTAGGTTAGTGACAGGATAAAGTCGTATCACCTAATCAAAAGTAATCCTAAAGTCCTCTAACATATAGTAGTCTGGGAAGTAGGGTCGAATCCACAGGGAAACAGTGTTCTTTTCCTAATTGTCGATCAAATCTAGATTATAGGGAACGAGTGTTTGGTTTGTAATTATACTAAACTAGACAATAACTATATCAAGAATATCAATAAAATAAAGTCTAGGGCGTAGGTTCACCAATGAACAATATTCCAGAACGAAACACAATAATCAATAATAAATAACGCAGTCAAACAGGTTAATTTCCTCTCTCGTGTCGAAATTAACCATAGAATGATATTAACAGGCTCTCGCAATTTATTAATACCAATTCTACCTATTGAAACTAGCCTTAATATCAAGTTTATACCTCTCGACGCATAAAATAATATTGCAATACTGTAACAATCAAATCTGGCCAAATCGGATTGAATAGAGATAATACATTCAATAGGAATCAACACACATCATCAAAAATCAATACTTTAATAAACATCCCTTCATAAATATTCATGGATCCCCTTAACCCCAGAAATAAACTACTCAATCATACTTAAAGGAAACATATTCATGATGAAATAAGTAAACATGGTGAACCAATAATCAAGGATTAAATAAGAATAACAAGAGAAGAAAAGAAATACCAATGTAGAACAATCTTGCAAAATCCCAACTTCTGTTGAAAATCCAATGTAAAAATGGTAAAGAGTAATACTATGGCTCTTGAGTAATTAAAATATGCTTAGGAAAACTAAAACTGAAACTATAGTGTAAAAACGTCCCACCTCAACCCTAAAAGGATAAGTATTTATAAGAAAATAAGAGTCAGCGCAAAACGCGCTTAAAAAAACTCATAAAAATTGCCCTGCCTGGGCTGCCGGGGCGGATCCCACCCGGTCGGGCGGTTGGCAGGTCAAAACCCGTAGAGAAAGCAAAACAGCGATCCGCCCGGCCGGGCAATGTCCCACCCGGCCGGGCCCGCAAGAAATACTAAAACTGCTCATTTTCTTAACTTCATTACTTTCTCGTCTCTTGTCGAAATTCAGCGTGTGACCAGTCGTTTGGAAAGCTCTTCAAGTCTACTTTCCAATCCGATTGGAATCAATCCATTATCATTTGTGTATCAAAAGTTATGAGTAAAAGAGTGTACAAGACTCAATTTTGGCACTTCTTTCAGCAATGCTTTGCTTCATTCTAGCCCAAATTCGTCTCAGAGAGATGCTTTGTGATCCTCATGCAATCTACCTTCTTTATTCATGTTTGCTTAACTCAAGTTTTGCCAACCATAGTCTATTTGCATTAATATCACCTGAAATTCATCAAAACAAGCAAACGGAGAGCAGTATAGCCAAACTTGAGTAAATCATGCAAATATGTACCTAAATGCTCTCATTTGAACTAGAAATGCAACCTAAATGAACCTGAAATCTATGTATAAATATGACTCATCAAACTCCCCTAAGCTAAACCATTGCTTGTCCTCAAGCAATAAGATATAGACATTGGAGAAGAAAAACACCTACAATATGAGACCACGAGAGATATAGCCTCTACACATAACAAGCATCGAAACAATATCGAACAAAGCCGCATAGCATATCATGTATCACAATCGACTCTCCAAACATACCACAAACCATCTCCCCCAAGCTAGATTTAACAAAACATGACAGACCTCAATATGGTCATGTGCACTCAAATCTCTCATGTGTTTAAGGGATAATAAATAACACTCAACCTAAATTAAGTCGACTCAGATGAAGCAAATACTCTTTAACTTTGACTTTTTGACTCATTTAATACTCAACAATACAATACACAATGATCAAGAGGACTTTTAAGGGTTGTAATGGGGCTGAGGTTAAAGGTATGGAATAATTTGGGAATTGTGGTGGAAAAACCAAGAAGGGGGAGCATCAGATTACTATAAACATGACCAAGAAAGGTCACAACAACTCCATGCAACAACCAAACAATCTCCAAATATAATCAACAACCTTTTTCACTCAAGAAATTCAATCATAACCCTTTTTGTTTCACTTTATTCATAACTCTTTTTTTTCACTTTTTTTTTTCATTTTTCACAAACTTTCTTTTGATTTCTCTTTGTTTATTTTTTTTCAAACTTTCAATTCAATTTCCAAGCTTACTAAACATACTTTCCATCCAACTACACCACAAATCGAGCTTTATCATTCAATATAACCAAACCAAAACTAATACTCGCTCCCCCAAGCAAGGCTTGGGACAAGAATCAAATGAGGTCAAAGGTTTATAATGTAAATATCAATTTAACAATGTCAGAAAGGCTCAATGGGGATAGAGAAAGGATAATATGAAAACAATAATAACTTTGGAGCTAAGATCACGAAAAAAAAAAAATTGCCTCAATGATATCAAAATGTCTACACTATCAAACATCAAAGAGTACCAAGTCAAAATCAAGATCAATCTGACAACTGAGGAACTAATCACACATGAAAGAACAGAACTGACATGGATACATTAGTTCATAGGCACAAAAGCTCACTTGGGTTAAGGTGTCTGCATATATAGTAAAGTAAAATCGAGCCAGAGAGAGATCAAACAATCTTACCACAAACAATCCATTGCAAAACAATCGTGCTATGAAGAATCATGAACAAGATGATTGACGCTTAGGAAGTGTAGTGAAATATCAACAAGGTTCTCAAAAAGTGCTAGCAATAGTCTCATAGATGCAAACTAACATGATATGAAAAAAAATTCTAATGCAACTAAGAAAACAATACATTTTTTTCGTTACATGTAAACTCCCGCCCCTAATGAGCGGTACAAACCATGTAACCATCCTACTAAAGCAATAAATCTAAACTAGTATGCAACTAACATGCACGAAGTGACATCCTTCCCCAAGTCGAACTTAACATTGTCCTCAATGTGAACACTGAGAAGAACAACGAAGGAAAAGAAAAGGGAAGGGTACAACTCACAGAAAATGCGGATAATGAACATAGAGTGTGCCAAACAGTATTGACACTTCCACCACAACCAAAAGCACCTCACTTCAACCTCAATCAGAAGAATCCAATGCCTTGAGTAACTTATCAAATGCTCCAGCAAACATGTCACTAAAAACAAGATATGACTTGATTGCAAGCACATCTATCTTCACAAACATAATGTCAGCAGGAACAAAATAAAAGTGAAGACAACAAGAATCAAAAGAAAATGGAGAAAAAGAAGACAAAGTATAACTTTCCTGTATCTGTTGTGTAGACACCAGAGATCTCAAGGAAAGAATATCAACAATGTCAACTTGGCCAAATGTATCTTTTAATGGTGGCCCTTTTCGAAAATATGAGGGAAATAAAATAGGATGGGAAGAAACAAGATCAAGCCTTCTTGAAAATGGTAAATGGGGACAAGAAATTATAGGTTCAACCTCGACAGTTTCACTTACAATGTCACCACCCTTCAAAATAGGCTCATTAACAAAGGGGTTTGTAACTAAGAGTTTCTCCTCCACCAAAACATTCATCCTATCCATATTTTTCTCATTCTCATCATTCCTTTCGATGTCGGGAGTCATATAATCACCATTCTCCATTGACAGGGCATTCTCAACACAATCATCATCATCATAGGAAAACATATTTTGGTCTCCCATTTGTTGAATGCCGCGTAATTGATTAACCATCAACTGCTGTTGGTCACACAATTGCGTAAGGCTAGCACTAAATTCTTTGTCAGACTCATTCAATTGTTTCATTAAATCAAGAAGATCTGTCATACACTGTGATGATTGTTGTTGAGGATAGTTATGCAAGTCCAATTGGGGAGGGGAGTTCCAATTATGCACATAAGACTCATAGGGAGCATATGGTAATCCATTGTAATCTAAGTTAGGACTGGAAGAATATTGATTATCATAAGATGCACAAAAATTAGAATTCGGATAATCAAAAGATGCATCATAATCAGGCACTTGACCATCCCAACAATTATAACCATATTGTCCCTAACAATTAGTAAAATTTGCTCCATAATGGTGATTCCACTCCATTATAACACAGTCAGAGGAAATTTAAACCAAAGAAAAGGAAAAATATATACAATTCTAGGGAACACATGTTCCTTCGAATGGGGGTTAGTATAGACAAGGAATAATCTAGACTCTAAGACAATTAAAAATTAAACAAAATCGTTTCCCCGGCAACGGCGCCAAATTTTGACAGGCTAAAGTCGTATCACCTAATCAAAAGTAATCCTAAAGTCCTCTAACAAATAGTAGTCAGGGAAGTAGGGTCGAATCCACAGGGAAACAGTGTTCTTTTCCTAATTGTCGATCAAATCTAGATAATAGGGAACGAGTGTTTGGTTTGTAATTATACTAAACTAAACAATAACTATATCAAGAATATCAATAAAATAAAGTCTAGGGCGTAGGTTCACCAATGAACAATATTCCAGGACGAAACACAATAATCAATAATGAATAACGCAATCAAAAAGGTTGATTTCCTCTCTCGAGTCGAAATTAACCATTGAATGATATTAACAGGCTCTCGCAATTTATTAATACCAATTCTACCTATTGAAACTAGCCTTAATATTAAGTTTATACCTCTCGGCGCATAACCTAATATTGCAATACTGTAACAATCAAATCTGGCCAAATCGGATTGAATAGAGATAATACATTCAACAGGAATCAACATACATCATCAAAAATCAATACTTTATAAACATCCCTTCATAAATATTCATGGATCCCCTTAACCCCAGAAATAAACTACTCAATCATAATTAAAGGAAACATATTCATGATGAAACAAGTAAACATGGTGAACCAATAATCAAGGATTGAATAAGAATAACAAGAGAAGAAAAGAAATACCAATGTAGAACAATCTTGCAAAATCCCAACTTCTATTGAAAATCCAATGTAAAAATGGTAAAGAGTAATACTATGGTTCTTGAGTAATTAAAATGTGCTTAGGAAAACTAAAACTGAAACTATAGCGTAAAAACGTCCCACTTCAACCCTAAAAGGATAAGTATTTATAAGAAAATAAGAGTCAATGCAAAACGCGCTAAAAAACTCATAAAAATTGCCCCACCCGGGCTGCCGGGGCGGATCCCTCTCGGTCGGGCGGTTGACAGGTCAAAACCCGTAGAAAAAGCAAAACAGCGATCCACCCGGCCGGGCAATATCCCGCCCGGCCTGGCCCGCAAGAAATACTAAAACTGTTCATTTTCATATCTTCATAACTTTCTCGTCTCTTGTCGAAATTCAGCGTGTGACTAGTCGTTGGAACGCTCTTCAAGTCTACTTTCCAATCCGATTGGAATCAATCCATTATCATTTGTGTATCAAACGTTATGAGTAAAAGAGTGTACAAGACTCAATTTTGGCACTTCTTTCAGCAATGCTTTGCTTCATTCTAGCCCAAATTCGTCCCAGAGAGATGCTTTGTGATCCTCATGCAATCTACCTTCTTTATTCATGTTTACTTAACTCAAGTTTTGCCAACCATAGTCTATTTGCATTAATATCACCTGAAATTCATCAAAACAAGCAAACGAAGAGCAGTATAGCCAAACTTGAGTAAATCATGCAAATATGTACCTAAATGCTCTCATTGGAACTAGAAATGCAACCTAAAT
Source organism: Beta lomatogona (assembly GCA_947646795.1). Classification (NCBI taxonomy): domain Eukaryota; kingdom Viridiplantae; phylum Streptophyta; class Magnoliopsida; order Caryophyllales; family Amaranthaceae; genus Beta; species Beta lomatogona. Next base: position 409,893 of record CANSNZ010001320.1, read on the forward strand.
GAACCTAAAATCTATGTATAAATATGACTCATCAGTTAGCCTATCGTAAGAAATAATATGTTCTCCAAAATCCTCACGGATTTTGTTTCTGACCTTTTCTCCTAATTTGGTTGGAAGACCTGCTAGGAATTTTTCTTTCCAAAAGGGTTGGTTAGAATCCTCTCTAAGCATCACCCTGGTTAAGAAAGTGTTCTTATACCACTGGAAATCACTAAGTTATTTGCATCTAAGATTAGGCAAAAGATCTGCGTTTTTGTCTCTTAGATGGGAGGAATCTCCAATGAAATGAAGTGATAAGGTAAAAATTAGGGTTGAGACAGAATCTTGGATTGGTTCTCCATTCTGGTTGAGAATGGGAACCCCATCTTCAGTTGTCTGAATCGCGTTTAAGATATCCAGTTGCTGTTCTTTGGTGAGGTAGAAATCCCACCACCCGTTAGCTGGCCAGAGAAGCCTGCAATTAAGATTCTACAACTGTTTTATCTAACGTACTAGATTGGGTTTTGTAAGCATTTGACGCCATCATCATTTGCTGTAAGAGGTTTAAGATTTGGTGTTCACTCATGTCATCTATATTCCATTCATAGATGGAAGAGGCATTATATTTTGGTTGAATAATGGTGTTAGGCTGACTTCCGATTTGGGATTCACTAGACCTTATAGGAATAATATCGAGAGGTCCAGCATTTTGCCAAGAGAGTTTAGCTAATTCAGGTGTTTTGGGGCTAGTTCCGGGATCAGTGTTGTCACTTAAATCTAGGACACTAACAGTATTATTCTGGACTGTTTCCTCCTCGGCTATTTTTGAGGTAGAAGGTTCAACCCTGCTAATTTGGTCTTTGATTGCTTGGAGAAATTCAGTCCTTGAAGTCGTGACTTCTTTTTGAGCCTTTTGCGAAATATGAAATGGTTTAAAAATAGGATTCCAAAGGCTTTTATCTAAAGGAGTAGAGACTAAGCTTGTCTCTGCTTTAAGGTTTTGTTTCTCAATTCTAGAAAGCTGCTTTCCTAGAGTGTTAAGGCTAATATTAGTAAAATTGTTTTGCAGGACAATATTCTTGAGGTTTGCTGTGGCTTCTTCCTGAGGTTTCTTAAGAGGAGAGACCTCTACCTTGTGCTCGCCTATGGAGAAGGTAATTTGACGTAAAGGAGGATGGTCAGTTTGAACACTACCATCTGGAGTCTCCCAGACGGGTGTCCTATTAGTGTTGATAGGTTATATGGATTTAAAGAGGTAATCAATGTTATTGTCAAAACTATAGAGTTCAAACCAATCAAAGAAAAGAATATGACTTTTATGTTGTATAACAAAGCTATAATAGGTTTCTTGGATATGTCCTCTAATTTCAAGAAAGTGCTTAAAAAACCACGTTCTCTTCAAGAGGTTATGTAGTGCATAAAAGTCTTTGTGAACTAATTCTTTATTGATCTCAAAATCCTTTTCAAGGACGTTAAGCTCATTAGTAATATTCTCAGTTATAACCGAGGCTGAGAGTGAGTCTGGAGGAGACTGTCGTTCAGCATAAACCGGGTGTGGAACTTGGGTTCTATGTTCAACATTTTGGATGGATGGTGAAGGTATATCTGAGGTAGAATACCTTGGCCTTTCCGGGTAACTGTTTCTAGGACAACTGATTTGCCGTTTATAATGCATGTTATTAACAGAAGGAAGATGGGAAGACCGTCCTAGGTTTTCTATAGAGGAATGGTCTAAATACATAGAGCTAGTGCTTCTGTTAAAGCTAAGTTTAACACTACCATCAGAGTATAGTATGACTCGTTTTAAGTCGGTATTTGGTTCTGGAAGAGCTGGGGATTGTGCTTCAGGTTCAGCAGCTCCTTCAAGGAACCAATCTTCAGGAAGACTGACATCATTCCATTGTATTGGTCAAGGGATTCTTATGTTAGATCTAGAAAGGTCGGTTTGGAGGAGGAGAGTCTCTCCTCTTTTACTATGTTGTATATTTTTAGTATTAAAAGCAGACATCATGGCTTTGTAATGGACTTTATAGATCAGAGCTACTGGGATAGAACGATCGAACATTTTGTAGTTATGTGTTTTAATTTGTAAAAGTAAGGAGGATAAGATATTCTTATCACTTAACGATTCTTATCACTTAACGAGACACTGAAATTTGGATAACAATAAAAAGAGATTGGACCCATGCATAAACTTGACTCTATAGTTCCTAGTAAGGAATCATTAAAGTCTTTGAATCATCCATCTCTAAGAGCCACAAGAACTGAGGAATTCTATCCTTCTTTTGTAAGAGGTTTTAAGCCTAAGCTACTTGAACCACTCCTATATGGATGTATCGATAACCCTTTTCGACATGTATTTGTAAAGTGTTTTACTGAAAATAATCTAATAGTATCAATAGGTTTTGTTAAATGGATATCACGTTCTTGGGTTTCGATAACGTAATCAGTTTTAAAAATATTATACCTATTCATTTTATAAATCTGGTCTTTATTAACTTTGGGTATCTTCCAATTGTCAATGCTTTGCTCAAGGTTTTCTATAGTAAAGGTTTCATTTTTAACCAGCTTATTGGCTTTACAACTACCACGAGAAAAGGATGGAGTTCCTCTGCTCCATATAGAACTCATAATTAAGAACCAGAACTTACTCCATAAATTAAACTAGAAATAAGTCCTATAACCTACCCGCCGCTTAAAAAACTGTAACCCTTATGGCTGACTGCCTTACACGGGACTTACTGCCTCTACAAACATTAAATGAGCAGAGTAACAAATAGGACAGAAACCAGAAATAAGACTGGAAAGTACTGATAACAAAAGAACAAGTTTTATAAGGAACAAATATAAGAACAAGGCCTTGATTTGATATATCTTCCCCTCAGACAAGTACTTGTAAAGGGAGTTGTAGTAAATCAACCGATTACCAAAAACCCATATAATCCCGTAAGTTCTATAAGAAGGTTGAGAAAGTCTTCCATAAAAAACCTTTTGAGCAACGAAAATGGAAGACCCACAGAAAACACCAACAGACCACCACAAAACCTGACCTTAAAAACATAACTTGTTTCAAATGTGGAAAAAAGGGTCATACGGCTAGATTTTGTAGGGTGTCTAATAGAATCCAAAACCTTGACCTAGATGATGAAACTCTAGGAAGAATTTCAGCTCTTTTAATAGAGTCTTCTGATGAGGAAACCGAATCTTATAATTCTGATGAGAATTATGGCCCTCAGGATGATGACATAGATTCCTCATCCTCAGCTACTGATGAGGATTATACCCTAAACGTTCTCACCAAGGAACAAAGCCTCATCCTAGATGTTATCCAGGATATTAACAATCCTAATCTACAAAAAGAGTACCTTGAGCGTCTTAGAAAATCCCTTGAAGAAAGTCCTAAGGAAAAGGACCCTAACCCCCCTTCTTCAAGCACTGAACCATACAACCTCACTTCTATTTTAGAAAAAAGAAGTTCTAGAAAGAAGCCAGAAAGAACCATATAGGATCTTCAGGCTGAAGTTAAAACCAATAAAGCTGACAAAAAAGACCTTAAAACTAAGCAGTAGCACGACTCTGCCATAATCCAGCTTCCAACTTCTCATATGGTCCCAGATATCCTTAGTGAGAGTGATCCTGACGATATCCCAGATGAAGAACAAAGCCCAAAAGTCCTTGATGATTTCCTTTTTGTTTTAAAGGAAATCAGTTCTAGAAAATATTATATAAAGATCACACTTGAGTTTTCTAGTGATTTTAAAATTAATACTATAGCATTGTTCGATACTGGAGCAGATTTAAATTGCATTAAATCTAGTCTCGTCTCAAAACGCTTTCATAAAAAAACTTCGAAAAAACATAGCTCTGCTAATAACACCAAAATGCATATAGAGGGAAAAACAGATGCCAACATATTAAATTAAGGCCTATCTCTAAAAATCCATTTTGTCCTTGTTACCAATATACACCATTCAGTAATCTTGGGGACACCTTTCATAAATATAATAACCCCTTACAATGTCAGTTATGATGGAATATCCTTCAAAACCAAAAATAAAAGGCTTGAATTCCTTTTCTTAGAAAAGCCCAAGACCAAAAATCTCAACATTATAAAGGCAAGCTCCATTTATAATAGTGAGATAAATTCTCTGATCAATCGAAAACAAAGTGATGTGCACGATCTAAAACAGAAAATCCATTTACAAAAGATCGAGGATCTGTTACGAGTTAGTGTTCTAAAGACTCGGATAGCTGACTTCCAAAGCCTCCTCGAAAGGGAAGTTTGCTCTGAGCTACCAAACACCTTCTGGAAGAGAAAGCAACACATGGTCTACTTACCTTATGAGCCTGATTTTGATGAAAAGAATATCCCTACCAAAGCCCGGCCAACCCAAATGAATGCCAATTTAGAACGCCATTGTCGATAAGAGATTAGATTTCTCGAAAGCAAAGGCTTAATTTCCAAATCTCGTTCCCCTTGGAGCTGTGCGGCGTTTTACGTCAACAAAGCTTCAGAGACTGAACGCGGCACACCTAGACTAGTTATAAATTACAAACCTCTTAACAATGCCCTTCGTTGGATCCGTTATCCAATACCCAATAAAAAAGATCTGATGCAAAAATTACACCATGCCTTTATCTTCGTAAAATTCGATATGAAATCCGGATTTTGGCAAATACAGATCAAGCCACAACATTGTTATAAAACCGCTTTCACTGTTCCTTTCGGCCAGTATGAATGAAATGTTATGCCTTTCGGTCTTAAAAATGTTCCCTCTGAGTATCAGAGGATTGTGAACGAAATTTTCAACCCCTATTCAGACTTTTGCATTGTTTACATTGATGACGAGCTAGTTTACTCAAGCACGATTGATCAGCACTTTAAAAACCTTAAAAGCTTTTTCTATCTTATTAAGAAAAATGGTCTCGTCGTTTCAGGAAAAAAGATTTCTTCATTTCAAACAGAGATTAGATTTCTCGGTCAAATTGTGTCTTGTGGTAGTATTATCCCTATTGATAGGTGTAGACACATAATCGTATCTCCCAATTTAAGGATCCAATGATGAAACATACCGCGACATTAGTTGGCGCGATCCAACGGAAGAGCAATCTAAAGAACTAATCCAAATGATATTCTAAAGCCCAATTAATTGTTCATGATGATTAATTGTATTTTAAGCCCATAAAATCAAATATTTATTAAATAAATATTTTTCATAATCATATTCGTTATCTTCAATCAAAAATCAGATTTTTGATCCATAAAATTCCATCTCCGGAATTTTAGGGATAGAAAAGTATCTTTGAAAGCCGCGCAATGGAATATGCTCGAATATTCCCGAATATGCGCCGGACGCAGGGGCTGCGCTCATCGCGCCACGTGCGTCCAGTACATTGGCCATACCGCGTCAGGCGTGTCAATGAGCGCCTGACACATAGATTTTGTGACTCACACAGAGTCCTGACGCATGTCTTGTGTGAGACGCAACTTTCTTTTTTATCGTTTTAAAACGCGTTTACACGTGCTGGCTGCGTCAAGCACACCAATGTGCGCCTGACGCGTGGACTGCGCCTGCCACGTAGGCTTGCGCCTGGCGCAAGTCGTGCGTACAGCGCACGTTTTCATTTTCCTCTAAATACTCCGTGTTTTCCCTTATTACGGAGGGGGCTTTTTTAGATTATTATTTACGCGCACAAAAACTTCCGAATACTCCAAAATACACTTCAAATACTTCAAACACTAAAATACACTCAAATACTTTCAATACACTCCAATACTTTCAATCTATTCTTCATACTTCTTTCTTGGTTCCACGATTGCTCCGCGTAAAGATCGTTGAGCTGCTCAATCTAAGCAGCATAGGACCTGAGGATCCTTGAATCAATTATTTTTATATTGAAGTTACTAACTGTTTCTTTCATGATGTAGATCTTTAAGTAATAATCGCTCTCCTGTATATTCTAACCTCTTTTCTCTTTCTTTTTATTTATTTTTCATTACTATTATACCTGCCTTATTATTATATGCATGCTATTATGATTGTCCTGCTTTATTGATTTTTATCACCCACATGTTATTTTTGCTAATCAAAGACCTAAAGAACTGTTTTAAGATTAATCACATTAATTTGGACAACTTGCTAGGTTCCGTGTAATATTGATTGCTAAATAACATGTCACTAAACATAGTCTTTTTATGTGTTTCATGAACCAATTTAGACTAAATATGTTTAGGGTGTATAAAACATTATTTGATTATTCTTTGGCATAAAATCTGCAATGAATCGATATTTAGTAGAGGCCAACTTTAGGCGAATGTGGTTCATTATGACTATATTCGTACCCTCACCCCCGAACTCAATCTTTGGTTCATTTTAACCATCTATGGAGTCAGGACGGGGAAATGTACATAGGATAATTTGTCCCTATGATTTTCCCATATCCAATTAGGTTTATGATTCTTCCTAAAAAGAATTGTTGGCGACTTCTTTCAAAATAACTTTCAATAAAACCTTTACAGTGGGGTAGTCAAATATAATACGCGCTCACACCGCATAGGCGAAATAAAAACACGCTTACATATTAGGCCTGCTAGCATTAGAGTCCATCTTAGGCCCATATAAGTGTAGCTCCTGTCAAAATCTAGGCCCATTTGCATCTTTATGTGAACCCTAGTCTATATCAAGCCTAGTCAAAGTCTAATCCAACTCTATTCCAATCCAATGTCAAGCCCATGTGCATCTTCAAGTCTAATTTCAAACCAATATACGACTAAGTCTAGAATTAGGTCCACATAAGGCCCAACTCATTACCAAAGTCAATCCAGTCCAATTCCAAATCCATATAGGGCGAAGTCCAAACCATTAAGTCTAGCGAAGCTAGCATCCCTGTAAGACCATAAAGGCACCCCCTTTGACCTAGCTAAGCTAGTCATCCCTGTAAGACCATAAAGGCACCCCTTTGACCTAGCTAAGCTAGTCAGCCCTGTAAGACCATAATGGAACCCTTTTGACATAGCTAAGCTAGTCATCCCTGTAAGACCATAAAGGCACCTCTTTGACCTAGCTAAGCTAGTCATCCCAATAAGATCATAACGGCACCCCTTTTACCTAGTTAAGCTAGTCATCCCTGTTAGACCATAACGGCACCCTTTAGACCTAGCAAAGCTAGTCACCCCAAGACCATAAGGGCACCCTTCGAGTTTAGCAAAGCTACTCCTTTCTTACATCTATAGCGACTCCAAAATCATCAAGTCTGGCGAAGCCAATTCCTTCCTAAGTCTAGCGAAGCTAGCGTAGACACTCCTTTTGAGTCTAGTCTATTTGCAAAGTCTAGTCCAGTCTGCTTGCATAGTTTAGTCCAGTTCAGCCCAGTCTAGTCAGTTGCATATAGTCAGACCCATGTCACCATCATAACCATAATCACACCCATCTCTAATCATTTCCCGTTTCCATTTCACCTTCCATTTTTCATCCCCATTTCCACTTTCATCTTCATTTCCATTTCTCCATCCCTTATTTCCATTTCTCATTTTGAAAGCATCATCTCTAAAAATTGACGAGGTACATTCGATTTCTGTTCAGGGCAGGTCATGAGATTATAACTTGGGAACGCCCGACAAAGAGGATACAAGGTCGACCTACTCCTAGACTCGTCAAACGCATCCTCACATTTTTCAGACGAATCCTCTGACTCTTTTGAAGCATCATCTGAAATGGGGGACACTAATGAACAGCTCAGTGCCATTATGGCCCAACTTCAACTGATGAACTCACGTCTTGAGGACCAAGACAAAGAGATTAAGGCAACTCACGAAGGTAATTTGATGTTCATCCAAGTGGTTCAGATCATTGAATAAGGCCAAGCTGAATGATTGGGAATACATCAGAGAAGAGTTTCACAAACAATACATCTACAATACTCAACTTCCCATTGGCCTTCGTGAGTTGGAATTAACGAAGACTTTGTCACCTTCCTTAACAGATGATGGGAAAACGCTGCGCAAATGACTAACAGGCCATCCCAAGAGGATCAAGTTCGATTGGTGATCCGTAACCTGCAACCCAAGTACGGGGACCATATTGAGTTCCAACCCATAGAGTCTTTCACGAAGCTCTATAAGGTAGGCCTGCTGATTGAAGAAGAGGTACAGGCTAACAAGAACAAGGGTTCTGACAGCAACAACTCTTTCAAGAAGAGTAATAATAACCCTTCTACCTCTAAAAGTAGTGACATAAACGCCCTGACTACTGACAAGAGAGGTTATCAAGGACCTCAAAGAACGTTCACTCCTTTGGGCATGTCTCTAGAAGAAGCCTTCACTAGGCTTCTTGCAAAGGGAGCACTTCAGCCTCTTGGCCCTACTCCGGACCCTCCTCTGGAGAAGAGATCTAGTAAATGGAATCCTAATTCATATTGCAAGTACCATCAAGGGAATGGGCATCTGACATCGCAGTGCTGGACTTTGAAGCATCATCTTCAGGATATGGTTGAAGATGGTAGACTGCCAATTCCGCCTGCATCAAAAGTCAGCAAGATTAGCAACCCCTTGGGAAGTGCCTAAATAATGCAGGGGCTTAGTCATTTAGCGTTGGTTTTCTAGGTTGAGTCGGAGAGTCCCTCCCCTAGCTCCTTCATTTCCTTTCCTTTCCCGTCGAGTCTATGTCCTTTAGGACTATAATGTTTATCAGCCTTGTTTCATTTATTTTCAATTAATAAAATAATCGCATTTTCTTTTCATTTTCATTGGCCTTCCATCATTTTTATTTATGCTTCTAATTCAATGATGAATCTTAAATCACCTAATGAACTTGACTAATAATAACAAAAAGAGATCTGAAATAAAAAAGGAGAAAAATAAAAAATGGACATACTTTGGATTAAGAGTTATTCCCCTCTCCATTCCATTACCTTTCATAAGCCATCTTCATACAACCAAGGAAAAACAAAATTCCTTTAAACCATCATCTCCATTAGCCAAATAGCCTTCCAATACCCAAAATCAAGCTTGTGTGCAAGCCTCACCACACTAAATAAAAAAGATCAATGCCAAGCAAAAAAAAAAAAATAGTGAAAAAAATTCAAAGTGCGAAAAAAATGAAAAAAAAAAAGCAAAAGAAAACGCACAGGGAAAAAAAAAAAAGATTCAAAAAGGAAAAGCCAAAGGTAAAGAAATAAAAAGTCAAGCTAGGGGGCTTCCACACAAGTTCTACCCCTCATTCAAATCCCTTCGATTCATCAAACCTTTAATCCATATAATCCAAATCCATGACCCTTACCTTAGGCCATCCAATTAAACAATCATCTAAGCTTAATCCTTAAACCTTTCAACCTTCCATCAACCCTTCTATAACTCCTTTTTCAAGGTATGTCCAAGCCCGCTAGGTTGAAAACCCGAAAGGGCAGCTTAGGCAAAAGTTAGGGCAAAAAAACAAATAACAAAGGAAATCAGATCTAGAACTATGAATGGTCTGATTCCGCAAGGATACGTAGGAATCCTCATCCCGAGTTCCGACCGCTTCAATAAAATAAAAATTAGTCATGGTCTAATGATTTGACTTTCTAGAATTTAGGAGCATAATCTCTTTCTAGATCCCGACATAGGCCCGAGTCTGCACCTAACCTCGTCAAAGCCTTTTCCCACCTACATTCATTTAAGTCACAAATTTAAACTTTTTTTTTTTCAATCTAAGCTCTCCTTTTCCCTGAAGGACTCTCCGATAATTCCATGGTTTCTGGCGATATGTGACTTTGCCTATATCAACTTACCAAAGAAGAATCCCCAGTACAATCCCCGGTGACAACTTTCAACAATCAATGCAGATCAACTACGTTTCAATATCAGATCAAGTACATTTCGATTAAGGCTCATAATGCCTAATTCACGGCAAGCTCACCCAAAGTGGGGCTTCCTACGTGTGGTGGTTCCTCCAATTCAAATCAAACTCCCGAAGAGTTGTAATCCGCGGACCTCGTTTATCAACCCTATTTATTTACTAAAAACGATTTTCGAAAATCATTCTATCTATTTCTGATCATTCTATCATTCTACATATCCACATCTTCTAGCCTTGAAAAAGCCGGACCTTGCATTGCATTTCATACATTCTAGCCTTGCAAAACCCTGACCTTGTATTTCATACATTATAGTCTTGCATAATCCTGACCTTGCATGACGTGTCATCCCTTAGCTTTGCATAACCTTAATCCTTGCATTGCGTCTCTTGCATCCTTAGAGAGTCTAAGTTTGCATCATTTGCATCACTATGTGCTTTATATGAGTTGTTTGCACCTGTCTGCTAACATCTTCTTCTGCAGGTAATCAGATTGCTTGTAGTTATTGTCCTGCATACTAACTTTGTTTTGCAGAGACCGACGTATATAGATCAGTTCTAAACTGCAGAGTGTTTAGAATCGTTCTCCGTCCCGACACCGTATACTTTGACTATCGGTTTCCTAAACCTCAGTCAAAGTGGGGGCTTCTGTAGACACATAATCGTGTCTCCCCATTTAAGGATCCAATGATGAAGCATACCGCGGCATTAATTGGCGCGACCCAATGGAAGAGCAATCTAAAGAACTAATCCAAAATGTGTTTTGAAATGATATCCTAAAGCCCACTTAATTGTTCATGATGATTAATTGTATTTTAAGCCCATAAAATCAAATATTTATTAAATAAATATTTTTCATAATCATTTTCATTATCTTCAATCAAAAACCAGATTTTTGATCCATAAAATTCCATCTCCGAAATTTTAGGGATAGAAAAGTATATTTGAAAGTCGCGCAATGGAATATGCTCGAATATTCCCAAATATGCGACGGACGCGGGGGCTGCGCTCAGCGCGCCAGGTGCATCCAACACATTGGCCATATCGCGTCAGGCGTGCCAATGAGCGCCTGGCATGTAGATTTTGTGACTCACACAGAGTCCTGCGTCTGATGCATGTCTTGTGTGAGACGCAACTTTCTTTCTTATCTTTTTAAAACGCGTTTACACGTGCCTAAACCTGATTGGGCTGGCTGCGTCAGTCCACCAATGTGCGCCTGACGCGTGGAGTGAGCCTGCCACGTATAAATACTCCGTGTTTTCCCGAATTACGGAGATGGCTTTTTCAGAATATTATTTACGCACACAAAAACTTCTGAATACTCCAAAATACACTTCGAATACTTCAAACACTCAAATACACTCAAATACTTTCAATACACTCCAATACTTTCAATCAATTCTTCATAATACGTTCTTGGTTCCACGATTGCTCCGCCTAAAGATCGTTGCGCTGTTCAATCTAAGCCGCATAGGTATAATACCTAAGGATCCTTGAATCAATTATTTTTATATTGAAGTTACTAACTATTTCTTTCATGATGTAGATCTTTAAGTAATAATCGCTCTCCTGTATATTCTAACCTCTTTTCTCTTTCTTTTTATTTATTTTTCATTACTATTATACCTGCCTTATTATTATATGCATGCTATTATGATTGTCCTGCTTTATTGATTTTTATCACCCACATGTTATTTTTGCTAATCAAAGACCTAAAGAACTGTTCTAATATTAATCAGATTAATTTGGACAACTTGCTAGGTTTCCTGTAATATTGATTGCTAAATAACGTGTCACTAAAAATAGTCTTTTTATGTGTTTCCTGAACCAATTTAGACTAAATATATTTAGGGTGTATTAAACATTATTTGATTATTCTTTGGCATAAAATCTGCAATGAATCGATATTTAGTAGAGGCCAACTTTAGGCGAAAATGGTTCATTATGACTATATTCGTACCCTCACCCCCGAACTCAATCTTTGGTTCATTTTGACCATCTATGGCGTCAGGACGGGGAAATCTACATTGGATAATTTGTCCCTATGATTTTCGCATATCCAATTAGCTTTATAATTCTTACTAAAAAGAATTGTTGGCGACTTCTTGCAAAACAACTTTCAATAAAACCTTTAAAGTGGGGTAGTCGAATATAATACGCGCTCACACCGCATAGGCGAAATAAAAACACGCCTACAATAGGTCTCTCCAATTTACTACCAAATTTCCTGATAAAATCTTAGACAAAACTCAACTACAGAGATTTCTTGGTAGTTTAAATTATGTCTTTGATTTTTATCCAAATCTTTGTAGAATTGCGAAACCTCTCCATGATAGACTAAAGAAAAATCCACCGCCTTGGTCTGACATACATACCCAGGCTGTTAAAACCATTAAAGCCCGGGTCTTAGAAATCCCATGCCTTACTTTAGCAAACCCTGACCTGCCTAAAATTGTTGAGACAGATGCCAGTGAGAAGGGTTACGGAGGTATATTAATACACGTCGACAATGGTAAAGAGTACAGTATCAGGTTCATCTCAGGGCACTGGGATGATACCCAGTTAAAATACTCTACTATAAAACAGGAAGTTTTGTCAATTGTTCTTTGTATTACCAAATTCCAGTCTGATTTATTAAATAAAAAATTCTTATTACGTGTTGATTGTCAAGCTGCTAAAGCTGTTTTAAAAAACGATGTCTAAAACATTGCTGTAAAACATGTTTTTGCTAGATGGCAATCTATCTTAAGCATTTTTAAATTTGAAATTGAGCATATAAAAGGAGAAGAGAATTATATCCCTGACTTCTTAACCCGTGAATTTCGTACAGAAATGCCTAGAAAGACAAAAGATAAAGAGAAGTTCAGACCTCCTCCTGAGAAAACCATATGCACCACACAAAAGCCCATTAAAACCTGGTACGAAGCAGTCCAAAATATGAGTGAAACCTCTTCTATTCATAGAACACATGAAGTTCAAGAATGGCTCATTTCCATCTCTGAGCATCCTTCGTCTATCCTACAACACCCCCAACTCCTCCAAGCTTTCCAAACCTCTATGCAAAACCAGGGAAGCACAAGCAAAGCAGCTACAAAAGGTAAAACTCCTACGGGAAAAAAAATAGTGTCATTTCAAAACAAGAGGAAGGAGAATCTTCTCAAAAAACCCCTCCTCAAAAACAATTTCAAAAAACTGGTAGCTCTCAAGTAGTGGTTGCACAACCTAAGAAAAACAAGACTTCAGAATATTTTGTTAAAACTGCCTCACAAAATATTATAACAATCGAACATGGGTATCATGATGAGGATCCCTATGTCTCAATACATAAAAATCTTTGGGAAAAACTGGTTCTATAAACCATGGGACCTTAATAAAGCTGCAGAATATTACCAGACAGTTCATGAGGTTATCGGCTCCGCTGAATTCAAACACTTATTTTATAAAAATGAGCAAGTTGAGCCCTCATATTCAACCATTAAAATACTAAAGGTTCTCAGTCCTCACGACTGGAATCAAGACCTGTCAAAATGCAAAGCCTTCCCCATTAGCTTCAATAACACTTTCCCACACTGTAAAACCTTTAATTATTGGGATCACCAACAGGCTTGGTTCTCCACTTTTTTGATACAAAATAAAAGATTATCCCATTCATGGCTAATCTACTTCAACACTAAAACCATAAAGCCAAAAAAATTGCCATCTTGGTTTACCCAATGGTGGAAGTTCTATGGCTCTTCTAGTGAAATCCTTCGCCCTGAAGTCACGAAAAGTTATAATACCTTACGACAACTAGCTAATATTATAACTTTTCATAACTTCATGGTGAAGGATTTCACTAGAAGAGCCATAGAATTTCCACCATTGGGTAAACCAAGATGGCAATTTTTCTGGCTGTATGGTTTTAGTGTTGAAGTAGATTAGCCATGAATGGGATAATCTTTTATTTTGTATCAAAAAAGTGGAGAACCAAGCCTGTTGGTAATCCCAATAATTAAAGGTTTTACAGTGTGGGAAGTGTTATTGAAGCTAATGGGGAAGGCTTTGGGTTTTGACAGGTCTTGATTCCAGTCGTGAGGACTGATAACCTTTAGTATTTTAATGGTTGAATATGAGGGCTTAGCTTGCTCATTTTTATAAAAGAAGTGTTTGAATTCAGCGGAGCCGGTAACCTCAAGATTGGTCTGGTAATATTCTGCAGTTTTAGTACGGTCCCATGGTTTATAGAACCAGTTTTTCCCAAAGATTTTTTGTATTGAGACATAGGGATCCTCATCATGATACCCATGTTCAATTGTTATAATATTTTGTGAGGTAGTTTTAACAAAATATTCTAAAGTCTCGTTTTTCTTAGGTTGTGCAACCACAACTTGAGAGCTACCAGTTTTTAGAAATTGTTTTTGAGGAGGGGTGTTTTGAGAAGATTCTCCTTCCACTGGTTTTGAAATGACACTAATATTTTTTCCAGTAGGAGTTTTACCTTCTGTAGCTGCTTTGCTTGTGCTTCCCTGGTTTTGCATAGAGGTTTGGAAAGCTTGGAGGAGCTGGGGGTTTTGTTGGATAGACGAAGGATGCTCAGAGATAGAAGGGAGCCATTCTTGAACTTCCTGTGTTCTATCAATAGAAGAGGTTTCACTCATATTTTGGACTGCTTCGTACCAGGTTTTAATGGGTTTTTGTGTGGTGCATATGGTTTTCTCAAAAGGAGGTCTGGACTTCTCTTTATCTTTTGTCTTTCTAGGCATTTCTGTAAGAAATTCACGGGTTAAGGAGTCAGGGATAAAATTCTCTTCTCCTTTGATATGCTCAATTTCAAATTCAAAAATACTTAAGATAGATTGCCATCTAGCAAAACCATGTTTTACCGCAATGTTTTGGACATCCTTTTTAAAAACAGCTTTAGCAGCTTGACAATCAACACGTAATAAGAATTCTTTATTTTAAAAATCAGACTGGAATTTGGTAATACAAAGAACAATTGATAAAACTTCCTGTTTTATAGTAGAGTATTTTAACTGGGTATCATTCCAGTGCCCTAAGGTGAACCTGATAATGTACTATTTACCATTGTCGACGTGTTTTAATATACATCCGTAACCCTTGTCACTGGCATCTGTCTCAAAAATTTTAGGCAGGTTAGGGTTTGCTAAACTAAGGCATGGGATTTCTAAGACTCCGGCTTTAATGGTTTTAACAGCCTAGGTATGTATGTCAGACCAAAGCGGTGGGTTTTTCTTTAGTCTATCATGGAGAGGTTTCGCAATTCTACAAAGATTTGGATAAAAATCAAAGACATAATTTAAACTACCAAGAAATCTCTGTAGTTGAATTTTTTCTAAGATTTTATCAGGAAATTTGCTAGTGAATTGGAGAGACCTATCAATAGGGGTAATACTACCACAAGACACAATTTGACCGAGAAATCTAATCTCTGTTTGAAATAAAGAAAACTTTTTTGCTGAAACGACGAGACCATTTTTCTTAATAAGATAGAAAAAAGTTTAAAGGTTTTTAAAGTGCTGATCAATCGTGCTTGAGTAAACTAGCACGTCATCAATGTAAACAATGCAAAAGTCTGAATAAGGGTTAAAGATATCGTTCATAATCCTCTAATACTCAGAGGGAGCATTTTTAAGACCGAAAGGCATGACATTCCATTCATACTGGCCAAAAGGAACAGTGAAAGCGGTTTTATAACGATGTTGTGGCTTGATCTGTATTTGCCAAAATCTGGATTTCATATCGAATTTTACGAAGATAAAGGCATGGTGTAATTTTTGCATCAGATCTTTTTTATTGGGTATTGGATAACGGATCCAACAAAGGGCATCGTTAAGAGGTTTGTAATTTATAACTAGTCTAGGCGTGCCGCGTTCAGTCTCTCAAGCTTTGTTGACGTAAAACGCCGCATAGCTCCAAGGGGAACGAGATTTGGAAATTAAGCCTTTGCTTTCAAGAAATCTAATCTCTTCTCGACAATGGCGTTCTAAATCGGTATTCATTTGGGTTGGTCGGGCTTTGGTAGGGATATTCTTTTCATCAAAATTAGGCTCATAAGGTAAGTCGACCATGTGTTGCTTTCTATTACAGAAGGCATTTGGTAGCTTAGAGCAAACTTCCCTTTCGAGGAGGCTTTGGAAGTCAACTATCTAAGTCCTTAGAACACTATCTTGTAACTGACCCTCGATCTTTTGTAGATGGATTTTCTATTTTAGATCGTGCACATCACTTTATTTTCGATTGATCAGAGAATTTATCTCACTATTATAAATGAAGCTTGCCTTTATAATGTTGAGATTTCTGGTCTTGGGCTTTTCTAAGAAAAGGAAATCAAGCCTTTTATTTTTGGCTTTGAAGGATATTCCATCATAACTGACATTGTAAGGGGTTATTATATTTATGAAAGGTGTCCCCAAGATTACTGAATGGTGTATATTGGTAACAAGGACAAAATGGCTTTTTAGAGAAAGGCCTTAATTTAATATGTTAGCATCTGTTTTTCCCTCTAAATGTATTTTGGTGTTATTAGCAGAGCTAAGTTTTTCCAAAGTTTTATTATGAAAGCATTTTGGGACGAAACTAGATTTAATGCAATTTAAATCTGCTCCAGTATCGAACAATGCTATAGTATTAATTTTAAAATCACTAGAAAACTCAAGTGTGATCTTTATGTAATATATTCTAGAACTAATTTCTTTTAAAACAAAAAGGAAATCATCTGGGACTTTTGGGCTATGTTCTTCATCTGGGATATCGTCAGGACTACTCTCACTAGGGATATCTGGGACCATATGAGAAGTTAGAAGCTGGATTATGGCAGAGTCGTGCTGCTGCTTAGTTTTAAGGTCTTTTATGTTAGCTTTAATGGTTTTAACTTCAACCTGAAGATCCTGTATGGTTCTTTCTGGCTTTTTTCTAGAACTTCCTTTTTCTAAAATTGAAGTGAGGTTGTATGGTTCAGTGCTTAAAGAAGGGGAGTTAGGGTCCTTTTCCTTAGGACTTTCTTCAAGGGATTTTCGAAGACGCTCAAGGTACTCTTTTTGTAGATTAGGATTGTTAATATCCTGGATAACATCTAGGATGAGGCTTTGTTCTTTGGTGAGAACGTTTAGGGTATAATAATCGTCATTAGCTGAGGATGAGGAATCTATGTCATCATCCTGAGAACCATAATTCTCAGCAGAATTATAAGATTCAGTTTCCTCATCAGAAGACTCTATTAAAAGAGCTGAAATTCTTCCTAGAGTTTTATCATCTAGGTCAAGGTTTTGAATTTTATTAGACACCCTACAAAATCTAGCCGTATGACCCTTTTTTCCACATTTGAAACAAGTTATGTTTTTAAGTTCAGCTTTTGTAGTGGTTTGTTGGTTTTTTTTACGGGTCTTCCATTTTCGTTGCTCAAAATATTTTTTATGGAAGACTTTCTCAACCTTCTTATAGAAATTACGGGATTTAAAGGGTTTTTGGTAATGGGTTGGTTTACTACAGCTCCCTTTACAAGTACTTGTCTGAGGGGAAGGGATATCAAATTGTTGGCAGAAGGAACCTAACTCCTTTTTAGTATCTTTTAACTCCCTTTTTAAGTATTTTTGGAGCTTTAAATCTTGGCATATTTGAAGGCCTTGTTTAGAGGTTAGACTTACCAACTCACCGTAGGTTAGCCTATCATAAGGAATAATATGTTCTCCAAAATCCTCACGGATTCTATTTCTGACCTTTTCTCCTAATAAGGTTGGAAGACCTGCTATGAATTTTTCTTTCCAAAAGGGTTGGTTAGAATCTTCTCTGAGCTTCACCCTGGTTAGGAAAGTGTTCATATACCACAAGAAATCACTAAGTTTCTTGCATATAAGATTAGACAAAATATCTGCGTTTTTGTCTCTTAGATGGAAGGAATCTCCAATGAAATGAAGTGATAAGGTAAAAATTAGGGTTGAGACAGAATCTTGGATTGGTTCTCCATTCTGGTTGAGAATGGGAACCCCATCTTCAGTTGTCTGAATCACGTTTAAGATATCCAATTTCTGTTCTTTGGTGAGGTAGAAATCCCACCACCCTTTTAGCTGGCTAGAGAAGCCTGCAATTAAGAGTTCTGCAAATGTTTTATCTAACGTACCAGATTGGGTTTTGTAAGCATTTGACGCCATCGTCATTTGCTGTAAGAGGTTTAAGATTTGGTGTTCACTCATGCCATATATATTCCATTCATAGATGGAAGAGGCATTATATTTTGGTTGAATAATGGTGTTAGGCTGACTTTCGATTTGGGATTCACTAGACCTTATAGGAATAATATCGAGAGGTCCAGCATTTTGCCAAGAGAGTTTAGCTAATTCAGGTGTTTTTGGGCTAGTTCCGGGATCAGTGTTGTCACTTAAATCTAGGACACTGACAGTATTATTCTGGACTGTTTCTTCCTCAGCTATTTTTGAGGTAGAAGGTTCAACCCTGCTAATTTGGTCTTTGATTGCTTGGAGAAATTCAGTCCTTGAAGTCGTGACTTCTTTTTGAGCCTTTTGCGAAATCTGAAATGGTTTAAAAATAGGATTCCGGAGGCTTTTCTCTAAAGGAGCAGAGACTAAGCTTGTCTCTGCTTTAAGATTTTGTTTCTCAATTCTAGAAAGCTGCTTTCCTAGAGTGTTAAGGCTAATATTAGTAAAATTATTTTGCATGACAATATTCTTGAGGTTTGCTGATGCTTCTTCCTGAGGTTTCTTATGAGGAGAGGCCTCTACCTTGTGCTCGCCTATGGAGAAGGTGATTTGACGTAATGGGGGATGGTTAGTTTGAACAGTACCATCTGGAGTCTCCCAGACGGGTGTCCTTCTATTGGTGTTGATAGGTTCTATGGATTTAAAGGGGTAATCAATGTTATTGTCAAAACTATAGAGTTCAAACCAATCAAAGAAAAGAATATGAGTTTTATGTTGTATAACAAAGCTATAATAGGTTTCTTGGATCTGTCCTCTAATTTCAAGAAAGTGCTTAAAAACCCACGTTCTCTTCGAAAGGTTATGTGGTGAATAAAAGTCTTTGTGAACTAATTCTTTATTGATCTCAAAATCCTTTTCAAGGAAGTTAAGCTTATTAGTAATATTCTCAGTTATAACCGAGGCTGAGGGTGAGTTTGGAGGAGACTGTCGTTCAGCATAAACCGGGTGTGGAACTTGGGTTCTATATTCAACATTTTGGATGGATGGTGAAGGTATATCTGAGGTAGAATACCTTGGCCTTTCCGGGTAACTGTTTCTAGGACATTTGATTTGTCGTTTATAATGCATGTTAGTAACAAAAGGAAGATGGGAAGACCGTCCTAGGTTTTCTATAGAGGAATGGTCTGAATACCTAGAGTTAGTGCTTCTGCTAAATGTAAGTTTAACACTACCATCAGAGTATTAAATGACTCGTTCTAAGTCGGTATTGGGTTCTGGAAGAGCTGGGGATTGTGCTTCAGGTTCAGCAGCTCCTTCAAGGAACCAATCTTCAGGAAGACTGACATCATTCCATTGTATTGGTCTAGGTATTCTTATGTTAGATCTAGAAAGGTCGGTTTGGAGGAGGAGAGTCTCTCCTCTTTTACTATGTTGTATATTTTTAGTATTAAAAGCAGACATCATGGCTTTGTAATGGACTTTATAGATCAGAGCTACTGGGATAGAACGATCGAACATTTTGTAGTTATGTGTTTTAATTTGTAAAAGTAAGGAGGATAAGATATTCTTATCACTTAACGAGACACTGAAATTTGGATAACAATCAAAAGAGACCGGACCCATGCATAAGCTTGACTCTATAGTTCCTAGTAAGGAATCATTAAAGTCTTTGAATCGTCCATCTCTCAGAGCCACAAGGACTGAGGAAGTCAATCCTTCTTTTGTAAGAGGTTTTAAGCCTACTTGAACCAATCCTATATCGATGTATCGATAACCCTTTTCGACATATTTTTGCAAAGTATTTGCTGAAAATAATTTAATAGTATCAATAGGTTTTGTTAAATGGATATCACGTTCTTGGGTTTTGATAACGTAATCAGTTTTAAAAATATTATACCTATTCATTTTATAAATATGGTCTTTATTAACTCTGGGTGTCTCTAATTGTCAATGCTTTGCTCAAGGTTTTCTATAGTAAAGATTTCATTTTTAACCAGCTTATTGGCTTTACTACTATCACGAGAAGAGGATGGAGTTCCTCTGCTCCATATAGAACTCATAATTAAGAACCAGAACTTAGTCCATAAATTAAACTAGAAATAAGTCCTATAACCTACCCGCCGCTTAAAAAACTGTAACCCTTATGGTTGACTGCCTCACACGGGACTTACTGCCTCTACAAACTTTAAACGTGCAGAGTAACAAATAGGACAGAAACCAGAAATAAGACTGGAAAGTACTGATAACAAAAGAACAAGTTTTATAAGGAACAAATATAACTACAACCCCTTGGCTCTAATACCAGGATATGCCAAGGTATTCTACCTCAGTTATAATATATATATATATATATATATATATATATATATATATATATATATATATATATATAGGGGCAAGATCACATGAGAATGCTCCTTACATGAGAAATGAGAATGAATCTCAACCACACGATTGGATTAGAGTTACAACACTTGTTCATTAGAGTTATAGCTGCGAAAATATTTTGATCTGGGTGGAGCAGGCTCCATATCCATGACTTAATAGTTTCGACCGCATCATGGCCATATCTTGTGCTTTGCGAGATAATTAGTGTGTTTAACTCCTTATGGTTTATCCAAACATAAGTCTTGACCATGGTAATCAAGGCTTCATAAATTGCTTTTATCTTGACGGCCCTCTTTTCCATGAGGAGGTCTGGTATCTCATGGTGGTTTAACTCTGGCTGTGCCTTTATTTCTTCAGGAAAGATAAAATGCGTTGTACAACCCATTTTAACAACCTTAATACATTGTTTTATCTCAGAAGTAGTAACTTCGCCTGGGGCGGTATATCATCTTACAAAAATCATGGGAGATTTTGTAATATGCAAATAACTTTTAGCTGCTTTATATAGTTCAGGAATTGATGATAGCTCCTCTCCATTCAGTGTATATACTGAATTAAGAAGGCCATAATCATAAGCTGCTTTGATTAATTTTGCATTGCAACCAAGCAACGCTATTAACTCGTTTACCCTTTTTAAAAGGTTAGTAATATATCCGCCTTCGATTTCTCCATGGCGGTCTTTTGTGGTTATTTCTGGGAAGGTATTTAGCCTATTGGCAATAAGTAAGAAATTATCTATATATTGGCGAACTTGAGGGATCATTGTTTGTTTGGTACCTAAGGTTAATTTTTCTTTAAAAGAAGTAGTATCTGGTATTAAGCTTGGAAAGTTTATTTCATTGATAACTGGAGTAGGATTATTGGCTTGACTGGGGTTATAGGTTTGTAGGGACATACTTCGTTTGAAAGGGGGATTAACTTTTCTTGTGATAACTCGGTTTTTATATTTTTGGCTAGTGCCAATATCTGCTTGCTCCATATTAGGATTGCTGGAAGTGGCTTCTCTTTTCATAGAAGCAAGTTCTTCCATTATCTTTTGAGTTGTATCTTGAGTTCCCGATTTTCTATAATCAGTTGTTGAACTATATCTTGAGAGATAGTCTCGCAAAACAGTTTTCTTTGGTATTTAGTAATTCAATAGTAAACTCATACTGATTAATATCTCGCTACAATCCTGTTTATCTCCTTCCTTGTAATTGAATCCTGCAATTTTTGGGTTAGCCAACTTTTAACAGTTCTATTATCTGTTCTGATTATAAATTTACTATAAACTATATAACATTCAAATTTTTTGATTCCATATTTTACTGCTTTGAGTTCTTTTTTATTTATATCCCAATTGATTTCATTTGCTTTAAATGTTCCTGAGTGATATCTCGCAAACATATTCTTTTTTATCATTTTTTTATCTATATTTTAATACTGCTCCGTAACCATTATTGGTTTCACTAGCATCTGTTTCCACTATCCATGTAAATTCTTTGTCTTCATCGGGAAAACTTAGTTTTGGTAACTTTCTTACTAATTCTTTAATTTTTTCTAAAGTCTTTGTGTCAGTATCATTCCATCTAAAATCGTAGTCTTTCTTTAGTTTCTTAGTTAATGGTTCAAGTATATTGTGATAGTTTAGGGATAAATTCTCTAACTTGATTAACTATTCCTAAGAACTTTTGTAGTTCCTTTTTAGTATTAAATTCTTGTTGAAACTCTATAATTTTTTGAGCTATATGGTCTTGCATTTTTATTCCAGCTTTATCTATTTCAAATCCTAAGAATTCGATCCGAGTTTTAAATAATTCCATTTTCTTTTTGCTTAACACTATACCACTTGGTTTTAATGATTTCTATAAATTGTTCTAATAACTTATAATGTTCTTCTTGAGTTTTCGAATAGATTAGTATGTCATCAATGTAGACTACACAATTTGATAGTTGATTTAAATATTTATCCATAAATGCTTGGAATCTTCCTGGGGCATTTTTATATCCAAAAGGTAATACATTCCATTCATAAAATCCATTAGGGACTTTGAATGCTGTTAATTGTTTAGATTCTTCGGTTAATTTTAATTGGTGAAAACCACTTTTACAATCAAACTTTGAAAAATAATTGTAACCTTGTATTTGTCTCATTTTAAGTATCTTATTTGGTATGGGGTAATTATATGTAATTGTTTTTTCATTTAGAATTCGATAATCTATAACCATTCGTGTTTTACCTCTTTTTTGTTCGGAATGATTATTAACTATAAATGCACTTGCTACTATGTTTTGAGTTACTTGGTCTAATTAATTGGCCAGCTAATAGTTCCGTTATATGCATTTTAAATTCCTTTTCATCTCTTTGGGTATTATTAAAGGGTTTTTGTGATATTATGCTATTCGGGTCTTTTAATGTCATTTGTATTTCCGTTTTATGCTTATACCAATTTTCTAAAGGGTTATCACTACATAGTTTTTCTAGTTGAGTTTTTAAAGGAGTAAGCTTATCTAAATGGAGTATACCTATTTCTATAATTTCAAAGTTATTAATATTTTCTTTCTTGGTAGTCATTTTTTGGACTAATTGAGTTTCTTCACCTATTTTACATTTTTCCCATTCTATTGGCATTCTTTCTCTATTTTTGACTATTTTAGCTCTTAACTTATGTTTACAAGGAGTAAATAATGTGACAAATTCTTTACCTATACTAAAAGGTTTATATTGGTTAAGGAAGTTAGTTCCGAGTATGATGTCTTTTCCTATTAGTTCGAAACAATATACTTTAGGTATAATTAATATTTTATTCCAAATTTGTATTTTTACATTTATTTGGTATAAGGTAATGTTACTACTGTTGTTATTAAACCCATTGATTCTAAATGGTGTGTTTAATTTTTTCCATTCTGGTAAACAATTTTCTTTCATTATTGTTGGTTGTGCTCCTGTATCAACCATTGGTGTATAATATCTACTTTTGTATCCATCAAAGATTATTTTTATAAGTATATAGGTCAAATTACTCATTTTTATTAAGAATTGCTAAGTCATTTGTCATTTTATGTAGTCTCTGTTCTAATATTTCTATGTCTTTAGTTTTTTCTTGTAACTTTTTAGAATATAATTGTATACTATAGTGATGGCATCCTGCAAATCTAACGTAGTTTTGTCTTTGTTTGAAATAACCCTTTTCTTCTTTTGCTATTTCTAACTGTTTTTGTAATTTTACTAGTTCAATTAAACTGGGAATAGTGTTATTCATTTATTATTTTAGTTTTATATTGGTTTTGATTATATGTAAATTCAAAATAGTCTTGGTTTATTTTCCATGGCTTAACCTTTTCTAAGAAATCTTTTCCTAATATAATTTTGTTATTTAGGGTTATAACATATTCAATGTTTATATCTTGTAATGCAATCTTTGTTGTTAGGGTCATTAATCTATTAAAATTTTCATTGATGTTAAGAGATAGTTTTTCTAATGGAATATAATTATTTTCAATGTTTATGTCTATTTGTGCTGTTAGGTTTTTTGTTCCTATTTGTATAAGTATATAATGTTCATATGATTTTAGTTGAATAGGTAGACTGTCAGTTATGAAGATAAGGCTGAATCATCTAACACTGCGGTATCAACTACAGAGATAGAACACAGCGTACAAGAATAAAACATCTGTCTACCTAGTTAAGCACTGTAGAATAGAGATATTTTATCATGTAACGAGATAAACTCTGTAATAGTTACTACATGACAAAAGATAGGCGGCTAACGCAAAAAATATGTGAATAGTGAATAGTGAACGGTACTTTTCTTGTAGCACTTTTCACTGTAGCAAATAGTGTTTTAAACAAGTATGTAGTTTTTGTACGAACCGTTGTAATCCTTTGCTTATAAATAAGAGCTAACTGATGAAGCAAAATCATCAGGAGGCACTTGCCTAACTACACTTCCACATTTCTTCTCTCAACATTTCTTTTCTATTCTATCTTCACTAAAAAACACGCTTCACCCCACAACTGGTATCAGAGCTTACTATTCATAAGCTTACTAGTTACTATTCACCGGAGCTATACAAATCAGAAGATATTTCACAAGCAATTATGGAAGCAGATAAGGTAACCCCTTTTCTTATGAACTAAATTTAAATTCAATCCCCTAGTTTATAATAATACCGAGATCTCGTTAAGATGATTCTATAATTTCATATAGGATGTATGCTATCTTAAATATGCTTTCCCGATTAAGTAAAATCATGTTTAGAAACCAAGAGACAATTGGTAGCGAGGAGCCCGTTTAGCCGTAGAAAATGAGAAGGCGTTGAGGGCGTGATGCATAAAACCTATGTGGTGAGGTTGAAAAAACATGAATTTATTTAATTATGCTTAAGTGCTTAAGGGTTGTTAAAGCGGATTAGCAGTACTTATATGAAAGTTGATAGAATTGTTATTAACCGATTAAGGTTTATTATAAGCAAAAGGGATTGAGTCTTAAAAGAAGTTCATAAAGTTTAGTTACCTAAATATTTGTTTATTTGCTTACTTACCTATTTATGAATTCTCAAATAACGAAGGTTAGATTACGTGTTGAATGGATAAATTATGCTTTACAAATTAAAATTGATAACTTAAAAGAACAACTACGAATTTCTCTTATTCACTCAGCTAGAATAGAAGACCTTAACTTAGGTAATATTGTAATTAATGAACTACAAGAAGAACACATCAAGATAGATAAAATTGTACAAATACAACTAGAAATTAAAAAATTATTAGATTTCTTAAAACAAATAGAACTTAGCCAATCATTAATAGAACTTGAACAATTAATAAATTCAATATGACTATTAAAACACAAATTAACAACGTTAAAGATCATATAAAAACGAGAGATAACATATTAAATGTTCAAAACAGAATTATACAAGATAAAATAGATGATTTTGAAGAATACTTATATGAAGCTTACAGAAGAAAAGATAATGAAATAAAAGATGCCTTGAGAAAATATTTAATTAAGTTACAAGACAAGAAAAATAGAAACTTTATAGCTAAACAAGAACTTAAAGATTTACAAAATTCATTATACGTATGAGTACTAAATCACAAGTAAACAGAGCAATGACAAAAGCTAATTGGCAATACTTTATATCACTTATGCAAGCGGATATTAAAAGTTTAGAATTAAGTAATCAAAAGCAAATAGCTATCATTAATAAACTACAAATATTAGAACGAGCAACGTTAAATGATAATTATGACTATGAAAAAGAGTTAAAACCTTTTGATGATCAATTAGAATTACTAGAAATACAAATTAAGGAACAAGAAGAAGTGGTAAAAAAAAAAAATTATAAAAGATTATAAAAATTATAAGCTTAATAGAAAACCAGCCTTATATTCATGAGTGAACTAGACAAAGACGAAAACTTAGGTACTAATTTAAAAATAATTAATACAAATATTTTATTTATTATAAAATTACTAAAAGAAAGTAAAAATAAATCAGACAAACCAGAGTCAAGTAATACTAAGTTACCAATAGAATTAGAAGAACAAGGTTACGAAATATTAGGAAAGAAGATCACAAAAGAATATTCACAGTTATTTCCCGAATTACTTTTAAGAAAGAAAATCGAAGTAGAATATGAACGAGTATTTAAACAAGAAGATTAATGAATAAAAACGAAACAACCATTGAAGAAGAAATTATCGGATATCCAGACGGACCATTTAAAATACACAAGACTAATCAAAATAGACAATTTGCGAGAAATTAGTGAAGGTACATTTTATTTAATTAAAGATCGAAAACAAATGATATTAGAAAATGAATTTGACAGAGAAAGAATATTAGCGCTAGAAAATAATTTAGTACAACTGACAAACATAGAATGTAGCTATCAGGATAACAAAACAATCAACGATATTTATAAAAAATTAGAGAAACTAGAAAGAAAATACGATGAACGAATGAGAAAAATGGAAGAATCTATTAAAATAATACATCTTAATACTAAACAAATTTTAGACAAAGTCTATAGAGTAGAAAATAGTTTTAATAACGAAATACAAAATCTTAAACTAGAGTATAATCATAAATTTGATAAAATCGAAGAACAACTTATAAATAATATCAAAGACAATAATGAAATACCAGAAATCCCTGAATCAGATACCGAGACCATAAATAATACTGTTATAGAAGCCTTAACTACGGAAATTGAAAGACTTAACGTAAACAATATAAATGTGTTACAAGATAATGATGAAACTTGTTCGAACAATCCAGTCAAGAATTTAGATATTCAAATTATTTAGAAACCGACTTTAACTCGGATAACGATGAAGAAATTAATGTACTCACAAAAGTCTACAATGATGGCGATTACGATCATATGGAAACCGATAGAAGTTATAAACCTACCTTTAAAAAGAAAAAATATTATGATTACAAGTATAAAAATAACGACTATATATGGAAATATCGAAGAAAAATAGAAAATGACTACATACCAAGAGATAATCAAGCCGGAGAAACTTTAAATTTAGATTGTTCTTTAAACGCTGAAATAGATATACAAAATTGGGTATCTAGGATAACTGCTAAATTAATCGAAGCTAAAATACACGTTAGTGCGGCAGCAAATTATATTGAAGCTACAATAACAGGAATCGCTAAAAACTTTTTAAATAATATAGGCATACTAGAATTAACAGAACTAAGAAGTACCAAAATAGAAGGAATCGAGATGACAGATTCAATTCAAATGTTGAAAAAATATGAGCGAATAATTCGAAGAGAATTTGGTAATCCAAATACAGATTTAAAATATGTTATAGCCAAAAAAGAATATTGCAAGTCCCAATTATATAATATGCAAATATGTTCTATGTGTCCAGAAGATTTAAATAAATATACTTGTGCATTCCAAATGAATTATTATGAATTAGGAACCGAAACTCCTGAACAATTAGCAGTCTTTCGAAAACTATATTTTGAAAAATTACCAGCACCTATAAATACTATGGTACAACAAGCTTTTTACACAGAACCTAAAACAGGAACTTTAGGAGAACAAATAGCTTATTTACAAGCATGGCACAAAAACTATTGTATGGAAGTTAATAACCTAAAAGAATTTAGAAAACAGGCTAAATTTAATGACTGTTGTAAAAGATATGAAATACCAAAATTTGGTTGTTACAAATCAAATAAAAGATATACAGCAAAAAGACCTAAATTGATGCGAAGACGATACAAGAAATTCAAACCATATGGAAAATATAAAAATAAGAAAAGATCAAATAAAAACTATTTTATTAAAAGAAAAATCTATAAATATGCTAAAAACCCCAAAAGATGTAAATGTTACAATTGTGGACAAATAGGTCATATAGCAAGAGAATGCAAAGCAAAGACAAATAGAAATAATACTAAGAATATTAAAAATATAAATTTCATTGAACTTCATATAGCAGAATATGAATTAGGCAAAACCAATATACCACCAGATGAAGAAATATATGTGCTTGAATATGAAACAGATAATGATGAAATCAATGGAATAGAAAATCATGAAGAAAGTAATGAAGAAACAGATAATATTGAAACTGATAGTGATGAGTAAGGAACTACAACAAGTTGATTATGATGAAGATATTACGGAACAACATAGAAATCAAAGAGCTATTTTTGATTTGCAAAAATATAATGAATTAAAATATGAAGGATTTACTTTGTCACCCGATAAAATAGTAGATAAGAAAAAATTTGACTTCACAAATTTAACAAAGTATTTTAAAAAGAAAAAGCAAGAATATCTAGTTATAGCAGATAGGGAACATGTTATAGACATAAGCCAAGTACAAGGAAATACTAGAGTTCCTTT
This sequence comes from Beta lomatogona, assembly GCA_947646795.1. Lineage (NCBI taxonomy): Eukaryota > Viridiplantae > Streptophyta > Magnoliopsida > Caryophyllales > Amaranthaceae > Beta > Beta lomatogona. The sequence continues at coordinate 438,115 of CANSNZ010001320.1, forward strand.
AATAACACAAGAAGTGTTAAATGAAGAAATAACAAAAATTAACAATACTTTAAAAAATAAACCAATTACATTTAGATTTGTAGAACTAGCAGCCATCGAAATAATAATAAAAGCATGTTTTAAAGAAGGAATAGATACTCCCTTAGAGTTAGAATTAGCTGATGACAGAATAAAAGAACCAGTAGAACAAGCTATTATTCTGGATGCTAAGTGGAATAAACATGACCAATGGATCAAAAGTTAAAAACTCAACTAGATGTAATTTTTTGATTCCATATTTTACTGCTTTGAGTTCTTTTTTATTTATATCCCAATTGATTTCATTTGCTTTAAATGTTCCTGAGTGATATCTGCAAACATATTCTTTTTTATCATCTTTATATCTATATTTTAATACTGCTCCGTAACCATTATTGGTTTCACTAGCATCTGTTTCCACTATCCATGTAAATTCTTTGTCTTCATCGGGAAAACTTAGTTTTGGTAACTTTCTGACTAATTCTTTAATTTTTTCTAAAGTCTTTGTGTCAGTATCATTCCATCTAAAATCGTAGTCTTTCTTTAGTTTCTTAGTTAATGGTTCAGTATATTGTGATAGTTTAGGGATAAATTCTCTAACTTGATTAACTATTCCTAAGAACTTTTGTAGTTCCTTTTTAGTATTAAATTCTTGTTGAAACTCTATAATTTTTTGAGCTATATGGTCTTGCATTTTTATTCCAGCTTTATCTATTTCAAATCCTAAGAATTCGATCTGAGTTTTAAATAATTCCATTTTCTTTTTGCTTAACACTATACCACTGGTTTTAATGATTTCTATAAATTGTTCTAATAACTTATAATGTTCTTCTTGAGTTTTCGAATAGATTAGTATGTCATCAATGTAGACTACACAATTTGATAGTTGATTTAAATATTTATCCATAAATGCTTGGAATCTTCCTGGGGCATTTTTATATCCAAAAGGTAATACATTCCATTCATAAAATCCATTAGGGACTTTGAATGCTGTTAATTGTTTAGATTCTTCGGTTAATTTTAATTGGTGAAAACCACTTTTACAATCAAACTTTGAAAAATAATTGTAACCTTGTATTTGTCTCATTTTAAGTATCTTATTTGGTATGGGGTAATTATATGTAATTGTTTTTTCATTTAGAATTCGATAATCTATAACCATTCGTGTTTTACCTCTTTTTTGTTCAGAATGATTATTAACTATAAATGCACTGCTACTATGTTTTGAGTTACTTGGTCTAATTAATTGGCCAGCTAATAGTTCCGTTATATGCATTTTAAATTCCTTTTCATCTCTTTGGGTATTATTAAAGGGTTTTTGTGATATTATGCTATTCGGGTCTTTTAATGTCATTTATATTTCCGTTTTATGCTTATACCAATTTTCTAAAGGGTTATCACTACATAGTTTTTCTAGTTGAGTTTTTAAAGGAGTAAGCTTATCTAAATGGAGTATACCTATTTCTATAATTTCAAAGTTATTAATATTTTCTTTCTTGGTAGTCATTTTTTGGACTAATTGAGTTTCTTCACCTATTTTACATTTTTCCCATTCTATTGGCATTCTTTCTCTATTTTTGACTATTTTAGCTCTTAACTTATGTTTACAAGGAGTAAATAATGTGACAAATTCTTTACCTATACTAAAAGGTTTATATTGGTTAAGGAAGTTAGTTCCGAGTATGATGTCTTTTCCTATTAGTTCGAAACAATATACTTTAGGTATAATTAATATTTTATTCCAAATTTGTATTTTGAGTTATAGCTGCGAAAATATTTTGAGCCTTGATTTTTTTTTCTAATATTCTTTTTTTGGAGTTACATCACTTTTTCATAAGAGTTACATCACTTGTTCATTAGAGTTATAACGTATAAAATCCATTCTCATTTCTCATGTAAGTATGTATATATATATATATACATATATATATATATATATATATATATATATACATATACATATACATATACATATACATATACATATACATATACATATACATATACATATACATATACATATATATACATATACATATATATATACATATATATACATATATATACATGTATATAGACACTTTAGAAATACTCCCTCCGTTATAAAATATAAGGCACGCATGTTTTACAAAAATTTGCTTTGATTATAAACATTTCTTATAATATGACAAACAAAAATTATAAAATTAACCATTAGTTTCGTCTTAAAAATATTATAATAATATTATTTTCTAATGATTTTCATCAACATTAATTAAGAGTAATTAACGGTTAAAGTTCGATCTCAAATGTTGTGTGTATATACCTTATTTTTTGGAACAGAGGGAATAGTAAACAATCATTCACACCAATAACGTACACGTTAGTATTGAGTTGCTGTAAATTTCCAACTAAATAATGCTGTAAGAACTATAATTTATTTGCTAAACCCCTGCAAATTGCGATTATATAAAGCATTATACTACAACTTAATTTAATTATCGTTCTTAAATCATTATTTAGTTGGGAATCTACGGCAACTCATTACTAACCTACATTATTTGGTGTAATCTTTTCTTAAATAATGCAGAAATTTTAGAGAAAGTAAACTTTTCCAACTCATTCCATCTTAAATTAAACAGAAATTAAAGTACACTTTTCCAATTCATTTCAACGATATTCTTAAAGCGGTAGAGTTAGTCTTAACCAATTATTTAACATAGCGACCCTTTTTTCATATAGTACCATTTTAAAATCTTAAGTTACATTACACAATTACTATCTACTATTTCTTACATTAGTTTACCATAATAAAATTTTCACTCTATGACATAGTAACTTTTTTTTTTTCACATAGTCAAACTTTACAATCTAAATTTACTCATCTTTATATCAATTTTTTTTTTGTATAGTAACTTTTTTTTTCATAAATCACATGAATTAGCATTAGGTCCACATAAGTTTTTTTTTACTTAATTTAATACTCCATATTATAATTTATAGCGTAATCTTTTCTCCTATCCATTTTTCATACCACGACTTGGATAAGAATGAACAAAACACTAATATAGCCTACATTTTTGTATAGGCTCTGATTGGTAAAATCTACTTCACAGGTGAGCATACACACCCTCAATTATATGGATATGCAGATGGTGCACATTTTGCAGGTTCTCTCTTTTTCTTTCTAAACGTGACAAGATAATTACTTCTAAACTTAACTTTAGTCAACATGTGAAATATTTCTTAATTACATTGCAGGTGCTGATACAGCAAAAGATGTAATTCAATGCCTGAAGAATAAAATTTGCAAAGGTGTCTACCACGGATAGGTCCGACAGTCCAAAAACAAGAATATATCAGGGATCTCATTGTCTGCATGAAATTTTATTTTTCTCCTACAAACTAAATTTTATTAAAATATTTAAATTGATTATGAAGATTCTAGATCAAAAAGTTTCAAATTTAATCGAAAAAAGAAATGTTCAAATATAAATTTATATCCGAGCTAAACTCGAGCCAGTAGCTAGTTATATTATAATTGTGTTATTTATAGTTGGCCAATAGCGCAAACAATAAAATTCAATAATTTTCTATTCTAATAAATTATATGTCCTGTGTTTTCAAAAAAATTCCAAAAATTTGACAAGCACTTTGTTGATGCACAATTTTGAGTATCATATACTTGCACATTTGTCAACGTACAGCTTGAGCATTAATATCTCATATTAGTAAAAATTATTAAATGTCAATAATTTTACTGATATACAATGATACAAATCTAATAATATTGAATATAATGACATTTCTTTTTATACATTAATTAAAAGTTAATAGTCAAAGTAAGCATGTGAATAGCGCATAAGAAAAAATTGTTTTATTTAAAAAAAAAGAAGCATACAATAGTAATATACTTCTATATATAATTTTATTTTTATTTTTTCAAAGATAAGATGAATACCCCTTGCAAGTTTGGGGGGGGGATTGAGAATCCCATTTTATTTGCAAAGGAAAAGAATCGAACCCCCTGTCACAAGTGTAGAAAGAGGGTTCTAGGCGTGTTTATATTTCGCATACGCGGTGTGAGCGCGTATTTGACTACCTCATTGTAAAGGTTTTATTGAAAACGTTTTGAAGTCGCAAACAAGTCTTCAAAGGAAAACTCATAAACCTAATTAGATATTGGGAAATCAAAGGGACAACTTAGGGACTTATCCAACGTAGATTTCCCCGCCATGACTCCAAGAATGATCAACGAACCATAGATTGAGTTCGGGGGTAAGGGTATGAATACGGTCATAATGAACCTGGCGTCTACTAAGTATCGATTCATGTCAAGTTTTATGCAAAAGAATAATCAGAGAATATTCATACACCCTAAAAATAAATTAGTCTAGGTTGGTTCATGAAACACATAAAAATCTATTTTTTAGTGATATGTTATTAAGCAATCAAAATTACAAAGTTCCGAATAGGTTGTCCAAATTATCTGCTTAATATCATAATAGTTTTTTAGGTCTTGATTAACATTAATAACATGTCAGGTGATGAAAGCATAAACATGACAATCATGTAACATGCATGTATATGTAAAATAAATAAAAAGAAAGAAAAAAGTTAGAATGTACAAAATGAACGTTTTTATATAAAAGATCTACATCATAAAAGAAATAGTTAGTAACTTCAATACAAAAATAATGAATTTATTCATGGACCCTTAGGATTATATCATGGCTTGGGTCTGAGAGATTGACAGCCTTCGAGATGAGCAATCGTGAAGCCTGAAGATTAATATGAATGTCTGTATGTATGTGTATGTATGTCTAAAAGTATGTATTTATGTTTGAAAAGTATGAAAGTATGAGTTTCTAGAGCTTTGTAAATATATTCGTAAAGAGTCGAAAATGTGAAAGTCGTAATGTTCAAGTCTCCCTAGATACAGAAAACCACAATGTATTTATAGGAAAATACTAAAAAAAGATAGAAAAGTAATTGCACGTCGCACATAGGAGTGCGCCAGGCGCACGACTCTGTGTGATGCACAAAACCACGTGTCAGGCGCATATTGGTGCGCCTGACACAGCTGGACCTGTGCGCTTGGCACACTTGGTGCATGCGCCAGGCTCACCACCGTGTGCCTGACACGCTTTGATAGTCTTTTTATAAAACGCGTTTCAAAAGATATTCTTTATCCTTTTAATCCAGAAATCTGATTTTTCGGGATAAAATCCGATTTTAATTATAAAAATATCTTTGAAAATATTTATTTTATTTAAATAAAACAATTTAATTATTATAAACAATTAATTGGAATTTTTCAAAGAGTTGGGTGCAAAATACAATTAAGTATCATGAATAATTAATTGGGTTTTAAAATACAATTTTGGATCTTTATAATAAACTTTAACACTTTTTAAAACTAGCTAGTTGTTGGCCCGCGGTCCCCCAAGAAAGGAAAGCTAATTATTAGTAATGTTTGGTTTATAATTTTTAATTCTTATTAGTTAGTCTTTAGTTTGTTAATTCATCTAATTATACGGTTATACCTAGCATTATTACTTCCTCCATTTTTTTTTACCTACAACATATATAGATTGGTTGTATACAATTAAAGGAGAAGATTAGAGAATGTAAATAGACAAATTTATTAAAATAATATAAGCCTTAACATCTTAACTCATCTCTCTTATCATTGTTAAGTTATTCTAAATAATTTGTTCGTTTTTCTTCTCTAATCTCCTCCTTAAATTGGCTGCCAAGAAACTATGTTGCAAGTTGGAGGAAGTATAACCAACTATATATGCTTTTTAACTTTGTTGTAAGTCGACAATTAAGAAATACTAATATAAACCCTCTTCATTCTCTCTATGAATTCTCAATCCTCACGTTGTTTCTTCTATTCTCTTCTGCTCTTTTGTCAATAACCAAAAACCTAACAAAGATACAAAATTCTTCCATCAAATACTATGAAGATATAATTAATGTAATTGTTACCTTTACAAAAATTTAGGGTGTTTTCTAGGAACACATGCATATAGCATCCATGATGCTATTTATTGGAATAAACGTGTGATTTGTTTTCTTAGGCAAAGATAACATTTGATATTTTATCCTGATTTATAGCCTATCTTTTAGCATGTAAATCTTTTAGGTGGTCAACTTTCCTAGTGTGATTAAAATCAGCTGTATATATAGCTTGTAATATTTTCAATTCAAGGCAGAAAAAGAATTCTTCTTCTCTCAACTTTGTTATGGTATCAAAGCCAATGGTTTAAGATCCATTATTAAATTTTTTTTTCTTTTCTCCATTCTCACGTTTCCTCAGTCAAACATTTATTTTCTTTCTCCCCAGTAATTCGTGCCTATTATTTTCCCAGACCCCTTACAGGGCTGCTCGTGGAGTTCTTCGTCTGCTTCCGCTGCTCGACTCCCGCATCCACAGGCTTGCTCACGTAATCCTGCACGCCCTAATGACCGGTGGCAATGGTAACGAATCTAATGGTAAGAAGCTCCAACTTATTCATGACGCTTCCTCCATTTATTATCTTCATCCGTCAGAAGGACCTAGCACTTCCTTAACCAAATACATGCTCACCGGGGATAACTACGATGTCTGGACAAAGGCCATTATTAATGCCCTTGAAGGTCGGAATAAATATGGTTTCATTAATGGCGAATTTCCACAACCAACGGATGAAAAATCCGCTGAATACGCTGCCTGGAGATCGAATAATTCGACCATATGTTCCTGGATTTTTAATTCAATGGATGTTTCTATCCAACCGAGCATTGTTTCCCATAATATTGCTGTTGCTTTGTGGACTGATTTAAAGGAGCGTTATTCAATTCTTAATGGCCCTCGGATCAATCAACTCAAGTCCGAGTATCATCTTTTTCGCCAAAAAGAACAATCCATTGTCACTTACTACACCAAATTTAAGGGCTTGTGGGATGAGTTATATGGCTCGGTTGATGTGACGTGTGGCTGTATATGTGCTGCCGCATCCAAGCTACGGGCTAGGGCCGCGGAGGAGCAAGTTCATGATTTCGTCTTGGGGCTTAATGATGACAAATATGGACCTTTACGGACCCAAATCTTGAGTATGGTACCCTTTCCCACACTTAACAAGGCTTTTTCTTTGGCTACCCAAGAGGAACGCCACAAAGCCATCGTTCGAGATCGCGATGATAAAACTGATGCTATGAGCTTTGCGGTCCAAGTAGCACCACCTTCTGCCTCTTCTTCATCTATGCAGCCAACGTTAATCATTCAGTGCTCTCACTGTGGTAAGCAGGGACATGATTACGAACGGTGCTACCAATGCATCGGATACCCCCCTCGTGGGCGAGGCCGTGGCAGATCAACTCGTGGACGCAACAGTTATACCACACCTGGTAGAGGTCAGTAGCCCATCACAGCCAATGCTGCCCAGGCCCCTACAACTCAGGCCACTCAGGGTGATGTTCATGCTCCTGCCATACCCGGCTTATCATCTGAACAGGTTCGTGGGTTGCTGAATTTGCTCGACTCATCCAAGTCCGAAAAGTTAACGGGTAAGTCCCTAGCTTTCTAGCCTTCTTGGTTACTTGATAGCGGAGCCTCCTACCACATGACGGGTACTCTTTCACATCTCACGGATCGTAAGGCCTTCACGCCATCTCCAGTGAGTCTCCCTGACGGAGCACAAACATCAGCCACTATGCATGGCAACATCCAATTGGGTTCTCTTGTTCTACGGAACGTTCTTTATGTCCCAAACCTTCAGTGCAATCTAATTTCTGTGGGCCAGTTGATTTGCGACTCTGATTGTCTTGTAACGTTTACTAACTCTTTGTGCATTTTACAGGACCGCAATTCGAGGACGCCGATTGGACTGGGTGAGCTCTCAAACGGGGTGTACTACTATCGGCCAGTGACACAACCAATTCTCAGCAACAAGAGTACGGTCGACACTACACTTCTTTTACATCAACGCCTTGGTCATCCTTCAAGTCAGCATTTATCTTTTCTCTCTAGTAGTTGTCGGCATAGCAAAATAAAACAGTTATTGCAATCTTGTGATGTATGCCTTCGTGCCAAACAAACTCGTACCTCTTTTCCTGTTAGTACTAGCAAGGCTGTGGATTTGTTTGATTTAATACATTGTGATTTATGGGGACCATATTCAATTTCATCCTTGTCTGGTGCTCATTATTTTCTTACTATTGTGGATGATCATTCTCGCGTTGTTTGGACTTATTTGATTGGTGATAAAAGTGAAGTTCCTAGTTGTATGAAAAAATTTTGTGCTATGGTACATACACAGTTCAAGAAAGATGTCAAATTAATTCGAACTGATAACGGGACAGAGTTCATCAACTCCACTCTAAACGATTTTTATAGCAATCATGGGATTTTACTACATACTTCATGTGTCGACATCCCTCAACAAAATGGTAGGGTTGAAAGGAAGCATAGAAATATCTTAGAAGTTGCTCGTGCTCTCCGTTTTCAGGCTTCCCTCCCAATTGAATTTTGGGGTGAATGTGTCCAAACGGCTGTTTTTCTGATTAATCGAACCCCTACTACCTTGCTTGAAGGAAAGTCCCCCTATGAGATTCTGTTTGGCTCTAGTCCGAATTTGACAATGTTACGAGTTTTGGGTTGCTTATGCTATGCCCATAACCGCCCTCGTGTGAAGGACAAGTTTGGTCCTAGGAGTCGTCGGTGTGTATTTTTGGGTTATCATTCCGGTAAAAAGGGATGGAAAGTTATGGATTTGGACACTAAGGCCGTTTTTGTGTCTCGGGATGTTCATTTTATGGAGGCAACATTTCCCTTTGCCAACCCCAAGTTTGAATCGAATGATGATCAGACCCATATTTCATATGTTGATTTAGCTATGCATAGCTCTGACGACAGGGGGAGTACAGACCTGCAGCAGCCTTCTCATGAGTTGGACACGCCAACAATTACTGACCAGGCCATGTTTCATGGGCCTACAACAGCACCACCCCTTACAACGCCCACTGGGCCTCCCACTGCTGCAACGCCTGCTGCTCCAGCAGCACCGGTACCTGCTGCCACCTCTCTAGGAACCGAACCAATAGGCCCTTCTAGCAAAATGCAGCGCCCCCGTCACCCACCTACATATCTCTCTGATTATATTTGTCAGACGGCTGTCACCTCACACCCCGTTCCAGCTCAGTCCAGTTCTTCGGCATCCTCAGGTACGCGGTTTCCTATTGCTCATTACGTTACTTATGATAATTTTTCTACTGGCCATCGCAAATTTCTTGCCTCTGTTACTACTAATGTGGAACCCAATTCTTATAAGGAGGCTGTTGTTCATGCTCGTTGGCGTGAGGCAATGCAACAGGAAATACATGCTCTTGAATGTAATCAAACGTGGGACCTTGTGGACCTACCTCCGGGGAAGAAATCTATTGGTTGTCAATGGGTGTTCAAAACAAAATACAAATCTGACGGCACCATTGAGCGTGATAAGGCTCGGCTAGTTGTTCTTGGCAATCAGCAGACTGAAGGCGTGGATTATACTGATACTTTTGCTCCGATTGCGAAAATGGTGAGTGCTCGCACTTTCCTTTTAGTTGCTGTTGCTCGAAAATGGGAGATACATAAACTTGATGTAAATAATGCTTTTCTTCATGGGGACCTTCATGAGGACGTTTATATGCGTCTACCCCCGGGTTTTACTTCTCCTTCTTCTTCAAGCAAAGTGTGTAAGCTCCGTAAGTCGTTGTATGGTTTGCGACAGTCTCCCCGCAACTGGTTTGCTAAACTCACAGCTGCCCTTCGACGATATGGTTTCACACAAGCTCATGCTGACCATACTCTTTTTACCTATCGCAAAGGGGCAGATAGCTTGTCTTTACTTATTTATGTGGATGACATCCTGGTTGCTGGCAACAATTCTGCTCTTTGTGCCTCCTTCAAAAGATACTTGATGATTGTTTTAAGTTGAAGGATCTTGGTCCTTTAAAATACTTCCTTGGGATCGAGTGTGCTCGTTCATCTGATGGATTGTTCTTGTGTCAGCGCAAATATACTCTTGATATTTTGCACGAGGCTGGGTTGTTGGCTGCAAAGCTAGTTGATACTCCGCTGCCACATAACCACTCATTAGCTTCGAATGATGGTCCTCTGTATTCTAATCCAGCTCTCTATCGACGTCTCGTCGGTCGTCTGATTTATCTCACCATTACTTGTCCAGATTTGTCGTATGTTGTTCACATTTTATCTCAGTTTATGCAGCGCCCCACGCAAGCACACTATGAAGCTGCCATTCGTGTCTTACGCTACCTTAAGGGTCATCCTGGCCAAGGTTTATTGTTGCGAGCCGATTGTGATCTCCAACTCTATGCTTATTGTGATTCCGATTGGGCAAGTTGTCCTTTGTCCCGTCGTTCTGTTAGTGGTTATTTCATCATGCTTGGTGCCTCTCCTATTTCTTGGAAGACCAAGAAACAGACCACGGTTTCTCGCTCATCTGCTGAAGCGGAATACCGTGCTATGGCTTATGCGTGTGCGGAGATTATTTGGCTTCGTTATTTCTTAGCTGCACTTGGTGTTTCACATCGCCAACCTGTTCATCTTTATTGTGACAATCAAGCAGCACTTCACATTGCCGCGAATCCAGTGTTTCATGAGTGTTCTAAGCACATTGATATCGATTGTCATTTTGTCCGAGAGCTTTTGTTAGCAGGCACTGTGGCTACTGCTCATGTTCGCACTACGTCACAATATGCTGATATTTTCATTAAGGTTCTCGGTGCTACTCAATTTCGCTTTCTACTTTCCAAGTTGGGTGTTCGTGATCCTCACGCTCCAACTTGAGGGGGAGTATTGGAATAAACGTGTGATTTGTTTTCTTAGGCAAAGATAACATTTGATATTTTATCCTGATTTATAGCCTATCTTTTAGCATGTAAATATTTTAGGTGGTCAACTTTCCTAGTGTGATTAGAATCAGCTGTATATATAGCTTGTAATATTTTCAATTCAAGGCAGAAAAAGAATTCTTCTTCTCTCAACTTTGTTACTATTTGTTCCTCAAAAATCCCCAAATGCACTCATCGGGTACATTAGACATCCTAAAGTTGAAGAGTATAAGTATAACAATGTTCTTGTTCAAAAGAAACTTGGAACAATCCTTAGCCAAATTAAAGCATAAAGCTCAGGGGCTTTTGGTGCCCGTGTTTAAGAATACTAATTGTTTTTTTCTGAAGCCCCATAAATTCGCATGATGAATACCTCAAAGTTTTGAACAAAAGGTAGCTAGGAAAACTAATACAAGGAGCTTCTCAGCATCCATAGAAACTTTCTTAAAAACCCAGTTCAGAAATTTGTTTATTGAAGCGATTATGCTGGCTCAATTTGGATTAAGCAAGGCACGGTGCTTAGAGACTCTTGAATATATACTGCAGAACTTTTCATTTTTTGGCAACAATTTTGCATACAAGTCTTTTCACTTTCTTAAGAACTTAGTTGTGCATAACAAATGCCTGATCTTGCCACTGGTTGATCCACTATATATGGGTTCACTGGAAAACTAAACCCAGTGAACCCATAGTGGATCTAGGTAAAATTAGCGAAGTTTCATAAAATTGGAAAATATCTAAAATGAAATAGCGTGCGCGAGGAAACACAAGGAGCATAGACAACTTGAAAAAGTTTTGGTGCCAATACTAATTCATTTGGTCACGGGTTTGAATATGCTATGCTTTCGTCAATCTTTTATGTTTCTTCCTTTTTGCTGCTTCAATTTATTCCTCCTTTTTTTTTAAAAAAATTCATACTGCATGATATTTTTCTTTCTTTTTATACAGTGTACAGGTGCTAGAATGAAGTAAAGACAAATAAATGTGCCTATCTATTGAGGTATCTATAAACTAAGAAGTCCATCTGAAAGGCTTTTGGTTTGGGACCAAAGCAAAAGAATGTTGCTAAGGGAGTCCAGACCAAAGTATTTTGTTTAGATGGGATAGCTCCCTCTTCTTATATTATTAGGATATTATTTTATTTTATACTCTAATTATCATTGTAGACTTATCTATTTGGTCTACTCATAAACAATACTCGAAGTATTATTTAGTAGGATCACTTTTTATGAGACAAAGGTAGATCATTCTTTTAGGATTTACCATACTTTCACGATTTACTATACATGTACAAAGTACAAAACAATAATAATTTATTTTTGTAATAGCATTTTTTCACACCCAATTTAGTTATCGGTCGTATTTTGAGATTTGGACTAATGTCTTTCATGTCTGAACCCACAAGGTAAAGATCATGGATCTACTTATTGATGGCAACTTGAATATCCTCTCCACATCTTCTGCCAATCCGGTGATCAAAATTGTACCAACGTCGTCACAACTGCATTAAAAATTCATAGCACAAGTAAAGTTCACAACACTTGGGGCCTCTAAGCATGAGCAAATTGCATATCTACTTAGACACCATCACTAACTACTATACTATATTTCTAGGTGTGCCATGAGAGTAAAAGCAAAACTAATTAGCAAGTAACTAATTAGTCACATAGCACCTGAATCCAATAAATGAACCACTAACTACTACACTAACATATAATATCATCCTTCGGTAATGCACTCACTCTAAAGTGGCTTGAAAGCAAGCACGCAGTCATAACATTGTCTGTACATTATAATTTTATTATGTAGTATACTCATGTCTGGAGGATAAACACAAAATTTTAGCTCTTTGCTCTAAATATCACCTGTATGTCCGCAACTTAAGGCTATTGTATTGGGTGATAATAATTTTTCAATAATTTCTAATAATTGACAACTAAAGGAATAATTAACTACCTTGTTTTTAAACAATTCCAAATAAAGGAATAGTGTTCTAAAACCTGTGCCAATAGTACATATAAATCTACAAGCCATTAATCAATTAAAGGCTAATATCCTCCTTTTTTGTGCTCGATAAACATATCTCTAAATTAATCCGACATAAAAACTGAAATTTTAAAATAATTAGAACAAAACTAATGTTGGTTAATTGTCATCACCGTGAATAACTTCACCTCGACCTGGAAAATGGAATCAACCTCTAGCAGTAGGCAATGCCTGACCAAGAACAGAAAATTTGTCAATTAAGATCTACAATACCCCGACCCTTAAATACTTCTAATTCGACACCTCCAAATTCTTCCTTCTCTTTCTTACCACCCTCTTATCCCTCCCTCCCGATCTCTCTATTTCTCTAATTAGTTTTACACATTTTAAGAAAGCCAAACTATTTCTATTTCCTCATGTTTCCCACTCCCTTCTCCATCTTTTTTTTTTTTTTTTTTGAAAAGAAAAGAGCCACAGACTATATTAAATCCAACTCCACCAAAGTTTGTAGACTTTGTGGAAAAAAATTCGTACAAACAAATTCAGAATCCACAGCAACATCCCATCTAGCTACGGAATGTGCCACAGTATTTCCATCTCACTTCTCCTAATTTTATGCTTCACTCCTTCCGTAAGATAATATGTAGGATAATGTATCCAATTGAGTTTGATATTTATTTTTGGAGCAACTATCTCATTTCAATTCTAATCATTTTCACTACATTATTTTAATTCTCCTACTTCTACACCTCCAACCTCTTTTCTCTTTTAGCTTCCACCCTCTCCTTCCTCCCTTCCTCCCTCCAATCATATCAAAAATTTGATAGATCTACCCAAAACTTCTCTAGTAATTCAACTTATACCACTCTAACAATGATGTTACTGGTATATTCCTTCCCCCACAACTGAAAAAACCAAAATGATATTCTGAATATTTATTCACATTTGTAAGATCCACTTTAATAAAAACTAATTAAACAAAAATTGAATCCCAAAAAGAAAAGACATGACAAAACCCAAACTATTAAACGCGAGAAATGTCAATTCAGAAGGGGGGACTTCTAGCACGCATTTACCAGCTTCTATGCCATGCCTAGCAACAAGGAAACTTAGCACAACAAAATGAAGAGATCAATGGGAAGAAGAAAAAAACTCTAGAAAGCACCCAACTAAGTGAATAACAGAAACACAATAAAAGCAGTTGATATTAGTGCCAATTCAAAAGGGGAACTAAACAGACCTGCAAAAAGCTTCTTCACGACCACATGAGGAAGAGTGTATAATAGGCGCTACAACATATGTAGGATCTGAAATTACAATGAGAATGATTATAATGAGAATGATAAAACTCAAGTATGCTGCTCTTGTAAACACGGAATGTAGGAATTCACCTTTTGGTGACGCAGCTACAATATATAGAGAGCCTGTAAGATCAACTGTAATGACTGTTGGCACAAATGGAGGCAGACAGGCAGGCAGACAGCACCACAGAACAGCAGCCTATATATTGAGTTTTCAGTTTAAAGTGATATCATAGTTATTCTTTTTACGGAAGATAATAGTTCAAAAGAGGGCAATAAATCTATAATGGATTAGGCCAGAAGGAGAGGTTACCAGGGGCAACATTCCCCGAACATCAGTCACCAAGTCATTTCTGTACTGAATATATCAGCAAAAGCACCCTACAATGCCAATATAAAAAAAGCTCATATTTGAGTAAATAGATTTTGATCCACAGTTCAATTTTGGAAGTTGAAAGACTTCATCTAGGCGTGCATTCTACTCTGTCCACCTTTTTTCTTGTGTATATCAGTATATGGCTCAAATTTTAGGCTGCCCTAGGCTACACAAGCTAGTAAATGGGTTTTGGAATGTTGTACTATGAAATCCTCCATCACATTAAGGCAGGTCGCGTCCCCTTTCCTAACTATAGACAAAACCCCGCAAACTCCATGAACTTCAATGAGTATTAACTGAACAAACCTTGAGGAACAAACTGATGTTACAAAGAAAATAATACTCAAGACATTTTATAGGTAAAACCGTAAATATAAAATCAAAGAAACAATCCCAGTACTAAGATTTACTATTTCAATCCTCCATTGAGCCAGAAAAGAAAAAACTAATGCTTTAATTTGGAGGATTAAATTAAAGGTTCCCTGAAAATGCAATGCAGTATCTGCTTTGATGCAAATTCAATGGTTTCAATGCCTAATCTAGCAATTTGGTACCTAATGGAAAAAATTTTGCGCATTAAGCACCCACTTCCCCCCTCCCCTCAAGAATTAATCTAAATGGAATAAAAAAAAAAAGGGACAAAATTTCTTCGTTTATTTAACTTTCTGCTTTGCAATTACCTTTTCAGGCAGTTTCAGGTATCTCAGGTTGCATTAAAATCCCAACCCCAAGTTAGCCTAGAACAGCCTTTCGGTTCCTTCATCCTTCCTTGTAACTCCAATCTAATGGAATTTCTTGTGCAAATTCAATGGTTTCAATGCCTAATCTAGCAATTTGGTACCTAATGGAAAAAACTTTGCGCATTAAGCACCCACTTCCCCCCTCCCCTCAAGAATTAATCTAAATGGAATAAAAAAAAAAAGGGACAAAATTTCTTCGTTTATTTAACTTTCTGCTTTGCAATTACCTTTTCAGGCAGTTTCAGGTATCTCAGGTTGCATTAAAATCCCAACCCCAAGTTAGCCTAGAACAGCCTTTCGGTTCCTTCATCCTTCCTTGTAACTCCAATCTAATGGAATTTCTTGACCATGGCTTGTGTAATGTTGCATTGTAGGGTGCTTTTGCTATCAAAGCAGATACTGCATTGCATTTTCAAGGAACCTTTAATTTAATCCTCCAAATTAAAGCATTAGTTTTTTCACCAAATAACCCCGACAAATCATGAGATTCACCATATACCCTCAATGTTCCAGATATTCACCATATACCCATGAGTTTTCGAAAATGTTCACCAAATACCCTTTTTCTAACTAACGTTAACTTACCGTCAGCTTTATTTACCATTTTGCCATTATTAATCCCTAACCCTAAAATCTAAACCCTAACCCTCCTCCCCTCCCCCCCCCCCCCCCTCCCCCTCCCTCCCCCTCCCATCCCCCTCCCTCCCCCACTAGCCCAGCCCCTCCCCCTTCCCTCCGCCGCAACCCCTCCCCCCCGTCCCCCTACCCGGCGAACCCCTTCGATTTATCTCTCCGACGCACTCACACCGGCGCACCACCAAAACAACAACACTGCGCGGGGCCTTGTCGGCTTTTCCTTGGTGTTCGCACCACCAAAACAACAACAACGATGGGAGAGAGAGAAACGCCATTATTTTGTGTATGGGAGAGATAGATCGAAGGGGAAGGGGTGGGGCCTGCAGAATTTCTCGCCTGAGTTGCGGAGATCTCTCGCCCGAGTTGCGGAAATTCGAGGTGGGGGTAATTCGGGGGGGGGCTACGAAAAATCGTCAATTAACTTCAGGTTGGGACTCGGGTCGGGCGACGAAAACCCGTGCTTCGTGTGGTGCTTGTGGTGGTTGGAAGTATACCGGCGTGGGGTGAGTTGGGGGCTGCAGCGAAGGGGAGGGGGAGGGTGGTTGGGCTGGCATGGAGGAGGGGGAAGGGGGCTGCAGCGGTGGAGGGGAGGGAAGAGGGTGGGTTAGGGTTTAGAATTTAGGGTTAGGGTTTAGATTTTAGGGTTAAGGGTTAATAATGGCAATATCGTAAATAAAGCTAACTGCGACTTAACGTCTGTTAGAAAAAGGGTAGATGGTGCACAGTTTTGAAAACTCAGGGGAATATGGTGAATATCTGAAATATTG
This sequence comes from Beta lomatogona, assembly GCA_947646795.1. NCBI lineage: Eukaryota > Viridiplantae > Streptophyta > Magnoliopsida > Caryophyllales > Amaranthaceae > Beta > Beta lomatogona. The sequence goes on from CANSNZ010001320.1 coordinate 454,799, forward strand.
ATGGTATATGGTGAATTTCGTGATTTGTCGGCGGTATTTGGTGAAAAAATTGTTTAACCTTTATAGTCAAGACCAGGTAAAAAGAATAATTCGTAAATCAGCTTCCATTATCTCTCATTCTTCTCTATTCGGTTTCCATCATAATGCAAGGATTCACACCAAGCAATAGAAATTATTCAGATGCTTAGTTACAACATATTATAACAAAGTCAGTTGTTCTACAATAAAAATACAGCTCCTAAGGTAGATCGAAGAACTTCTTAGCATCGAATATTCGCTGCATCATTTGATGTTTGTCTCTCTTTTGACTGTGCTGCAAAAACAGAAAAACTAAAATAGTATAATAAAATTACACTATCGTCTTATTGTATCTCTAGTCATCTGGGAACTGCCTGGTAAGACACGAGAAGAGGCTGCAGTCCATTAAAAAGTGATGAGTGATGACAGTTATGATACCATGTGTTGGGCCCAGATTTTTCACTATTGGCGACAAGTAAATTATTCTTGAAATGGAAGGTAAGTGCTGGCAGTTATCAAATCATGGGAGATAGATTTTTATCAAGAGGGCCCACTAGCAAGTGGTTGGCGGAAAATCAGGGGGAAGTTGGAGATAACAAAGGAATTGCCTATCTTCAAGGGAGCTGGGCAGCATATCTAAGGAGAGGCTTTAGGTTAAATATAAGTATAAATAGCTAATTGATGTACTCTAGTTTTATTCATTCAAATGCTCTCTCATAGCTCAAACTGTATCTCTTTCTCTCTCTCTCTAGCCTCTACTCATTCTCAATACTCCAGAGCTAGTATTCCTTCTCTCTCCATTAATTCTTTACCAAGTTACTGTGATAAATATTGTACTCAAGTGCCAACATTGACGGCGACATCTTCATAGTGGATTGGTGATCAAGAGTATCACCCGCGGTTTTTCTCATCATTTGGGTTTTCCGCGTCAACAATTATTTGTGTTCTTAATCTTTTATTTATATTCTTATTATTCGTTATTTATTTCATATCAAATTTGAATATTGTTCTTGTTGTTGGCTCCCCAATACCTTTTGCGTACTTGGTACAAAATCGGCATAAACAATTTGTAGCCCACTGTGGGGCCTTCAGCAAGATCTCTATACATCGTTTATCACTTTCTTTTTGTCTACTATTTCGTTTGTGCCTTCTCTTTTAGTCTGTGTTTGCAATGGCAGGAGATTGGGTAACCACTCAAGAAGTCATAGACGAACTCAACCGCATTAAGGCTGCTATGGCTGAATTGCATAATAGCTATGTCGCATCATGCATAGAGAATCAAAGCCTGAAATCTGCTCAAAAGTCCAAAGGCTCTAAGTGCCGCAACATAGGCGATATCTCCAAAATGCCTGGCCTGGACGGAGGCCTATTTGAAACTCCTGTGGGCCACAACATTCCTGCCCACGGCGATGATTCAGAAGGAGATGCTGACGCCGACATCATTGGAGACCAGGCCAAGGGGCAACCGCGTTCCGTCGCCGACGATCCCATCCAGCAGCGTCTTCAGCAGCTAGAAGACAAGATCGCCAGAATCCCCGACGTTCCTCGCCCTATGGAGAAAGCGACGCCGAACAGTTATACGGACTCACCTTTTGCTGATTTCATTGCCATGGTCGAGGTTCCAAAGCGGTTCTCCGTCCCAACCATGAAGTTGTACGACGACACTACAGATCCAAATGACTACGTCGCTCAATACAAACAAGGGATGATCACCATCTCAATTTCTCGTAGCATGCGCGAGGCATGCATGTGCAAAGGATTCAGATCGACGTTGACTGGACCAGCCCTGCAGTGGTTCATCCACCTTGGCAATTGCACTATCTCTTCCTTTGCTTAATTGATTAATATTTTTGATTTACAGTTTGCTAGCAGTCGTAAGATGGAAAAAAAGGCTAGTGACTTACATAGAATCTTGTAGAATTCTGATGAATCCTTGAAAGAATTTGTTCACAGGTTTAACAGGTAAAGGTGTCGATTCCAAATTGCGACATTAAGACAGCGATTGAAGCTTTCTGATGGGGACTGGATGAAGACTCTGATTTGTGTACAAAGAACTTACCAAGTATCCCTGTCCAACGTTCGAGGATGCTCAAGCCAAAGCCTTGGCCCACATCCGGTTGGAGGAAGATATGCGGTCAAGAAAGGAATTCTATGAAGTCGACAGCAGGAAATCGGCGCCAAACAAAGAAAGTTTGTGGCGTCCAAAGCCTTATGATCGTCCACAACAAGTTCATAGCGTTCGTCACACTCATCAAGCCAACGACTGGAAAAGCGATCCTAGTTGGACGTCGTCGAAAAATTGATGCCGACCTTAGTAAAATCTCTGTGACGGCGACTGTCAGTTGGACGTCGTCAATTATTTCATATCTCAAGGAGGGTAATTAAGTTCCCCGAAGTTGGAACGTCGTCCATCTAAAACTCTATCACTTTTAATCGTATTATGTTCAAAACAAAAGGGACGCCACTACAGGTAAGTAACCAGCAAGTTAAATTACGTTATTCCATTTTATTTTGTTCTCAGCATATTCGATTTCCTTCGTATTTTAAGCATTATTTCTTTTTATATTATACTGACTTGAGCCTCGGAGGACCGTTGGCTTCGCCAACGATCATCTCACCTTTGTTGTATGAAGACAGGCATGGGGGACGAGGATTCGTTGACAGTCAACTTTGAGACAATCGAACACTACAAGGTTCACATTCACCTGACGCCAACATCAGCGTCGACGGCGACCTTTATTATGACGACGACAGTTTTAAGCTGGGGCATCAAGGTTTGACGGTGTTCAAGTGAACACAAAATGACTTCTATACAAAAACGGACACACACCTTAAGAAGTGATCACAATAACATACAAAACACCACGCGCAATTAATTAGAAGAGGCAATTCAGCCCTTCGTAGCAATTAATACTGCAAGTGGTTTCAAACTTCAAAGGTACCTACCTTAGTTTTAAAAAGCGCGCCTTGGGCGCGCCTAGGCGAGGGGCGAGTCCAGGCGTGAGGAAAATCGCATCCGAAGACCTAGGCGAAGCGACCTACGAGAGGCGCAAGGAGGCGCCAGGCGATCGCCTTGGACGCTTACCGGGAAAACGCGAGAGAGAGGGAGGAGATTTGAGTTTGGAACTAGAAATCATCAAATTTCCTGTAAATTAAAACTTACCCATGCTTTAGGAGTTAAATTCGAGCAAGATCGAGCATTTAATTGCATAAAATTGCTTCAATTTGAACCCTAAATCAAAAATCCCCAAATTTATGAAACCCTAATTCCCAGAATTTGGTAAAAGTTGACAATCGAAGGTCAATCTTCATGACAGTGACCGCCGACCAGACTGCTCCATGGTTACTGGCGGTAAAATTTTCCGGTAGCCGTCGCCGGTAAGGCAGTTTGCAGATCAGCCGTGATTTGCGATGATCTTCTCTTCGAACTTTTTGTTAGGGTTCCTTGATCCAACTGCAGTGAGCATGGGCAGTTAAATTTAATTACTTTATTCTATTTTGAGTTGTGAGTTGTACCCCACTCTCAACTCCCTAGATATGTTTTTTTTTTTTTTGAAAGACTCAACTCCCTAGATAAGGAATAATGACTTCACGTGTTTTCTTTTGCTCTCTTTCTATTTTTCTTTTTTCTTTTTTCTTCTTTCTTTTGTCTTTTTCTTCTTTTCCTCACATCTCCTTCTCTTCTGTTATGTGCTCATTTTCGTTTTAAAAAAAAAATAATAATAATAACTGTGCTCATTTTTGCTGCACTTTTTATTTTCTTGACAAACCTTACTTCAGATCCTGTTCTTCTTAGAACTGTTCAGAATTTTTTTTTAATACTAGTAGGTGGTATTTTTAATAGCTAATGTTACTATCAGCAGGTATATTTTTTAATTACAGCAGTTAATACTTTGTTAATTATTATGTGTTTTGAGTGTAAAATATGTTTTATAATTTCAATTTAAGGTTTATCACTAAAGGTGCGCCTCGTCTACGAGATGCGCGCGCCTTCGCCTTGCGCCTTGCGCCTCTCTTCGCCTTGCGCTTTGCGCCTCGGTGCGCCTCGCGCCTTTTAAAACTAAGGTACCTACACACATACATACATAAGGGCCCCACACTTGATGACATATCCTGGATGACAATGTTGAGTTTTAAAACTAAACCTCTAGTCACGATGGAAAAGTCATATACATACGTACATACATACAACAAGCCATGCATAATTAATAGGAAGTGGCAACTTAGCCCTTCAAGGCAATTAATATTGCAGATGGCTCCAAACTTACATACTTACAAACATACATTTGCATAACACCCAAAAAAGATATGCAACGACTTTTATACATAAAAACTAACACTGAAAACTACTTTGTCTCCATGGCATCTTTGTCCTATGCAACAGGGGCAGATTCAACAGTTGTCGCCGTCTCAGCAGCGGCAGCGATGTCAGGAAGCAGGTCGTCGAGAGTTCCAAAAGTAGCAAGGAACTTATGGACGTCGTCTTCTAGAGTTCATGACGCCGTTTGACCTTCCATGTATTGCTTCATTAGCCTCGTCTTGGTTTTCCTTCCCCATTATACTCGATTTGGATCTCAGCAGTTCGCGCGTCCAGTGCTTCCTTCAATGACATCATCTCAGCATTCTAGACGCTCAATTCCTCCTTCAGCGACGTCACTACAGCAAAAGTGACGGCGGCAGATGGTTTCAGTCTTTGCTCTCTTCCTCTTCTGCATCCTTTCCAGCATTTTTTTTCCCTTGGGAGGTTGACGCCAGGAGACTTGCTTTTGGTAGACATGGTGTTTTCTAATGACAGCGTACCAAAATAAGAACGGAAGCTAAGTAAAGACTGAATGACGGCGTCCGAATTGAACAAACAGTGTACTTGAAGCCATTTGAAGGGGAAGATTTGGGGAAGAGTGTAATTGATGCCACTTCCCAAGACGGTTGTGCAGTGGAACATCAATTAAGGGCAATTGTTGGGCCCAGATTTTTCACTATTGGCGGCAAGTAAATTATTCTTGAAATGGAAGGTAAGTGCTGGCAGTTATCGAGTCATGGGAGATAATTTTTTATCAAAAGGGCCCACTAGCAAGTGGTTGACGGAAAATCAGGGGGAAGTTGGAGATAACAAAGGAATTGCCTATCTTCAAGGGAGCTGGGCAACAGATGTAAGGAAAGGCTTTAGGTTAAATATAAGCATAAATAGCTAATTGATGTACTCTAGTTTTATTCATTCAACTGCTCTCTCATAGCTCAAACTGTATCTCTCTCTCTCTCTCTAGCTTCTACTCTCAATACTCCATAGTTAGTATTCCTTATCTCTCCAATAATTCTTTACCAAGTTACTGTGATAAATATTGTACTCAAGTGCCAACATTGACGGCGGCATCTTCATAGTGGATTGGTGATCAAGAGTATCACCCACGATTTTTCCGATCATTTGAGTTTTCCGCGTCAACAATTGTTTGTGTTATTAATCTTTTATTTATATTATTATTATTCGTTATTTATTTCATATCAAATTAGTATATTGTTCTTGTTGTTGACTCCCCAATACCTTTTGCGTACTTGGTACAAAATCGACATAAACACCATGTACTGGTTCCACAATATAGGAAAAAGCAGTTCTAGATTTGCTTTTAGAGCTGATTTTACCATGCATGAAGTAAATATACGATTCATAAAATAATCTTAATCATTCACAAGTGAGGAATTTAAGAAACCAAGCTGATGTACGAGAAGCATTCCACAATAGTATAACATAGCTATCATTCTTTAATGAACCAAGCTCCACATAAGAAGTCATGACAAGGGCACTATAACATACATCATCAAGCCTAGAGCTTGCTTATCGGTGTTTAAGCGTATTTTTATACAATTATATTGGGACAGAAAATGTTTCACGCACATGTAATAATAGTTATAGTGACAACAATTATTCATAGCAATAAATGTGAAACTTGAATGCTTTAGGCTTACCTTTCCTCAAAAGAAAGGGGAATAAGCTGAACAGAAGAGATGAAGAAGCGACAGCAGCGGCATACAATAGTAGCAACAACAACACCTCCAGAACACTGGTGGCGGTGGCGAATCGCCGAAAGCACATGCATTCAACAGGGACAACAATGAGCAATAGCACAACAAGCACCGCAACAATAATTCAAGAAGGAAAAATGGCAACAACAATTAAGAGAGAGAAAAACCTGGCTGAATTTGGTCTGAAGTTGAAAGCTGACCAATTTACTTTCACCAAAACATTAAATTTTCCAATTTAGCCAAACCCTAAAACAAAATTTGATGTCATCAACACTACAGCAGACCAAAATTTATTAAATCGATTACCAAATTCCTACTCAAATTAGATGTGTTGTACACTAGAAAAAATAACAGTAAAATCACCATAAACGGACTTAGAGTGAAAAGCTCTGAGGAATAAGATTACAAATTGAAACCCTAACCTTTTCGTGTTTGAATTTGGTACATATATTGCCGAACTCTATGTCGATTCTACAACGCTCTTACTCTCTGTTCTGGCAAATAAGAACACTGAGAGACCTCGCATGCCAAAAAGCGCCATTATATTGCAGCTCAGATTTGTGGGAGAATTTCTATAAAGGGGGAAGAGGGGAGGATGAGGAAAGAGAAAATGAGATGGAGAGAGCCAAAGGTTTTAGAAGCAAGAGGACAAAGGAGGAAAAAAGGAAAAGCAGATCGAGGTAAAAAACAAGGAAGCCAAAGGAAGGCTCATTTCCTTATGAACGGTAAATTTCAGCACTTTTAGACTCATATCACTATTTATAAGGAAAAGAGGGGAACTTCTTGCTTTTAATACGTTTAAGACACTTTTGGGTTTGGCTATTCGGACTGCTCTCCCCTTGGGTCGGACCAATTAAGACCGTGGTATGTTTCATCATTGGATCCTTAAATGGGGAGACACGATTATGTATCTATAGAAGCCCCATACTGAGGTTCAGGAAACCGATAGTCAATGTACACGGTGTCGGGACGAAGAATGATTCTAAACGCTCTGCAGTTTAGAACTGATCTATAACCGTCGGTCTCTGCAAAACAAAGTTATTATGCAGGACAATAACTACAAGCAATTTGATTACCTGTAGGGAAAGATGTTAGCAGATAGGTGCAAACAACTCACATAAAGTACATAATGATGCAAAGATGCAAACTTAGGCTCTCTAAGGATGCATGAGACGCTATGCAAGGATCAGGGTTATGCAAAGCTAAGGAAGGTGAAATGTCATTCCCTAGGTTTAGTTTTCATCTCTATGTAAACCCTAGTTAAGTGTTCGGACTATAAAAGTTCAACCCTAGGTCTAGTTTGCATCTCTATGTAAACCCTAGTCAAGTCTTCAGACTATAAAAGTTCAACCTTAGGTCTAGTTTGCTTCTCTATGTAAACCCTAGTCAAGTCTTCGGACTATAAAAGTTCAACCCTAGGTCTAGTTTTCATCTCTATATATGTAAACCCTAGTCAAGTCTTCGGACTATAAAAGATCAATTCATGTCCTAGGTCTAGTTTGCATCTCTATGTGAATCCTAGTCAAGTCTTCGGACTATAAAAACTCAAACCTAGGTCTAGTTTGCATCTCCATGTAAGCCATAGTCAAGTCTTCGGACTATAAAATATCAATTCATACCTTTAAGCCTAGACTGCTTGCTATCACGTAAGTTCAAAGTCTAGTCCAGTCTGCTTGCATAGTCCGGTCCAGTCCAGTCCAGTCCATATCTGCATATGCATATAGTTAGGCCCATGTCAGCATCATGGTCAAGCCCATACTAGTCCAAAACCATACCCATCTATAATCATACCCATTTCTTATCATTTCCCATTTCTCATTTTCATTTCCCATTTTCATTTCCTAATTTCATTTCTCATTTCCATTTCTCATTTTAAAAAATCATTTCTTGAAACTTACAAGCGAAGTCCACTCGATTCTGTTCATGATCCGGTCGAGAGGTTACAACTTAGGAAAGCCTGATGGAGAAACAAAAGTTGAGCCTACTCTAAAGCTTATCAAGCGCATTATCACCACTCCAACTTCATTTAGAGTCATGAAGATTATTTTTCACCGCGTTTACAATAGTGGTGTGATCACTTCTCTAGGGTCTACTCTGAACCCTACACATGAAAGAAGTCCAAATGATGAAACCTAAACTTTTACTGCAAATTCCACCTGACATCTAGTGTCAAATATGCGCTGCGAAACATGGTCGATGGCGATAGACTGCTAATACTTCGTACAACGAGAATTAGCATCACCAACAACCCCTTGCGTAGGGCATCAACAATTCAAAGGCTTATTCTTTTATTTCTGGTTTATTTCCTAGGATGAGTCAGAGAATCCTTACCTAAGCCATTTATGTCATTTCCCATCGAGTCCCTTTTCATTTCATTTTATTTTTCTTTTTGTTTTTATTGGCCTTTCACTATCATCTATGCTTCAAATTCGATGATGAAACTCGAATCAGATTGTATCTAATGACCCTGATTAATATAAAATAAATCAAAAATTAAAAAAAATAAAATGAAAAATGGACATACTTTGGATTATGAGTTATTTCCTTCTCTTCTCCATCACCTTCCATAAGCTATCATCAATAAGTCACCTCCATGCAATCCAAAATAAAAAAAATCCCTTAAACCATCATCCTCCATGATCCTTAGCCATATAACCTTTCAAAATCAAAGCTCCACAAATATCCTTCAAACCTTACAATATCCTAAACCATAAGAACTTGTGTGCAGGGCCGTCTTGCAGATTTATGGGGCCTTGTTCTAAAATGGAAATTGGGCCATATTATATATATATGTATATATATGTATATATATATACTACTTCAACATAACAAATTATTTTTGTAAACACCAAAAGATTCAAATGTTTATTCAAATCAATAACAAATTAAACTTTATAACAACCTTCTATCTAAAAAGTGTGGTTATCGTAGCATTCTTTGAAGCAAATTATCAATTAAATCTTCATATTCTACCCTCAGAGTATAAAAAAGATTATTAAGCTAACAAATAAAAAATAAAATAAGTATTTTGAAGCATAATTGCTATTCATAAAGTACCTTCACAAGAATTGGTGCCATTCTGTTTTAGACACTCAGTTATGTGCTTGGGTAACATGACAGAGAAAGATATCCACAACAACCATACCAAGATTATTTTCTTCAATTCAATATGGTTGGAAGGAAAGCCTGAAGTCAAAAAAATGTGCATAGATTTCAGAAGAACAGTTTGATGCAAAAAAGAAGTGGCTAAGATGGATTTTTGGCTTCTACGTACCTTCAAGATGTTTGCTGGATATTAGCCAATGCAGCATTATCTTTTTGCAATTCACAATGTCCATCTACTCCATCATCAGCAATCAGTTTGTATTTGAAAAGATATGCAAATATACAAATAAAAAATAAGACACTTATTATGCAGATTAGACAATATTCTCCAGCAGACAAAGAAAAAAACAAGCGCATAATTGCAAAAAAAAAATCAAAATACTACTTAATTACATAAAAATTCAAGCACATAATTGCAGAAAAATAAAATCAAAATACTATTAATTGTAGAACAATTCAGTCGCATGAATTCAAGAGCATATCTGCAAAAAAAAATAAAGACACTAAATTGCAGAAAAAATCAGTCGCATAAATTCAAGCAAGAAAAATAAAAATAAAAATACTACTTACTCGAATTCAAGATCGACAATTCGTCAATTGGAGACTTCGAACTTTATTGAATACTACTCCTTTTTCATGTATTGATTGAGAATTGGGAAGTAGATGAAAAATGCAAGGTAATTGTTGCTGCCATTAATAATGAATGACAATCTCAAATTGGGTAAAAATAAATTATTTCCTGTTTGTGAGAGAAAAATACCACAAGATAGAATGAATCAATGCTATGGATTAGTTTATTTTCGGGATGATAAAATTTGAAGCAAGAATCGAAGAACTGAAGAAGTTAGAAAGTTAAAGTCTTGACTCTTGAAGATATGGAAACTTGAATTTTTTGGTGGAAGAGATTGAGGAAGGTGAATCACCTGATTACGTAAATTACGAGAGAGACTGCTGGAGAGTGAATGCAGAAGGCGGGCTATCTTTACTTATTTACCATTTACAAACTACAAAGCATTAGACATATATTGGGCCCTCCAAATAAAACCAAAATCTTTTGGACTGGGGGCCCTGTGCAAAGGAGCTCTTTGCACACCCCCAGCTACGGGCTTGCTTGTGTGCAAGCCTTACTACATAAAAAAAAAAAAATCAAAAATCAATGCCAGGCAAAAATAAAAAAAGTGAATGAATTCAAAGTGCAAAAAAAAGCAAAAGCGAAAGAAAACGCACAAGAATAAGCAATACAAAAGCAAAAGCCATAGGCAAATAAATAAAAAGTCACGCTATGGGGCTTGCACACAAGTTCTATCCCCCATTCAAATTCTTCAATCCATCAAAAACTTTAACCCATGCAACTCAAAGCCATGATCGTACCTTAGCCTAATTAATTGAATCTTCATCAAACCTAAAGTCTCCAACCTTTCAACATTTCATCAACCCTAACTCCTTTACCAAGGTATGTCCAACCCCGCTAGGTTGAAAACCCAAACGGGCAGCCTAGGCAAAAGTTAGGGCACAAAAAAACAAGTTCAATCGGATCCATAACTACGAATGGTTTGATTCCGCAAGGATACGTAGGAATCCTCATCTCGTGGTCCGACCTCTTCAATAAAATAAATTAATCAAGGTCTATTGATTTGACTTTCTAAAATTCAGGAGCGTACTATTTCTAAATCCAGACATAGACTCGAGTCTGAACCTAGCCACGTCAAAGCCTTTCCCACCTACCTTCATACGAGTCATAAATTTAAACCTTTTATTTTTCAATCCCAAACTCTCCTTTTCCTTGAAGGACTCTCCGGTAATTCCATGGTTTCTGGCGATATCTAACTTTGCTTGTGTCAACTCCCCAAAGAAGAATCCCCAACAAAGAACTCTGAGTGCTCAAGATAGATCAAGTACATTCCAATCAAGGCTCATAATGCCTAATCCAAAACAAGCTTACCCAAAGTGGGGGCTTCCTATATATGTGGTGGTTCCTCCATATCAAACCCCTAAGGAGTTGTAATCTGCGGATCTCACACTAGTAGCAAAACGACGATTTGCGTCGCCCCAAGTGCGTCGAATGTAAAGCAAAACGACGCAAAAGGGTAATTAGCGTCGCACGCAAAGAAGAGTGTGACGCACATCATGGGTAAATGAGCACCAATACGAGCTATATGCGTCGCACGTACCATAGGTGCGTTGCAAAAGCCCAATGTGCATCGGACCACCTGGAACATACGACGCAAATCGTCTCCTCCTTGAAAAAAGAAATTTCCACTATCTGCGTCGCATGGTACTTTGGTGCGTTGCAAAACCCCAATTTGCGTCGGACCTCATTGCTTATCCGACGCAGATCCGCGGCCCACCAACCAAACATTTAACCTTAACCTACCGCGCCCCTAAAAACCTCTCAAATTCTCTCTCTCAAAACTCCAGCCTCTCAAATTCGCCCCTTCTCACATTCTCTCACTCTCAAATTCTCCTCTCGCACTCTCAAATTCTCTCTCCCACTCTCACTCTGTGAATCATCTTCCTAAAATTTACTCTCACTCTCACATCATCTTTTGTTTTATCTCTCTGCGAACGAACGAATTTTCTGGCGACTTCAGCGGACTACTTCAGCGCACTAACTTTCCGGCGAACGAATTTTCCTCTTTCTCCTCTTTGTTTTTCTCGAGAAACCATAAGGCCCGCCGCTTCTCCTATTTATTTTTCACTCATCACAGTTCATCAACCCATTTACGAATTGCACGCAGATCTGAGTTTTGTTGTTCTCCATTTTTGTTCCCCCATTTCAAAACATCAAACATGGGTGTTTCCCTTCTTCCATATCTCATAATAAGAACAAAAATAGATTGAAGAAGAAGAACGAAATTGAAGATGCTATTTCTGAAGGTGAGTTCTTTTTTTTTTTTGCTTTCCTTTTGGGGTTTTTTTCTGTGTTTTTGGGGTTCACTAGTAGAATAATTGCTTATTGCTGCGGTAGTATTGCTGCGGTTTTACCAATACGCAACAATATATCACGTAAAAAGAAAAGGTAAATTATAAAATAACCATATTGCTGCGGTTTTTCCCAAAAACCGCAGCAATATTGTTTCAACGAAATTTTTTTTAAAAAGTTTGACCATTTGACCACATATATTGCTGCGGTTTCTGGGAAAAACAGCAAATAATATTTTTTTAACACTACAAGAAAACCCATTTTTAGCAACGCCGAAAGTCGTTGCTTAAAACAGATTGTCGTTGCGAAAAATATTTATTGCAACGACAATTGTCGTTGCAGGGTCGTTGCGCGTATCGGCGTTACAAAAAAAAAGAACGACGACTTTTTCTCGTTGCTAAAGATGATTATTTCGTAACGACAGTTGTCGTTGCAATAAAAATGTCGTTGCCATACATAGCCTTAGCCATCCTAAACATACATATTTATGGCAACAAAACTAGTCGTTGCAAAAAAAAGGTTATTTGTATATAGCAACAAAATCATTGCAAAAGACTTAGATTTATTTTGCCAATGGCAAAGGTCGTACATTTATGGCAACAATTATTGCCGTTGCTATAAAGTTTTTATATATGGCAACAACTTTTGTCATTGCCAAAAACAAATTTAATGCAACAACATTAATGGTTGCAATTAGCAACTATTTATGGTTACAACTAGAGTCGTTGCAATAGATATTTATTTTGCAATGAAATGCTGCCTATTGTTAAAAACTATGATAATTGTTGTAAAGGGTTTCCTGGTACCGTGTACCTATGTGAAACCTGTTGTGCAAACCCATAACTACACTTCACAAAAAGTATTAAATCCATGCAAATTATTGAAATATATCATATATATGAAGTTTTCATATCCAAAAGAGTAATATATTCTCATCGTCATCCAAAATACTTATATCCATCCAAACTTACATTCAACAACATCCAAAAAATTTACATATTTCATCAAAAGTGGCGGGCCGCGCTTGTCGTGAACGCCACCCGGCCAAAGATAAAATTTCTCCTACTCTCTTTTACACTAAACTAGTATAAGGGAAGTAAGGTTCGTATCCACAGGGAAACGGGGACGAGTTCTATACTTAGCGTGCGTTAGTACCTAGAAGACTCTTAACGGTCGAGAAACCTAATAATAATATCAAAGGGGGGTTTCGAGTAGATTATAATTAAACTACAACTAACTAGCATATAAACAAGATGAGAAATCAATATAGGAAGATCTTGAATCCGATTAACATGCACTTCAATTCATTATCGATCATTGAACCTCGACTCTATTCATTTCCATAATTATCTATTGTTGAGAATTAATCTCGCATTCTCCTTATTCCTAGTTGAATAGCACGATCAGCGTGACTATAAAACCCTAACTAAAGGATAACCTAGTCCGATAGCGTCTAAGTTCAATCCAATAGCAGCAATAAACACGAGAGAACCAACGGGCACGTTAACGTCGTACAAGCGATAAACGTTCAGCGGTTGATACAATTTCCCCGAGAAATAACCAAGGCGATCTGCATCTAAGTTACTCCCTAGTTTGCTACTAATTGATAAAAGAATAAAACAATCCGATTCTATTCTTAAATCTAGCATTAGATTAATTACACAATCAAACTAGTAACGTTCCTAGCATAATCATGCAAAAACCATTGAAAGCAAGCATAGAAATTAAACCATAATCAAAGGAAATAAATAAGAAGAAAGATCTCACAATAATGCTTGAAGCTCCATATTAATCTCGTTAAGAACGGTTCGAGCTACAATCGGCATAGCAATAGCCAATCCCATAATTGAAATCTACGAAGACTAAACTCGAAAACAAAAACTAAAAAGAGAAGAGAAGAAGAGAAGAATGGAGTGTTGGATATTCTCTCTCCTCAAATGTGTGTGTCTTAGGTCAAAAAAACTAAGTTTAGTATTTATACTAAGGCTCAAAAGTAAGCCGTCATTTAGACCGCCATAGGGGTCGCGAGGTGCGGTGCGGGTCGCGCCGTGCGATGAGCTCGCTTCGCAACGAGTGAAGAATTGGCGAAACCACGCGGGTCGCACCGTGCGAGAATCCTCGCGAGGTGCGAGCGGAGGTCGCGAGGTGCGACCATGCTCGCGAGGTGCGAGCTTCGGCGCCGGGCGGCGGGCGTTGGGCGCTTGGACGAGCGGCGGGCGACGAGCTTGGGCGAGGCCGCTGGGCTGGCGATGCTTGGGCTCGCGATGGTCGGCGATGATGCTTAGGCTTGCGGTGATCACGGAGCTTGGCTCGGATCAAATGCACTTCACCTTGGAAGCTCGGAATACATGGCGTTAACACAAATTATCTCGAAGCTCCGAACTTCCGCTAAGAGCTAAATAAGACACGAATGTTAACAATTACAATCAAACCCCTAGCAAAGTGCACCTAAAATACCACAGAACATCGTATAACTTGGCGCATCAAATACCCCCGCACTTGAACTTTACTCGGCCTCGAGTAAACTCAAAATGAGGATCACCAAATGAATCATCACCCAAACTAACGACACCAAAATGTGAGCTCAAATCTGAAGGATCTCAAAGGAATTGAACTCGCTCCAACGCCCGATCAAAATGACAACTCGCCTAAAACCTCAAAAGATAAACACTACTACTATTACAACCAACCTATATAAGCAAGCTATGGAACAAAGACAAAAAGGGATAAATTCCATGCTTACTCCCAAAAACAATAAACCAAAAGAAAGTGAAAGCCAAAACAAATCTCGGAAATGAGTTTCCAAAGTGTATCATTTCTCTTAATCTCTCATTTTGCTAAGAGCCCTTTCGGGTTTTCATCCTAGCTTCTCACATTTTTTATCTCACCATCTTACCCGCTCAATATAAGCCACTTTTTTTTTTGCATAAGTTGCCCTTTGGGTTTTAACCTATCCGGGCCCCCATTTTTGCTGAGTCGCCCACCCTTGTGGGTTTTCAACTCGGCGGGATTCTTTTCATCATTTTTTTTTTTTTTTTTTTTTTTTTAAATTAAAAGTAATAAATACAACATAGATACATGAGAGTGAGAATTCCCTCCCCTACTTAAACGACACATTGTCCTCGATGTGTCGACAATTAAAAGAAAAAGTAGGCGAAAATGGGGGAAATGTGAAAATCGGGTAAATCGAAGATCGAAATCTCAAAACTCTTGAAAAGCAATCCGTCAAACTCAAATTTCTTAACAACACCAACTCGAATCTCTACTCAACTCACGACCCTCTCCTCGAATCACTCAAACAAATGACAAATTCAAATTTTGTTTAGATTTTTGAGATTTGCTCCTAGCTTAAGAGATCGAAAAGATACATTAACAATCTCGACCCTCTAGTTGTACCGACTCCTAGCTATTGAAGTCCTCCCACGGATTTCCTTTTGTGGATTTTGGTTATAAGTGAATTAAGATTGGTTGTGGATCTTTTTAGTGGGTGGTTGGTGGGTGAAGAAAATTTGTTGTGGTGGTGGAAATTTGATGAAAAATAAAGAGAAAGAAAGAAAATAAAGGGGTCTCGGGGTTTCGGGGTTTCGGGGTGTTGGGGTCTCGGGTTGCCTCCCGAGAGCGTGTTGTTTAAAGTCGTTAGCTCGACTTAATACCTTAAGCTTAAAAATTGGGCTTGTGCTCCATATGTGACAATGGGCGCCATGTCAACCTCATTCGAGTACTGCAAAACAAACGGAGTAGAACTCTTGCAATGCATCGTTGGTGGTACACTTTCAAAACAAGGTGGTAAATCGGGAGGCTTTTTCGCTCTTTCAACTCGGCCCCATAACTGCATGTTAGTGGGAGAGGCACGATCCTCAACCAAGACATCATCAACATTTATCGACTCATCGACATGCTCAATATCAAGAACATCATGCAAAACGAGTGACAATGTTAATAGAGTAAAGAGGGTTATCATCCTTGATCAAAGGCTTAGAATCATCGATTTTAAACGCCTCTACCTTTCCTCGAATTCCATGGTCAAAGAACCGGCGAACATCAATTTTAGTGCAAGATGTTTTCAGAAAGGTCGCCCAAAGGATGGGGGCGGCATGCTTATCGTTCCATCTCCAAAACATAAAAATCGCGGGAAATTTCAATTTCCCAACGTAACTAACACATCCTCTAATTTACCCTAGGATAAACATTGGATCTATCGGCTAATTGAATCACCACACGGTTTCATGCAAATTGCCAAGTTTCAAAGACTTATATAATGAATATGGAATCACATTAATTGACGCACCTAAGTCTAACATGGCTTTAGGAAACATGGTGTCACCTATAGTACGGGGGATGGTAAACATGCGGTCCTTGACTTTTGAGGTAATTTCTTTTGAAAGATAGCGAGACATGCTCTAGCCTTCACTTTTGCACTCCCTTTTGTTTTTGCTTTCTTTTGAAGTACACAATTCCTTAAGGAACTTAGAAACCTAGGTACTTGATTTAAAGCATCAAAGGGAATGTTTACCTCCATTTACGAAAGATTTCGTAGATGTCATTGGTGCGCTCTGTTTTGGGGTTTCTCTTAATGCCTCGGGAAATGGTGGCTCGGTTCATATGGTGGAGGAGGTGATTTTTGACTTTCTCCTCTTGTTGGGTGAATGATTCTTTGTCGGTTCATGCTCGATCACCTCTTCACTTTCTTTGTCTCGAACCACCAACCTCTCTTTGCTTGCAATTTCCGCTCCACTCCTCATGTGATAGCACTCACGTTCATCTTAGGGTTGAGTTCTATTTGGGACGGAAACCGCCTGAATCCCTAGCCTCTAACTTGGTTCGCTCTGATTTGGCTTACTTGGCTCTCAGTTCTTGATGCTCGAACGGGTCTCCTCGCCGAACCATATTTCCGCATGTTAGTGACATTTTTAGTTAAAGCATTCATCATATCCTCTGTAGACATGCGGTACTGGTCCCTGTGGTTGGCCATGCGGCGAAAATATGGAGCTCCTTGCTCGGTGCTCTCGAATAAGGAGGTGGTGGGCGGTTATCCTTTGTGGTGGCTGGTTCCGATGAGTTCCGTACCTCAATTGGGATGATCTCGCCATCCGGATTGTAGGTACCGAATATGGATCATATCTTTTGAAACCTTGGCCTGAAAATCGGCGCCTTAACCTCTTCGCTCGGTTCTTGTAGATGAGGGCAAAAATCGGTTGGATGATGTGAAGAGCAAATGCCACAAGCCTTCACTTGGTGAGTCTTCTCTTTCCTATGAAGTCTCGCATCACGGTGTGAGCTTGACTGATCTTCCAACTTAGAAGAACTAGAACCCTCGGAGACCAGCGTCGAGTTCCGGACTCTACTAAGCGCCTCGAGCTTTGCTCATTTAACGGTTCCTTAGCGGCGAGTGCGGTTTATTCACAATGGATCCACCACTTGCTGCATTGACCATCCTAGCATCCTCATCACATAAGCCATTATAGAAGTATAGCACAAATCTTCCTCCGAATAACGTGGTATGGACAACTAGCACATAACTTCTTAAACCTCTCCCGATACTGTAAAAGACTCATCACCTCGTTGCTCGATGTTACTTATCTCCTTCTTCAATGTAGATGATTTAGAAGTGGGAAAGTATTTCTGAAAGCTCTTTTTCAATTGAGCCAGTGGTGATTTGTCGGACGAAGGTAGTACATCGGTTTTTTTGCGTCTTTTGCGAAAAGGGAAAGCTTTAAGCTTGATTCTATCTTGAAACTCCACTTGGTTTTTTTGCTACCACGTGAAACTCGACAAATGTTTATTGGGATCTTCACCATTTAGCCCATGGAATGAGGGAAGCAAATGTATCGCCGACTTTAGCTCGAATGTGTCCCACTTCGGTTGAATGTGATACACAAGGTTGTTGGTCAAGGTTAGGGCGGTGAGCTCCTTTAAAGTGCGGTGCTCGACTCTAGGAGGCATCTCTTCTTCAAATTGAAGCGAAAAGGGGGCTCGCTAAAGTCTTCCGATTCTCTTTCGACCTGGAAAGGGTTAGTTCTAGATCTCGATGTTTGCAAGGTTCTTGGTTAGTAGCACGAGTATTAACCATAAACAAAAACCATTAGCAATACAACCCAAAGCATACACTAAATATAAACAAGTAACACCGTGTCCGCAACGGCGCCAAATTTGGCGGGCCGCGCTTGTCGTGAACGCCACCCGGCCAAAGATAAAATTTCTCCTACTCTCTTTTACACTAAACTAGTATAAGGGAAGTAAGGTTCGTATCCACGGGGAAACGGGGCGAGTTCTATACTTAGCGTGCGTTAGTACCTAGAAGACTCTTAACGGTCGAAACCTAATAATAATATCAAGGGGGTTTCGAGTAGATTATAATTAAACTACAACTAACTAGCATATAAACAAGATGAGAAATCAATATAGGAAGATCTTGAATCCGATTAACATGCACTTAATTCATTATCGATCATTGAACCTCGACTTATTCATTTCCATAATTATCTATTGTTGAGAATTAATCTCGCATTCTCCTTATTCCTAGTTGAATAGCACGATCGGCGTGACTATAAAACCCTAACTAAAGGATAACCTAGTCGATAGCGTCTAAGTTCAATCCAATAGCGGCGATAAACACGGAGAACCAACGACCGCTAACGTCATGCGATAAACGTTCGACGGTTGATACATTTCCCCAGAAATAACCAAGGCGATCGCATCTAAGTTACTCCCTAGTTTGCTACTAATTGATAAAAGAATAAAACAATCCGATTCTATTCTTAAATCTAGCATTAGATTAATTACACAATCAAACTAGTAACGTTCCTAGCATAATCATGCAAAAACCATTGAAAGCAAGCATAGAAATTAAACCATAATCAAAGGAAATAAATAGAAGAAAGATCTCACAATAATGCTTGAAGCTCCGTATTAATCTCGTTCGAACGGTTCAGCTACAATCGGCATAGCAATAGCCAATCCCATAATTGAAATCTACGAAGACTAAACTCGAAAACAAAAACTAAAAAGAGAAGGAAGAAGAGAAGAATGGAGTGTTGGATATTCTCTCTCCTCAATGTGTGTGTCTTAGGTCAAAAAACTAAGTTTAGTATTTATACTAAGGCTCAAAAGTCGCGTCATTTAGACCGCCATAGGGGTCGCGAGGTGCGTTCGCGTGCGATGAGCTCGCTCGCGACGGTAAGAATTGGCGACCACGGGTCGGTGCGAGAATCCTCGCGAGGTGCGGCGGGGGTCGAGGTGCGACCATGCTCGCGGGTCGAGCTTCGGCCGGGCGGGCGGGCTGGGCGCTTGGCGGGCGAGCTTGGGCGGGCTGGCGATGCTTGGCTCGCGATGGTCGGCGATGATGTTGGGCTTGCGGTGATCACGAGCTTGGCTCGGATCAAATGCACTTCACCTTGGAAGCTCGGATACATGGCGTTAACACAAATTATCTCGCAAGCTCCGAACTTCGCTAAGAGCTAAATAAGACACGAATGTTAACAATTACAATCAAACCCCTAGCAAAGTGCACCTAAAATACCACAAGAACATCGTATAACTTGAGCGCATCAAAAAGCTCCAAAATATTGCTCCATCATCACGAATAAGGCCATTACTATATCAAATATTCAAATCATCTACTTACACATATTCTCCCAAAGCATTCTTCTACCGAGTAACTTTCAAGCAAACACATGCAGCATAGCACCAAAAAATAGTTTCCCACTTCACTTCATGCAACCTGTATAAGTTACAAGAGAAAGTTAATTTTTTTTTTTTTGACATCAGAGAAGCAAGAGTACAACTATAAGGACAAACATAACACAAACAAGACAATGATAAGTTAGCAACAATAAACCCAGGAGGATGCCCTTGAAAGAAGATCGCCATTTCGAACCACCAAAGCCATACCCCCTTTCCCCGCTACTACATTCCAAGACCTAGCACATTGAACAATACATTACCCAGACCCAAACTTACTCCTCCCTAAGTTAGCAACAATAAACCCAGGAGGATGGGGGGAAGAAGCTAGATGTCGATCAACACTTAAAAAACCACTATGCCACAAAAAAATCTTTACAAACTATACAAGTTCAAAATAAATATGAAAAGCCATTATCATCAACCTCAAGCAACAACACCAATGACTACCCACAACAATCGCAAACAGCACAACACCAGCACTTGGTGCTTAAAACCAAAACCACAAGCTTTATACCCACTTCTACGAACTAGAATCAGGCTAGATAACGAAAAAGTGATAGACACAACAAAGTAAAAAACTAAGAGAGTTTATGTTGCCCCTGCCAATTAATTCACACTTCCAAACACCTATTAGCTAAATGCAACCAATAATCCACACTTGCAAACACACTTGAAACTAGAGAATAAGTAGCAACTAATTCAGAACTTTACTCAAATAAAAAAAATAAAAAAACTGAGTTTGTTC
The DNA here is from genome assembly GCA_947646795.1 of Beta lomatogona. Classification (NCBI taxonomy): domain Eukaryota; kingdom Viridiplantae; phylum Streptophyta; class Magnoliopsida; order Caryophyllales; family Amaranthaceae; genus Beta; species Beta lomatogona. The sequence goes on from CANSNZ010001320.1 coordinate 475,291, forward strand.
AGGCCCTAATGGAAAAAAGAAGAAGAAGAAATATAATAATAATAATAATAATAATAATAATAATAATAATAATAATAATAATAATAATAATAATAATAATAATAATAATAATAATAATAATAATAATAATAATAATAATAATAATAATAATAATAATAATAATAAGAATAAGAAGAAGAAGAAGAAGAAGAAGAAGAATAATAATAATAATAAGAAGAAGAAGAAGAAGAAGAAGAAGAAGAAGAAGAAGAAGAAGAAGAAGTTGGTTGGTAGTAGAGAACATTTGATTGGTAGTAGTAGTAAAAGATTACCTTCAATCGAGCAATACTAGAGAGTGCCCCTTGCATATTATGATTGTAAATAATGACATTCTGGACTTGCAAAAAAACTCCAATACACAACTATTTGAAATAATTAAAGCAAGGAAATTAACAATTATTTAATTTTAAGAGTGAAATAAAGAACACTTAACGTCGCTTATCAATAGTGTTTGCAATAATTTGAGTAATAATAAAAAAAGTTTATAAAGATATAAAGGCACTACCAACGAGAGAGTTGTGAACGAATTGTCAGAAAAGATGAGCTGCAATGATAAACCTCTCTTCCTTGTGGTTGCAGTTATCCTCAAATCCTGTAAACAATCAAATGCGAAGAGATGTTGAATCATAATAAGATATTGCTCCTCACATTATTTGAATACTTAAGTGGTAAATTTAACTATGAAAAGCAAAAATGTATTGTGTTAATGGTAAAACAGTCATAAACTATTCTCACTAACTTCATTCTTACAAGTAGCTTTATTAGCACAACCAATCTATATCCTCCTTACAAAATACAAGAAAAAGCACTTGGTCATAGCATTAAACGCACAAGACCTTAATAAAACTCATTAGACTACATAAAACAAAACATATAATTTTACTTTCTTATCTTAAAATCCCAAGTTAATCACTAAATAGACCACTACCCCAACCCCAAATTACTTTAGATTAATCATCAACCTCAATTTGCAAAATCCAGTGCAACAGTCCTCCTGAGTGCAGAGTACACCAGTCAGTATATTAGTGACTCACAGTCAGAGAGAGAGATAGAGAGACAGGAAGCTTAGAAAGAGTAAGAACAAGATCAAGCAGAAGCACGAACCGTAATATTTAGATTTGATTGGGAGCGGCAGAAGACCATAAGAGAAGAAGATAAGGTAGCTATTTTTCATTTGTATTTGTGTTGGAATTTCCATTGGATCAAGGATTCATATCTATCTAACATACATAACAGGAGACAGCAATCAGCATGAGACTACTTTGCAGCAGGCATCAATATTCCAACAAACCTGATCCAGAAAATGCCCAGGCCTCAAAAATCCATGATGATCCCAAGATTGCCAGGGAGATAATTGATAGGTATTTAAGGGTACCTAAAGAGGAAAGATATAAAAGAGCCCTAAATTTGTATGACATGATTGATGAATGGAAAAGAAGGGTAGATAAAGAGTTGTGCAAATTAAGGCATAAAAATGCATAAGCTAAATACCATCTTGGGATTCTAAGTTTGATGGGCTCAACCTTGAACAATTAATGAAATTACTTGCTCTTTTGGATCAAAAGATTGAGTTTGTGAGTCAAAAATTTGATATGATTAAGGCTACTAATCATGATCATAGTCAAAATAATGGAGGTTTATTAGTTCCCAATTTTGAGCCAGCACCCATGTCTAATCTCATGATATCTAGTAAAAATAATGTTGATTACACTAACGTGGAAGTGTTTAATCAATTTCCCATGTTTAACTATCCTATTAACAACAATAGCAATCATCATTATCATCAAAATACTGCCATCAAGCACGTCCTGCACCACCCACGAAAACAAACAAGGAAAAAATACAAAGGGAAATTTTTTTGGTTGAAAGCAACGAAGAACAGAATGGTAGGTTACCCAAACGTTAGCGGCTGACAGTGGAAATTTTAGCAAAATTGCTCAAAAGTGAAAATTTTTCTATACCAATAATGAAATTCTGAATTTTTTTGCTAATTCATCATCATCAGAGCAAAATCTTTCAATTAAATAAGAAAAATTGGGCTAATTCATTACAATTTGCTTACCGAAACGTTAGCGGCGGCTGACAGTGGTCGACCAGCAGCCTTACTACCGAACTGAGGAAGAATTGCAACACGGCAGAGGAGGACGACCGAATTGAGGACGACGGAGGAGAACTCAGGACGACGCCGGATGACCGAACAACAACAAAAACAACCCAGAATGATGACCGAACGGCGGCAGAGGAAGGAGGATGACAACGGAGAATTGAGGACGATGGAGTGGCGGGGTATTGGGTGGTAGCGGTCCAGCGGAGACGTGAGGACAATGGAGTGGCGGGGGTTTGAAAGGGAAAACCCTCAGATGAAAGAGATTTGGTGGGAAATTGGGAGAGTAATTTTTGTGGGTTTTGTTTTAGGATGTTTAGCTTTAAATTTTCAATTCTTTTTTTTAAAATTTTTGCAACAACAATGTCGTTGCTGTAAAATGTGAAATGTTTGGCAACAAAAACAGGTCGTTGTAATAGACCTGTAAAAACATAAACAACGACAAATGTCGTTGCAATAATTATAGACAAAATTAGCAACAACTTAAGTCGTTGTTATAAAAGGACCCAGAATGTTCCAAATCCCGCGCTCACATAATTGGGGAAGGGAAATGAAAACTTATCTATTGCAACAACTTTGTCGTTGCAAAAGCGTTTTTTTAGCAACAACCTCTACGTCGTTGCCAAAACGTTGCTGCGAAAAAAGGATTTTCTTGTAGTGTAATATTATTTTAATATATTGCTGCAGTTTTTCCCAGAAACCGCAGCAATATATCTGCTGTTTCAACGGAAATTTTTTAAAAATGTTTGACCATTTGACCACATATATTGCTGCGGTTTCTAGGAGGAACCGCATCAATATATTGAAATACTATTTTTTTAATATTATTTTAATATATTGCGATGGTGCTTCCCAGAAACTGCAGCAATATGTCTGCCTAGATCTAAAAAAAACACGGGCAAAAAAAAAATTAGGGTTTTCATAAAACCCGCCTCTCCCACTCATAAGTCATTACCGCCTCTCTCATCCTCCCCCATCCTCTCTCTCTCTCTCTCTCTCTCTCCACGACAGAACAAACCTCCTCTCATCCTTCCGTCTCTCATCGCCATCGCTGCGATTCGCATCGCTGGGAAGCAACGAAGACCGAGTTCGTTGGCCGCTCGACTCTAGTTCTCCTTCGCTCGTTCAGTTCGTCGGCCGCTCGACTCGAGTTCTCCTTCGCTCGTTCAGTTCGTCGGCCTCTCGAGTTCTCCTTCGCTCGTTCGCTACTTCTATTCGTCGGTCGTTCGAGTTCTTCGTCGAGTTCGCTCTCAGATCCTTCGTCGCCCGATTCTCGCCTCTCTCTCCTCTTCGACAATTTCTCGTTGTTTGTCGGCCTTTCTTCTTCTCCGTTCACCTTGATCGTCGGCCATTCACTCACCGCTCAGCAACCGCCGGATGTCTGGTTTTTGATTTTTTTAGTTTTGATTTGTTTTTAAATTTTTTTTATATAGGTTTTATTTTTAGATCTGATGTTAGCGTTTACTTTTTTGTATTTTTTTACTTTTATGTTTTGGAATGAATGTGATGTCTGGTTTTTTCTTATGTTAGTTTCAACTTTTGGAATAAAATTTTCTTAGATGAATATACATGAATGTGATGTCTGGTTTTATTTTCGTTTTTGGACTGAATGGATCTAATGCAGGGAGTATTTCGTGTTTGTGAATAGTTTGATCCCTCAAACTTTTGAATAATTTGCCAAACAAAAAAAAAAAGTTAAAAAAAAATACATATTGCTGCGGTTTCTGTCAAAAATCGCAGCAATATGTTTGTTTTTTATTAAAAAATTCAATGTATTGCTGCGGTTTGCACCAGGCACCGCAGCAATACATTGTATTTTTTTAATAAAAAATAACCATATTGCTGCGGTTTTTGACAGAAACCGCAACAATATCTTGACATATTGTTGCGGTTAAAAACCGCAGTAATAGGTTAATTACCTATTGATGTGCCCTTAATTGTTGCGCGGTCAAAACCGCCGCAATAGGCCAATTAATGACCGCAACAATAAGCATTTATTCTACTAGTGGTTTTTTTTATATAAATTAAAGTTGGGAGTTTTGTTTGTTGAGTCAGTAATTCACTTAAATTGCTTGGTATTCCTGTATTTGATTGGGTTTCTTTTTTGTGATATTAGCTAATTTCAAATTTATTGTTTGTGCATTATATGAAGGTGTGAAATTAAAGTTGGGAGTGAAGAACAGAGATATTCGCACCTACAAAATCAAGAGTTTACTTTTTCTTCTCTGTTTTCTTTCTTATTCTAGAGTTTAATTTTTAGTTTTATTTTAGGAGATGCTAGATTCAGTTTGAATGCCTTTTGTTTTGATATGTTAATCTCTTTAGATTTGAAAGTGTATATATTTTTACTTTTTTCTCTAATTTGATTATATTTTGTTATATTCATAATGGCATATATTCCAATCTTTAATAAAACTAATTCGACTTTGAGAAGAAGAACATCAACTGAAGCAGTAGGTGATGAATTGGGTGAATCCTTCGCTGACAGGAAGAGACGTTGTTTGAGAATGCAATAAATGACTTTCTATTTTTTTTAATAAAGAATGACCCATTTGCGTCGGATCCAATACACTGTCCGACGCAAATCCCACTTTTTTTTAACAAAAAATGAATAATTTGCATCGCATATATCCCTTAATCCTATGCAAATTAACTTTTTTTTAAATAAAAGTTGCTTGATTTACGTCGCACATAGTCCAACATGCGACGCAAATGACCCCTTCGCCCCAGCCCCAGCAACACCATCTGCGTCAGACTATGCAGTACATACGACGCAAATAGCACTACATCTGCGTCGTGTCCTAATCCGACGCAGATCATATCTCTCACATTTGCGTCGAGACCTGTGCCGTCGGACCTATGTCCGACGCAAATGGTGGTACCAGGTCCGACGCAAATCATTAATTCTGTACTAGTGTCACTTGCGGACCCCGATTATTTACCAAAACAGCTTTCGAAAATCAATCTATCTCTTTCTAATCATTCCAGATCTCCTAACCTTTCAAATTGCTAACTTTGCATGGTATTTCATATCTCCTAATCTTGCATAATCCTGACCTTGCATGACTTTTCATCTTCCTTAGCTTTGCATAACCCTGATCCTTGCATAGCGTCTCATGCATCCTTAGAGAGTCTAAGTTTACATCTTTTTTTTGGTAAGTAATAAGTAGATTAACCAAACAACCATACACCTATAATGAGTTTAGAAAGAAAACTCAAACACCACTAGTTGGACAAGCCCAACCTTTACAGATTTTCAATCCATTCTCTATCTATGATGTTTATCTTGTTACTAAGTATCTGTACAATCCTATTCTTTACTGTACATTTAATCTCTTTAATTGTGTGATTAATTGTATGCATATAATGCTCCCATAAGGCAAGGTTCCTATTCCTCCAAATCAGGTAAACAGTAGCTAGAATAGCAGCCATAACAACCTGCTTCTTGACATTATTCTTCTTGCATCTAGATCTCATCCATCTGCACAGTCGGGGAAGGTTCCTATTCTGCCAGCAAATCCCAAGCCATTCCAGGATCCCCTTAACACACGCTTTGCTGAACACACACTCAAAGAAAAGGTGGTTCACATCTTCAATGGTCTGTAAACAGATGCAGCATCTGTCATCAGTGCATATACCATACTGCTTCAGTCGTTGTTTAGTTCTCATCCTATCTTGAACTACAAGTCACATTATGAAACGATGCTTAGGGACAGCATAGCAGATCCAAACAAACCTCCCCCAACTAACTTGATGATCAGTAGCACACAACGCCTTATACTGACCATTAATGCTGAACTTATTATCCACCAGCCACTGGCTGCTTTGTGTTCTAGGAACCATCTCATTTTTTGCCTTGCAAATAAACTTCCAAACCCAGCTAGCTAAAGCAGGTGCAGTGTAAGAACTCCAATTGCAGCACACATGAGTACATCCTTCTAAGAGTTGTATGATAGGGCTATTAATGTTGAAAGGAAAAGCAAGCTTCGCAAAGAGATCTTCGACAATGGGAAAAGAAAGAAGAATTTTCAGAACTAACCCAACAATGGGTCATTCAAAAGGCAAGAAACTGGAAACCGAGGTGGAAATTTCGAAAATCAAAATCAAGCACGAGGATGCTCTAAGTGTGGAAAGTGGAACCATACTGACAAGGAATGTGGTGCTGGTACGAGGGAATGCTACAAATGTTGTAGTAAAGACCACATGGTCTGAGATTGCCCCCAAATGCATTGAGGACAAGCCAATGGGGGATATAAGTCAACAGGTCAGAATCGTGGAAATGGTTGCACCGCAAACCGTAACCCTCCTAGAGAACCTCCCCAAGCTGGACGAGTATTCATGATGCAGCGAGAAGAAGCGGAAGATGATGATACCGTCATTACTGTTACCTTTCCTGTCAATTCTATATCAGCTTATGTTCTTTTCGACTTTGGAGCTTCACATTCATTTGTCTCTGCATCATTTGCTAAAAGTTTAAAAGTGAAACCATGCTCTGAATTCTCTATTATGTTTATTGCTCTTCCAAATGGTGAATCTATCACATGCAAGAATTGTTCAATCCTCATCAATGGATGTGATTTCCTTGTGGACTTAGTCCAGTTTCAATTGACTGACTTTGATGTGATTTTGGGAATGAACTGGTTGACCAAGTATAAAGCTGACATTAACTACCTCAATCATGAGATAATCCTTAGAAAACCCGATGGAAACAAGATTTCTTATAGGAGAAGAAAGGTCAAGACCAAAACCATCTCAACCGCAAGAGCTTTCAAGCTACTTGAGAAGGGTTGCCATGGATATCTTTGCAATGTTGTAGACCTAACAACCCCGAGCCCTCTTTGTTAGATATACTTGTAGTTTGTGAGTATCCTGATGTATTCCCGGAATAGATACCTGGTATGCCGCCGCAAAGAGAAATAGACTTTAGCATCGATTTGATTCTTGGATCCGCTCCAATTTCTAAAGCGCCTTATCGGATGGCACCAGCAGAATTACAGGAATTGAAGAAGCCACTAGATGAATTGCTCGAGAAAGGTTATATTCGGCCTAGTGTTTCGCCTTGGGGTGCACCGGTCCTATTTGTGGAGAAGAAAGATGGGAGTATGAGATTGTGCATCGATTATCGCGATTTGAACAAGATCACCATCAAGAATCGATACCCGCTACCCCGTATCGATGATCTCTTTGATCAGCTTCGAGGTGCAACCACTTTTTCCAAGATAGATTCGAGGTCTGGATACCATCAACTTCGTATCAAACCTGAAGATATCACAAAGACTTCCTTTAGAACCCGCTATGGTCACTATGAGTTCACAGTGATGTCGTTTGGGTTGACAAATGCACCTGCTGTTTTTATGGACCTAATGAACCGAGTATTCAAGCCATACCTGGACAAGTTTGTTGTGGTATTCATCGAATACTTCTTGGTGTTTTCAAGAAACTTGAGTGAACATGAAGAACACTTGAGAAAAGTATTGGAGATATTAAAAGAGAACAAGTTGTATGCAAAGTTGAAGAAATGCGAGTTCTGGTTGAAGGATGTTGCCTTCTTAGGGCACATCATTTCTGAGAACGGATTCTCTGTTGATCCCCAAAAGATAAAAGCTATAATGGAGTGGCCTAAGCCAACTAATGTTCCTGAAGTTCGGAGATTTATGGGCTTGGCTGGTTACTATCGAAGATTTGTTCAAGATTTCTCCAGGATAGCTCAACCAATAACTCGACTAGTAAAGAAATCTGTCAAGTTCGAATGGAGTAGTGAATGTGAGACCGTTTTTCAAGAGTTGAAGAAACGTCTCACCTCTGCCCCTGTTCTTACCCTTCCTTCTGAAACCGATAGCTTTGTCGTGTACAGTGATGCCTCCAAGTAAGGATTAGGATGCGTCTTAATGCAAAACGAGAAAGTCATAGCCTATGCCTCTCGACAACTCAAACCTCATGAACAGAATTACCCAACTCATGATCTCGAACTAGCCGCAATTGTTTTTGCTCTCAAAATATGGCGACACTATCTTTATGGTGTTCCGTGCAAATTCTTCATCGACCATAAAAGTCTCAAATACATTTTCACTCAAAAAGAGTTGAACTTGAGACAACGCAGATGGCTAGAGCTCTTGAAAGATTATGAACTCGACATCCAATATCAACCTGGAAAGGCTAATGTTGTGGCCGATGCCCTAAGTCGAAAAGCTTACCTAAATACCAATCTAGCCTTACCCAAGGCCATCAGATATGATATGTGGAGATTGGAAGTGGAAATCGTCGAGCGAAAAGGGGGTGCATACTTGAATGCGTTGGAGTTAAGGCCAACTTTGTTGGAAGAGATAAAAGAGGCTCAATATGGTGACTCAGAGTTGGAGAAGATAAAGAATGATGTGAAGAAGGGAAAGTCACCGGTATTTGTGATCCAGGACGATGGCTCATTGAGATTTCAAGGAAGGTTATGTGTTCCGGATAATGAAGCATTGAAAAGGAAGATTCTTGAAGAAGCTCACAACAGTCCTTTCTCTGTTCACCCTGGTGGAAACAAGCTATACAAGGATTTAATACAGACCTTCTGGTGGAGCAATATGAAGCAAGAAGTTGCTGAATTCGTGGCTAAATGCTTAATTTGTCAGAGAATCAAGATAGAACATCTGAGACCCGCATGGATGTTACAACCCTTAGATGTCCCTTCTTGGAAATGGGATTCGATTTCGATGGATTTTATTATGGGATTACCGCCTTCACAACGAGGCATGAACTCAATATGGGTCATTGTAGATAGACTGACAAAATCAACACATTTCTTGCCCATCAGGAACAGATGGAGTTTGGATAAGCTAGCTGACCTTTATGTGAGTACAATTATCAAATTACACGGAGTCCCAAGTTCCATTGTATCAGATCGCGACTCGAGGTTTCAAGCAAAATTTTGGAGAGAATTGCAAAAAGCTCTCGGCACAAGACTCGATTTTAGCGCAGCATTTCACCCAGCAACTAACGGTCAGACGGAGCGAACAAATCAAACTCTAGAAGACATGTTGAGAGCATGTGTATTGGATTTTCAAATAAATTGGGAGCTACCATTAGTGGAGTTTTCTAACAATAACAGCTATCAAGCTAGTATCAAAATGGCACCATATGAAGCCCTTTATGGAAGAAGGTGTAGAACAACCCTTTGTTGGAGTGACAATGACGAAGCTTGAGTGATTGGGACAAACTTGATACAAGAGACAATAGAGAAAGTTTGACTAATTCAGGCTAGAATTAAAACAGCTCAAAGCAGACAAAAGAGCTATGCGGATCGTCGTAGGACACCACTACAATTCATGGTAGGTGATCATGTCTTCCTGAAAGTTTCACCTACTAAGGGTATCATGAGATTTGGTGTGTCCGGGAAACTAAGCCCGAGGTATATTGGACCATATGAGATTCTTGAACGAGTCAATGAGGTAGCCTATCGATTAGCACTACCCACAAATTTAGATAAAGTGCATAATGTCTTTCATGTGTCCATGTTACGAAAGTATATCCCTGACCCACACCATGTGATTCGACACGAGCCCTTGCAAATGCGAAATGACCTGACTTATGAAGAAAAGCCAATCGAAATTCTTGATCGTCGAGAAAAGCAACTCCGGAATAAGATAATTCCAATGGTGAAAATTTTATGGGCTAATCATACGACATCTGAGGCTACATGGGATGTAGAAAACCAGATGAAAGCAAAATACCCCCACTTGTTTGCTTAGATGACTTATGATGTAGCTTATAAATTCTAAATGTGAACTACGTGATATTGAATGTGTTATGTGAAATGTTAAGTTATCTAAAGCATGCTTTTCCTAATTGTTCACTTATGGATATGAATGTCAAGTTTCGAGGACGAACTTTTTCTAAGTGGGTGAGGATGTAATATCCCGGAAATTCGAAACTCAATTAATTAAATAATTAACTATATTTAGTAGCTAAAAATTATTATTAAAACTTAGTTATAATAATTAAGAAATAAATAATAATAATAATAATAATAGTAATAATAGTAATAATAATAATAATAATAATAATAATAATAATAATAATAATAATAATAATAATAATAATAATAATAATAATAATAATAATAATAATAATAATAATAATAATAATAATAATAATAATAATAATAATAATAATAATAAAGAAGAAGAAGAAGAAGAAGAAGAAGAAGAAGAAGAAGAAGAAGAAGAAGAAGAAGAAGAAGAAGATGATCATGATGATGATGACTTTAAGAAATGGAATAGAGTAGGAACAAATAAAATAAATAAAACATATATAAAGAAACAATAAATATTTGATTAAATATTAGGCAAATACCCAATCAAAATTGTTTTTACATAAAACAAATACTTTCATTAAACAAACATTTTCTAAGTCTTGGATTATTATAATCCATAGTCCCAAAACTTGGGGTCTATAAATAGCAACCAAGCTATTGTCCCCTCACACCCAACACAACACATCACCTTCCTTCCCGTAGCTCCCCCTCCCTCGCTTCCTCGCCAGAAACCGACGTCGGCCAGCCACCGGCGCAAAACCATTCCCCTGCTGCCTTCACTCGCCGCCCACTCTATCTCTTCCTCCTCTCGCTATTCTCTCTCCTCTCGTGGTTTTTCTCCCTCCCCGGCCTTGCGAGCTGCTACTGCTTCTTGTCACCACCGCAACCATGCGCCGCCTCCACCATCTTCACCGGTGCACCCGCCGCCTCGCCAGCACAGCACTGGTACTAGTCGTCACTATCGGAGATCTGTCTCCCGCACCGTGGTTGTCGACCCTGCTCTTTGAGCAGAGGTAAAATACCTCTTTGTTATGTTCTTGTATTTCAAATTTATAAGATTTGCTTAAGTATTAAATTAAGTGCGCCTAAAACTGATTTGTGAGTTAAAACTTAATGGTTGGCTTAGTTTATTAGTGGGTAAATAATGAAATGTTTGAGCTATTAACTTTTTTTTTTTTAGGGGTTTGAGCTATTAACTTAATTGGGTTTAGTTAGTGAGTAGTAATTGACACATTTAGTTAAGCCTAATTAAACTAAACTTGGCCTTGGTAAAGCAATTTGTAAATGTTGGACTAATGACATATCTTATATATTGCCTATTAGTGCAAACTAGACGTGGCCACGGTTCAGGCTGGGCCGGTTCAAAGACCGGCCCGGTTCAGCGAGGGAGGAACCTGAACTGGACCACAAAGTAACCGGTCCGGTCCGGTTCTGGTTCAGGGCAAGGAAATGGCAAACCTGAACCGGTTTACAAGCGGTTCACTACGGTTCATTGGGCGGTCCGGTTTAGGTCGGTTCAGGGCCAGCCCACCGGTTCATACGCATCAAGCCCCAACCCCCAATCTTCCCCAAATGAAGCAACAACAACAAATAATGGTGATTTTTGCAGATTTTCACAACTCCAAAAATTTCATGACAAATTCATCCAATATATTCATTAACTTATTTGCTAAATCGCAAATCGAAAATTCAGAAAAACTCTGTCAGTCATGTAAATGTTTTAAACCTAGAATCACAAAACAATAAACACACAAAAAAAACAACAAATCCACCATTAATAATAGAAACAAATTAAGTAGACATTTAAACATGAAAATTTAAAAAAAAAGAGGCATTTGTAGAGAGAGAAAGAAACCTGGAAGAAGTCTTGAGTCTTGACTCTTGAGTTGTTGAAGATGGTGAAGAGGTGAAGGTTCTACCATGGCCGACCAAATTGAAGCTGTTGTAGTGTTGTTGTGATTTTTTTTTTTTGTACCGAATTGAATCTCAAAAACTCCACGAACCTGAAATTTGTGTTCTTGCTTTTTCTAAGGCATCGAAAATTCGAAACCCATCTGCAGTTTTGGCTTCTCTTGTGACTAAAAGAACTAAGTTTCATGAGTTGAAATGTTGAACTTTGAAGAAATTGAAGTGTGAAGATGGTGAAATTGGGTTTCTGTTTCATTTACAAAGGAATTGAGAATGGGCTTATTCCTTTATATCAGCATCTTTAAACCGACCTAAAGTCATAAACAACGGCCCACAAGCCTTTACATTACCCATATAAATTTGATCCTCCTAGATGTAGACCATGAATCCACAATTGTGATTGTGAACTTTTGCTGTTATTAAATGGGCTGTGAAATAGCCTTGAATCAGTTAATTTTTTTTTTTTTATATTTTTGCATAGTCCAAATTTTTGGTATGTCATTAGTATATTCATAGTTTAAGCATGGGGAGACACATAAGGCTACCAAGGAAATACAACTAATTATAAATTTTGAGAATAATTAAATAATAAAAAACGAGGAAAATGAACTATTGACGATAAATAAGAATATATAACAAATATTTCATTACAATAAAATTTACAATGTCGAAGTAACAATTTACGATAAATAAGATTTTCTAATAAATATTTTTCTATATAATAAGAAGTTACAATATCCAAATATAAATATAATAAATAAGAATTTACAAATATGATAATTTCAGTACAATAAGAATTTATAGTATCTAATTCATTTACATTAAGAATTTACAATACAAATTTAAATGCTTACACAAATAAGAATTTACAATATATATGATTTACAAGAATAATAAAATTTTGTATGTAATTCTTATAATCAAATTAATAAATAATTGGAAAACACCCCCCCCTTTTGATGGGAAGGGGGGGCTTGGACTTACATTTGAAAATTACAATATAATTTGGCAATTATATTGGAATTTTCAAGGAGTAAGCTGCCTACGTATCCCGAAGGAATCAAAGCCCACGTAGTTCTCTACGTACCTTATTTTATTTGAAGTCGTGGTTGACAGTTGAGTAATTGAGTAGTTGACTATTGTTCAGCATCCGTATGTTCCCCTGCATTGGATGAACTAGATGATTCGGTTTCCATGAGCATCCAAGGATCATCTTCTTCTGCTTCATCTTCCCTTAATCCTTGCGTTCTTTTTTCGGCTTGATCCCAATCTTTCTTGCAAACGCAAATCTCGATGCTTTGTGGCGATAGACGAGATATTTTTTCATCCAGCACTCTTCTACCTGCACTAAAAGCAGATTCCAAAGCAATAGATGATGTTGGAATTGCAAGTATGTCGCTTGCAATTCTAGCCAAAATGGGGAATTGATTTTCCTTAAGTTTCCACCATTTAAGAATGTGGAAATCTGCACCTGTTTCAAATTGATAGGACAAATAATCGTCTACCCCCGCGCAAGCGGATCCGAAGACACTAGTTTTTTGTTTCTTCAATATGTTAGTAATTAAAGAATCAAAGCGAACAGTATTTGCATGTCCGGAAGTTGGAACGAATTCGGGGTCATAAATCGAGACATAATGATCATGAAGTTCCTCCAAAAGGTGTCTACACTGCAAAACATAACTGCTAACATCATAAGAAACACCTAAACATTGATAATAGAAATTTAGCAAGTTTGATAGGCCATCAAGTTTAAGCGCTGGATCAAGTATACAAGCAACACCATAAATGTACGGAAATTCACTAAAATATGCAAACAACTTTACCTTCATGCTATCAAGCACAACTTTGATTTCACTCACATCCAATTTCTCATTGATGGCATGTACCACCTTAATGCATTCTACGATTACCAAATGAATATTGGGTTCATAAACCAAAGAAAATGTGTTAGTAGCATTGTGAAAAGATTTAAGAACATCCCGAACAAGCATTGCAACTGTCCAATGATAATCAGTAATCAACATATCTTCTTTCGAAACAACTTCATTATATAAAGGAGTCATAACATCACGATACCTAATTGCATCATCCAGCAGTTTATAAGTAAAGTTCCATCGTGTTGGAGTATCAAGAGACTACACCTTCTTCGGCAAGCCGAATTCCTTACACAATGCCATGTACCTCCTCTTAACCTGTTTTTTCTTAGGACCCTAACGATATTTCTAATGGGCTCTAATAAAGGTTGTAAACAAGCTATACCTTCTTGAACAGACAGGTTGAGTATATGAGCACAACATCTAACATGTAAGAATTGACAATCTAATATAAGCTTAAATGTACTTTCCTACTTCAAGAAATCAATGGCCTTAGTGTTGGCCGTTGCATTATCCATAGATAACGAAAATACTTTATCAAGCAAATGGTATTTCTTACAACACTCCATTAAATGGGCTTTTATGTTGTACCCACTATGACTCTCGTCCATAAGCTCAAAAGCAATAATACGTTTCTGCAAAAACCACTCATCATCGATCCAATGGGCAGTAATACACATAAAGGGTTCACCAAAACATGAGGTCCATGTGTCCGTTGTCAAGCTAATGCGACCATTAAAGGTACGAAACATATCTATCATATGACTTCTATAGAAATGAAATGCAGTTTGTGGGCGACGCTTAAGTGTGTTCCTAGGGACTTTCCTAAATGCTGGTTGCAAAGCAGTTCTATTGAAATATTCAAATGCATCACTTTCCCCATGATTGAACGGCAATTCATCAGTGATAACATATTTAGCAAATTCATCAATCATACGATCTCTACTGTAGGAGAAAGGCATACCTGCGCCGGGCATCTGACCAGTATACCTGTGGAGGGGTGTTTGGGTGTTTCGGTCCCCGCCACTGCTAACATTCTCTGCCGTAAAGCCATGTTTGTTGGTCAAATGACGACCCAAGGTCTCCATTCCACCACCGTTCCTCCAGTTGTAAGTCGGTGGTGGGTTGACGCCTGCATTCTTGCAAAGTTGACAAATGCACTTCCATTGTCTCGGTTCGTTGGTAGCAACTTTTTCAAAGAATGGTCACACCCATGACACTTTTTTTGTTCCTTGAGGATGTGAGCCACCAGCTCCGTCGTCGTCGTTGCCCTCGTCGGTTTCACCGGCTTCATCTACGAAATTTAAGTTAACATATATTTACTTATTGTTGATTAACATAATTAACATTAATTAGCTAAGTGCTAGTTTATTTACGTTCTTATTATGAATATTTATTATTGCAAAAACATTATTAATTAAACGAAATCACGATTAACTATCTTAATTTTTTTCGATTAATAATCACAATTAACTAGCTTTGTTTTATCCACTTCTCCAACAAGTAAGCTGTTAACTTAGCTTCCTTGTCGAGCAAGTAAATTAGTATCTTGAGTGTTCTTCAGCTGGAGACTTGTGCAACGATGTCTGAATCCTCTTAGTCCTTGGTCTTTGCTCTGCTCCTGAACCTGCACAAAGGGACCCACCCTGGAGGTTTGGGCAGTGGTTCCCCCTCCGATGCTTAAGTCAGTTTTCAGGTGTGGTAAGAGAAAGTAGAGATAGAGAGAGAAAGTGAGAGAGAATTTTATCAGAGTAACTTTGCACTGTTTGCCTTGAATGAATGTTTCTCCTGATTTCAGGGGTATTTATAGTGATAGCAAGTTGACAGCTAACCTTAAAAACTGACCTACAATAGTGGCCTCTGATTGGCTGAGGAATCAGATCATGACACGTGGCAGACCATGACTGGTGGATGTCTATTAACCACTCTCCTTCAGCCATTTGGCACTGCTGGGCTCTAACTGTTGGGCCAGAATTTAAACCTTTTTACCTCAGCTGAGTGTAGCCCAGAGATTCAAGGCTTTTCTCTTTTTTAACTAAGGTGACACGTGTACGGCTCTGATGAGCCTAAGTGTCTTCAAGAGAGCCGTCGATGTTAGACTACAACATTTGCCCCTAAAAGGGCTTTTACTGTTGGCCCATCTGACGGTTAAGGCCCTTTTACCCTCAAGGTAGTTCAATTTGAAATGAAGTGACGCGCCTTCTTCTTTGTTCTACCAGTCATATTCGACCGTTGTATTCTCTTTTTTGACCGGCTCCGCAGGTTCCTTATCCCTCTATAAATAACCTTGATGTGAAAACATTCAATCATTTAACACCTCGAACAAATTTTTCTAGAGAGAGGCTCTGCGAATTTTCTAGAGAGAGAGAGAGATCGTCCAGCTTCAGCATTCTTCACCGAATCGCCCAGATGTTCTTAGCAGTTATCGTTTCTTTGATCTTTTCATTCTTCTTTATTCTTTATTTTTTCTTAGAAAATCAATAAAATGGAATCATCTTCGTCAAATAATCCTAGCCGACCAAGAGCTTGTCTTGACCCTAGAACCGATACTTCTTCTTCGGCGCATTCTAGAGTTGGGCCTCTTCTGGCCGAGTACATATATTTTCATAGTTTTGGCCGAGAAAGTCAGACGACCCAGTCTTTACCTGTGCAGGGTAATCTGGCGCGCGTCAAGCAAACGACCCATCTAAGACGAAAAGCAATAATCCCATCAATTAGCTCGGATATGGAGGAATCCACTGGACGGGTGCCAGATGAGGCAAGAGAGGTCCAAAGTGCTCAGTCTTTGGACAGGCCTCCTGTCGACCATGATGCAGAAAACTCCGAAATAAAAACTGAGACCAGTACTTCTGGTTGGGACGCCGATACGGCGGAGATCGGCGAAGGTAATAATGGTAGCAATCCTGAGGCTGCCGAAGAATCAGACGAGGCTTCTACTACCTCGTCGGAGATTAGAAGACGTTTAGGTCCCCTTTCTGATCCTGGCTTCATTTTAGTTAACCGTAAGTGGTTAGAGAAACTAGGACCAGACCCTAATTACTTGTCGTCTTTCATGCCCATGCCGGGCTTCTCCTTTGTCATTCCTAATAACGACGCGACGATCCTGAGTGCGCCCAGGAACCATTTCGCCGTCTATAAACTGGCCTTAGATGCGGGATTGAGGTTTCCTCTTCACGACTTCGTCGAACAAGTGCTGGAAAACTACCACATCGGCCATAACCAGCTGGCTCCAAACGCTTGGCACAACATCCTGACGTTTATTGCCGTCTGCGAGCTACGCGGCCTAGCCCTTTCCCTTCAAGCCTTTACCCATATCCATTATGCGGCTAAGGTACTTGGGGCCGTTGACGGAGCATGGCTCAGCATCTGCAACCGTCCAGGCTTCATGACTGCTTGGGGAAAATCGTCAAAGATGCACGAGTGGAAAGCCGATTTTATCTTTTTACCGGCGTCCAGCGACTATGTCACAGAGAGCTACAGATATTATAATAGATCCGTCACTAATAATGGGCGGAAGCAGTCTTGGCTGGAGTTGGAGGACGACTTTGACGAGGAGGTGGTGGAGTACTTCAGAGTGAAGGAGTACTCCAGGCCCGGCCAACGATCTTTAAAGGGGCCATCTAACTGGATACCCTTTAAGGAAATGTTTTACCAAGACGACTTCTTGGTCGCTGCCGGCTTGCGGATGGCTGAAGATAAAGGTATATTTAAAATCATCCAAGTAAAACTCTTCGTCCATAATTCATTTGACGAACACATTTTTGTCCTTATTTGCAGACTCGGCTAGACAATGCCTCAAAGCATCTTGGACGGGGGAAATCAGCATGTCCAAATTTACAGATAATCTGTGGAAGGAGTATGCAAAGAGTAGTGCCGAGAAAAGGGCAGAAACATTGGTATTTTTTTTTTTTTTTTTTTTTACCGAGTACCATAGGAGCTCGTCCGGAATTGGCATCCAAAATTCTTGGACGAGGGTCACCCAAGGAAGGAGAACGTCCAGACTTGGACGGTCACCTTCTTGGGACCATACTCGTGTCCAATTTTTGGACGAGGGTCACCCAAAGAAGGAGAACGTCCAGACTTGGACGGTCACCTTATTGGGACCATACTCGTCCAAAAATTGGTGCCCAATTTTTGGACGAGGGTCACCCAAAGATGGAGAACGTCCAGACTTGGACGGTCACCTTCTTAGGACCATACTCGTCCAAAAATTGGTGCCCAATTTTTGGACGAGGGTCACCCAAAGAAGGAGAACGTCCAGACTTGGACGGTCACCTTCTTGGGACCATACTCGTCCAAAAATTGGTGTCCAATTTTCGGACGAGGGTCACCCAAAGAAGGAGAACGTCCAGACTTGGACGGTCACCTTCTTGGGACCATACTCATCCAAATATTGGTGTCCAATTTTTGGACGAGGGCCACCCAAAGAAGGAGAACGTCCAGACTTGGACGGTCACCTTCTTAGGACCATGCTCGTCTGTATTTTTGCATCCAATTGTTGGACGAGGGTCATCCATAGAAGAACGTCCATACTTGGACGGTCACCTTCTTGGGACCATACTCGTCTGGATTTTTGCATCCAATTTTTGGACGAGGATCAGCCATAGAAGAACGTCCATACTTGGACGGTCACCTTCTTGGGGCCATACTCGTCTGGATATTTTGTAATTGTATTTATTTTTGTTCCTTGGACGATCGATCTGATGCCTTTAATTTTTTGCAGAAAAATGCTCCTACAAACAAACTTCCACATGGGAAGTCGTCCTCGTCCAAAAAGAGGCCAACTACCGCCGCTGACCAGCCTTCAGCAAAGAAGCCTAAGGGCTTTACAAGGAAGAAGGCGGATAAGACGGCTCCTGCTGGCGAGAGTGGGGAGAAAAGCATGCCTCCCCCACAAGCCAAGGCTCTTAAAAGGGAGCCTTCGACTGTTGGCCCGGTCGAGGAGGGAAAGGGTGCGCATGCAGCTGTTCCGCTCAGCGTTTTGCCGGCCGTTTCTACTGAGGTCAACCCAGAGTCCACCTTGGTTGTGGTTGCCCCGGAATCTGGAACCGCTGCCGAGAACTATCCAGGGTTCAGCGGCTCGGTGGCTATGCTGGTGCCACAGATGCCTCTAGCTGTTAGGACGACATCACTTTCGTCTGGTGAGTCGTATTACCCCAACATAGTTAGGACGATGCGGGTTGGTGGACGGTCCATGAGTCCGTCCAATAAACAAGCCATCGTCTTTCCTATCAAGATAACTGACTCTCCCCCTCTTTCAGATAAGGGCAAAGGCCCTGCTATTCCCCCAACTCCTCCCCTCGCTGATTTGGACGAGGAGTCTTCTCCTGCTTTCGCCAAAATGTCAAGGCTGGAGAAAGAGCGGCTTAAGCAGGAGCTCTTCAAGTGTTACCCTGAATCCTACATTAAAGGATTAAGGGGAGCGTCTGCCGGGCATGTGGGCAACATGTCTCAGCTTGCTGCCGAGGTATTGTTTAATGCCGGCTTTGTTTTATACTTGTACAAATTTTGACTCTTTAACTCGTCTAATAACTTGATTTGTTTTCATTGTTCCAGCTTCTTGCTCGCAGTATGCTGACTGAAGACTGGGCAAGGGAGCTAAGGAAAGAGAATAAACAGCTCGTCCATATGGCGACTACGGCAGGCGACAAGGCCATCCACGATATTGAGATGGCTAATACACTCCATTGTCAATCTTTGGACGCTTTGGAGAAAAGATCAGCTCTTCTGGAGTCAGAAAACAAGAATTATCTTGTTACTATTAATGACATGTTCAAGGAACAGGACCGTCTGAAGATGGTTATTGATGCTGTCTCCACTGATCTAAGGGATGAATGAAATGCCGCCCTTCTCGCCGCCGCGCAGCTAAGGAAGGAGAATATTCTTCTGAGGGCGAGAACTGCCCGTCTAGAGAGCCAGGCGGCCAAGGCCTTCGATGATGCCAAGGAAGGGTTGGAGCAAGTCATCGAAACGTCTAAAGGCTGGGCCGTCAAGGCCTTCGAGATGCTGGCTGAGGCTGACGAGGTTCCCAGCTTTGTGCATCGTCTGGAATACCAACAGAGTGTCCATCGGGCTATGGTATGCGCCGAGGAACCTCCGAAATTTCTTGATTCCGACGACGAGGCTGCAGCTGCGGATGGGAACCCTGAAGACGAAGCCGAGGATGGGAAGTCTGAGGACGACCAAGAAACTCACGCTGGAGATGAAGCCTAGTTTTAGGTTTATTTTTCCCAGTTTCTTGGCTTGTCTGCCATTATATTTTTAGCCCTTCAGTAGTCTTAAATTGTAAATCCTCGCTTATTGATATATATATAAACAACTTTTTGCCAATTGCCGGTCTTCTTTTTTTTTTTTTTTTTACAATTGCAATTTGACTAAGTATAATTTCAAATTTGTCATGATCGTTGAACATTCTGCTCAGATTTTTAATCTTTAAAACTTGTCTCCGAGTACCAGAAGGGACTCGTCTGAGACGGTTTGCAAAATGCTCATACGAGAAGATTGTCCTCCTTGCCCTTGGACGATTACCTGTTATTTTATAAAATATTCAAGTATTTGTTGATAATCGTCCTTGATTTTTGGACGATCTACTTGATTAGACGAGTCTTGCCCAAAGAGGGAAGACGGCCAATGCGCGTTTGAGTTGTGGACGAACCACTTTCAAGCCGTTTTGCTCGAGCTACCAACATTCGTCCTGCACTATCGGCTAGGTCCTGGTTTTTGGACGACCTGCTCTCTTTAGCTCGTCCTATAGGCTTCTATCATCCCCCCCTTCTTGGGCTTAGCTCAACCGTACATGGGGGGAGAGCCAAAGTCCAAGAAGGAGAGCGGCCATCCTTGGATGAGCCTTCTGAAGTTGATGGACGAGCTTGAGATACATGTTCAATAGCATGTTTTAGCCGGTTTCCTTGAGGGAGCAACACTCGTCATTAAGTAGCGATCCCTTACTAGGGTCTGGACTACTTAGCTGTCCGTGCTTTTGAAAGTAAGTATCCTTTACTAAGGTCTTATTTCAGGCCAGCTTTCTCTCAGAGACTTTGACGTTACTCTTACTAGAGGTTTTGTCAATTTGACAGCCATATATGCGTTATATTTTTGGCCGGTCTCTTTGAGGGAGTGATGTTCAGCGTAAAAGTGAGCAATTTTGACGTTCTGCTATTGTATGTATTTTTGTCCAAGTTATTGTCACTTTTAGACGAGTAACAAATTTAATGCCCCAAAGTGAAGTAACTTGGTGAAAATAAACAAAGATATAAGAAAGTAGGAATTGTATTATATGGATTTTGCTTGGCTGAATGCCAAGATGCATGTATACAATTCTTTTCTTACTAACATGTGCCGTGGCACTTTGGAGTAACTACAAATTACCCTACAGGTATCTGACGAAGATCTGAGTTAGACGTGGTACTTCTTTAAGTTGTCTGAATTCCAAGTACGCTGAATAGGTCGTCCATCTAGACCTTGTAGACGAAAAGTCCCACTGCGTAACTCCTGGACAATCAGATAAGGTCCTTCCCAATTTGGTGTTAGCTTCCCTAACTCTTTAGCTCGTCCAACCGCTTCCATCTTTCTAAGAACAAGATCCCCCACTTTGAGTGGTTAACAACTCTTTTGTTAAACTCTCGAGCCATACGCAGTTTGTACAATTGCATTCTTAGCAAGGCATTGCCCCTGACTTCTGGCACTTGGTCCAAAGCCGTGCGTAATGCAGCCCAGTTGGCATCTTCTGTGTACAACATGACTCGCAGGGTGGGTTCCTCAATCTCAATGGGCAATACGGCTTCTGTGCCATACACTAACATGAAAGGCGTCTCCCCTGTAGAGTTCTTGGCGGTTGTTCTGATGGACCATAACACCAACTGCTGCTCTTCAACCTATTGTCCCTTTGCGTTCTCTAGCTTCCTTTTGATTCCATTTGATAGAATCTTGTTGAAGGACTCTACTTGCCCATTGGCTTGTGGGTGGGCAACGGCAGCGAAGTGTGCTTTTATTTCTCTTTCCGCCAACCACTCCTTCAGTTTAGGCATTTCAAATTGTGGGCCGTTATCAAAGACGATGGACTGTGGCATGCCAAAACGGGTTATAATGCTTTTCCAAATGAAGCCCTTGACGTCGTTTGTTGTTATTCCTCGCATGGCCTCTGCCTCTATCCATTTAGTGAAGTAGTCTACTGCCACTATCACAAACTTCTTTTCCCCAGCGGCCACAGGGAAAGGTCCTAGGATATCCATGCCCCATTTGGCAAAAGGCAGAGGGAACAAGATGGGGGTTAAGTAGTTGGACGGCTTCTGATGCACATTTTCATGCTTCGACAAACTGTCACACTTCTTTGCATAGACTAAAGCATCCTCCTTTAAGGTAGGCCAGTAGTACCCCGTCCTTAAAGCCTTCTCCCCTAAAGCTCTTCCCCCAATGTGAGAAGCACAAGCTCCTTCATGGAGTTCTTTCAGAACCTCCAGACCATCTTCTCTGGTGACGCACTTGAGCAGAGACCGGTTGAATGACTTCTTGTAAAGTGTCTCGTCCCATAGCTCAAACCACATGTCTCTAGCCTTCACATACTTAGCCTCTACAGGATCTGAAGGCAATCGTCCCGTCTTCTTGTATTCTATGATTGGCTCCATCCAGACAGTCCCTCGACTGAGAAACATAATCTGCTCTTGGTCGATGCTCTTTTTAGGTTTGACTTCCCAAAAAACTGTTCTTGGTACATCACCTTCAGTCGAGCTGGCCAATTTCGAGAGAGCATCTGCTTGATGATTTTCTGACCTTGGTACTTGGTCGAGGACAAATCGTTTTAGTGGCTCTATCTCATCTTTGATCAGTCGCATGTATTTGCTCATTGATGCTTCTTCGCATTCAAAATCTCCATTAACCTGGCTGACGACTAAGAGGGAGTTCGATTTGGCCTCGATCTCAACAGCTCCAACCACCTTGCACATTTTGATTCCAGCTAAGAGTGCCTCATATTCAGCTTCGTTATTGGACGCTCTGAACTGGAATCTTAATGCATATTCAAACTTGTCCCCTTCGGGAGATGACAAATGATTCCTGCTCCACATCCATTGACTGTGGACGATCCATCAACCATGAGCGTCCAATGCTTCCTTCCTCTAGCTGGATCAGATATTGGCTCTATGGTTGGCCGAGTAAGCTCAACTATAAAATCTGCCAAGGCTTGCCCCTTAATGGCTTTCCTTGGTTCAAATGATATATCAAACATGTTAAGCTCAACTGCCCATTTTAGCATCCGCCCAGCAGCTTCCATCTTCTGTAGAACTTGCTTCAAAGGTTGATCAGTGTAGACGATTATACTGTGTGCCAAGAAGTAAGGCCTCAACTTTCTGCTGGCCATGACTAGGGCCAATCCAAACTTCTTGACTGGAGTATACCTATTTTCCGCATCTTTGAGCACATGACTCACAAAGTATATGGGAACTTGGACGGTCTCTCTTTCACCGTAAGGACGACACTCACGGCTTGAGTGGACACTCGCCAAGTATACAAACAATTTTTCCCCTTCACTGACCGACCAACCTAGGAAGCTGCCGAAGGTGATCTTTGACACGCTGAAGGGCTTGCTCTGCCTCTGCTGTCCATTCAAACTTGGCCTTTTTCTTGATCGTGGCAAAGAAGTGATGGCACTTGTCACCTGACTTAGACAAGAAACGTCCAAGGGCAGCCAAGCAACCCGTCAGTCTCTGCACTTCCTTTGTCTTTGAAGGAGACTTCATATCTAGAATAGCTTGAATCTTTTCGGGATTAGCCTCTATACCCCTCTGGTCCACCAAGAAACCTAAAAACTTCCCTGACAAGACCCCAAAGACACATTTGCTGGGGTTCAGCTTTAACTTGTATTTCCTGAGAGTTTCAAAAGTTTCTCTCAAATCACCGACATGGCTTTCTTCTTAACGGCTCTTGACTGTCATATCGTCAATATATGCCTCCATGTTTCGTCCCAACTGCGGCTAAAAACATTATTGATCAATCTTTGAAAAGTGGCCGGAGCATTGCGCAGGCCGAATGGCATCCTCACCCAGCCATACAGTCCTTTTTCAGTAATGAAGGACGTTTTGTCCTGATCCTCTGGCCACATTGGGATTTGATGAAAACCTGAATAAGCGTCCATGAAGCTCAGCAAAGCATGGCCAGCTGTGGAGTCTACCAGGCGATCCAACTTAGGCAAAGGGAAACTGTCCTTAGGACAAGCCTTGTTAAGGTCAGTGTAGTCCACACACATTCTCCAGGTGTCATTGGGCTTTGGCACCATAACCACATTTGCTATCCAGTCTGGATAATAGGTTTCTTTGATGAACTTGGATTCCAACAACTTCTGAACTTCTTGGTCGACCGCCTGGTTTCTAGTCGGTCCCAAATGCCTCTTCTTCTGACGAATAAGTTTCAAATTTGGATCAACATTCAACCGATGGACGGCTACTTCCGGATCAATTCCGGGCATCTCTTCAACGCAATAGCCAAACACATCTTGAAACTCTTTCAGCAAGTTGACAAGATGACCCTTCAGATCAGGGCTGAGCGAAGATCCAATTTTGAGAGTCCTCTCTGGACGAGCTTCATCCAGACGGACCTCTTCAGGAGCTTCTACTGGCTCTGGACGTTCTACTGCTAGTCCCATGATGGCCATGACCTCTTCAGACGAGGAGGGTTATTCCTTGATGATTTCATATTTCCTCTTCTTGCTGGGGAGATGTTCAGACGCCTTCCTTGAGGGGGCAAGAGGCGTCTGAGGGCTCTCCATGGTCAGCTTTAACGAGGCGACTTGATCTTTGACAAGTCCAAACGTTTTCCTCTCGCTAGCCATCTTCGCCTGACCTTTCTCTATTCCAGACGTTTTCCTTTCGCCAACAACCTTCGTCTGATCCTCACTGTCTATTTTCCATGATGACGGCTTGAGGGTAGTCAAATAACACTCCCTAGCCACCTGCTGGTCTCCATATAAAGAGCCAATCTGGCCATCATCACACTCATACTTCATCAACATCAGGTGAGTTACTATGCACTACTACAATTTCGGGCAAAGATAACACAACTATATTAACAGTCAATTTCATAAGTGTAGTCTATAATATGAATTAACATGCTATTATGAGAGCTGTTATCTTAGTTACAATAAACATAACAGTTAGTAATTTAGTTGTTCTCTTTTCTCCCTTTTTCAAACTTTACCTTTTCTTTTTTAACAGTTAATTGATAAACTGTTATGTATGCTTTCTTTTAAAATAACAAAAGTGAATTCTAATTGATGCGCGCGCTGTAGAAATCCAAACTGCATAGAAGTTTCTCCTCCCCCTCAAAAGAAGAAACAATAAAAAATAAAATAGCATTTTTTTCCTTCAACTGACGCAACAAGTACAACTGCACAACAGCACAAGCACCGAAAATGGCATTTTCTCCGGCTCCCCCTTCTATCCTCCTTTCACCAATTTTCTATATCAGTACCTATTCTTCTGAGTTTTGACCCAAACTTCAAATAATTTTTCTCCATCTCTCTGATTTTCTCTCTCCTATTTCAAATATCAATTTCCTCCTAAAACCATGGATTTTTCTGTGATGAAGTTATGCCGACGATTGCAGTTAGGTTATTATTACTTCATTTGTTGATTTGCTGATTGAGGTGCGAAAATTGAATCGAATTGATCATCACGATTTGGCTCATGGTAATTCTTCCAATTCTTCTTTCTCTCACTAGATTTTAAGCTTTTTTTATTGAATTGAACAACCTAAGTTTTTGAAGTTTTGGAATCATCGTCAGTTTCAGTCCAAATTGATTGGTATCTACTGTGAAAGTTTTCGCAGATTATGACATGCAATAAATTTAAGAGAGAATTTTCTGAGCAGGCTGCTATTTTCATGAGCCATCGGAGCTTCGATTGCAAGCGACAAATTCATCTCTCTGTTCTGCGGAGCCACGCTCTCACGAGTCTTGGTTTTTTATGTTGAACTGAAATTAATGAATCAGATGGTGTATTTCTCTTGATCTTTTTCCTTTTTTAAGTTTGTATAAATTTGATATTTTTTGTCAATTTTATTGATGAAGCTTGTTGCGTATTTAATCGCTCTTTTCTCTGTTGTTATAGAGATATAGTTGAAGATTTTTTTAGTGAAGTTGAGAAGTGAAGAATTTGTTGTACTTAAGTTTGATTTTTTGTATCCAAATTTTGCTTATACGGATGTAAATAGTAAATGTATATGATACATCCTCTTTTATGTTGAATATATTTATGAATTTGCACCAAAAATAATTTGTATTAGAATTGAGATTGGTTGTTCTAATTGTAAGGATGTATTTTTGTATATTTGTTGATATTGTTACAAAAATGTATGTTTGTATTTGTTGTGTATTATAACAGTAATTGGAATTTAATTTTTTTTGACATTAAAGTTGTTTTCTTAAATACGTATTATATTTTTTTTAAAGGTGGCCAAAGATAACAGTGTGCAGCTGTAGCTGTTTACTTTCTTTCAAACAAACATAACAGCTATTCCAAAGAGATGTTATTTTTGCCAACACAAACATAACACATATTTCAAAGAGATGTTATCTTTGTCTACAACCTTAGTTAACAGTTGTAAGAAATATGCATTATCTTTGTTATACCAAAGATAACATCATCAACAGGTGTTATCTTTACTTTACATTATATTGACTTGGAAAACACCTCAAAAGTGTTATGTAAAGCCTTATTTAACAGTTATCTTTGCCCCTTTTTGTAGTAGTGATGACTGCTTTGACATGATTCAGAGTTGGTCATCCAAGAATGACATTGTAGGCTGTCAGGTCTCGGACCACCAAGAACTTGATAAACAAGGTTCTAGTTGCATCCTTTTCTCCTATTCGCACGGGCAAAGTAACAATTCCCATTGGATGGATGACTCCTCCCCCAAACCCTATGATGGGATGGTGAACGGGAACTAAGTTCTTCTCCTCAAACTTTAGTCTGGACAAGCAATCAGCACTAATGATGTCTGTCGAACTTCCGGTGTCAATCAGGATCCTTCTTACTCTCAAGTTTGCTATTTTCATTTCTACAACCAAGGGATCATCATGGGGAGTCCTCAACCTGCCCCGATCTTGCTCACTAACTACCACCCTTGGGAAGGGCTCAGCCTTTGTCTGATCTGCTAACAAAACTTGGCCGAGCTCCCTAAGGTAGTTTTTGTGCCCTCTATTGGTTGGTCCCCCAGCAGCAAACCCACCGGAGATTACGAGAACAACATCTTCGTCGGTGCTTGCACTCTTCTTCTTCTTGCTATGCCAATCATCTTTCCTCGGAAACTTCCTTCCCCCTTGAGGCATATAGGAGTTCATCTTTCCTTTTCGGGCTAACTCTTCCAAAGCTCTCTTGAGATGCTTACATTCATTGGTCTCATGACCACAATCTTTGTGGAAGTGGCAATACTTGCTCTTATCCCTATTTCTATAAGGGGTTTTCATCTCCGCTGGGGCCTTCAACTCATACTGATCCTTAATCTCCATGAGGATGGAGTATTGGTCTTTGTTAAACTCAACAGGATTGGATGAGGATGGCTCAGCCTCCTTTCTCTTGCTCTTTCTAGACGAAGTGGTGTTGGAGGTTATCGCCCAAGTCTCGGCCTTCTTGGGGTTGCTCTTCTTTGGCTGAGCAACCTCTTCAGGCTTCTTAGACTCGGGATGCTTTGCCTCAGCACATACTTCGGTGGCATGAATAAATGCTTCCGCTTCTCTTAAAGCCTCAGCAAGAGTGGAGATTTTCTTCAAAACAAGATCAAACTTGAAACTTCCTGGCCTTAGACCCCTGATGAAGGCGTCAAATGCTACTCCAGCATTAAGATCTTGGATCTGAAGTGCTTCTAGGTTAAATCTCTTAACGAAACTTCTAAGAGCCTCCTTAGGTCCCTGGACGACCTTGCCTAGGTGCATGCTTGTCTTTTGCTCTTGCTTGTTGGCAACAAAGTGACTAGTGAATAAGAAACTGAGTTCAGTAATGTTGTTGACTGAATTGGGGGGGAGATTGCTAAACCACTTCTACGCTACTCCTTTCAAAGTAGCTGGAAAATTCTTACACCAAGTAGCGTCGTCCACTCCTTAGACGTACATCTGATGCTTGTAAGCAGACAAGTGATCGTCAGGATCAGTAGTTCCATCAAAAGGCTCAATGGTTGGGAGTTTTACCTTTGGGAAGGGGGCGTCTCCATAATCCTGGCCGAGAATGGAGTAGGCCAGTTGATTTGGAGAGCTCCCAGCTGTCCCTCAATTGGTATGAACTCCTTGCGATATTCTTTCATTACTGGATTGGATGAAGTGTTGGCTAGTTTTGGACGCCTATAGACCATGGGCTGAGCCACGGTCTTCTCCTGTGGTGGATGAACAAGGGAGTGGCTTAAACTTCGGCCCTCCCCTCTGGACGACAACCTCAAAGGAGGGTCTCTCAGGTATGGGGTAGATCTTGTAGCTGAACGTTGCAAAGCCGCAACCCTCTTTGCCTCTAAGTAATCCCTGGCGTCGGTTTCCATTCGGTGTCCACTAGGATGGACATGGTCCTGGGTCCTCACCACCAGGTTCCAGTCCATCTTGCTTCTCTGATCAGTATCCTCTGGCTGCTTTCCTCTTGCTGTCCTCCTAGAGGGTTCCTGACGAACCTGTCGACTAGGACCTAGACGATCTACTTGAGAACGTCCTCTAGGACGAGGTGAATTGTTAGCAGCTGGCTCCGGGTTGTGATGAAAAAAACAGCATATTGCTTTTAATCTTGCTCTCGGGACGACCGCCGCCATCTTAGTCTCGAAAATCATTCAAGTACATTCTCCAGGTGGGCGGCCATCCTTTGGGACGATCCAGATTCACTTGGATGACCGGTTGATGGCTTGGTCCAGGAACATTGACAATGGACGGGGGTCTATTTCTTCCTCTAGGTGGTCTTTCATGCTCCACCGTATCTTCGACATTAACTTGAAGGCTTCGATTCCTGGCAATGTTGGACGATTGACAATCAGTCATCGTTGCGTCTCCCCACAGACGGCGCCAAATGTTTTATCCACTTCTCCAACAAGTAAGCTGTTAACTTAGCTTCCTTGTCGAGCAAGTAAATTAGTATCTTGAGTGTTCTTCAGCTGGAGACTTGTGCAACGATTTCTGAATCCTCTTAGTCCTTGGTCTTTGCTCTGCTCCTAAACCTGCACAAAGGGACCCACCCTGGAGGTTTGGGTAGTGGTTCCCCCTCCGATGCTTAAGTCAGTTTTCAGGTGTGGTAAGAGAAAGTAGAGATAGAGAGAGAAAGTGAGAGAGAATTTTATCAGAGTAACTTTGCACTGTTTGCCTTGAATGAATGTTTCTCCTGATTTCAGGGGTATTTATAGTGATAGCAAGTTGACAGCTAACCTTAAAAACTGACCTACAATAGTGGCCACTGATTGGCTGAGGAATCAGATCATGACACGTGGCAGACCATAACTGGTGGATGTCTATTAACCACTCTCCTTCAGCCATTTGGCACTGCTGGGCTCTGACTGTTGGGCCAGAATTTAAACCTTTTTACCTCAGCTGAGTGTAGCCCAGAGATTCAAGGCTTTTCTCTTTTTTAACTAAGGTGACACGTGTACGGCTCTGATGAGCCCAAGTGTCTTCAAGAGAGCCGTCGATGTTAGACTACAACAAGCTTAGTGATAGTTTATTTACGTACTTATTATACATAATTATTATTGGTAAAACATTATTAATTTTAAAGAATAATGATTAAGTGTCTTAATTATTTAAGATTAACATAATCACGATTAACTAGCTAAGTGTTATTTGAATTACATAATTGTTATTGCTTAAATCATTTTTATGTAACATAATCATGATTAATTATCCTAATCAATATCGATTAACATAATCACCATTACATAATTATTATTGCTAAAATATTATTAATGTATCATAATCATGATTAATTATCTACATTGACTATTAGAATAATCACAAATAAATTGCTAAATGATAGTTGATTTGCTAATTATTGAACACTAACCCGGTTGTTGCATGTTTGAAGCCGATGGTTGTCGGTTGGGTGGCTGCACAAAAACTTCATTATCATCTAACAACTCATGTTCTAAATCTTGGATGAAATCGCTATTGTCGATGGACGGTGAATTAGATGAACCACCCCTTCGGCTACTTGAACCACTGCTCTTACCTCTTCCAGTTATATTTTTGAAAAATTTTGACATTTTTTTGGAGATAGAAACTAATAGAGTAAAAAAATAGTAAAGCAATAGCTTAAAGAACTAAAACTTCGCTACGTAGACAACAGAAAGCCAAAAAAGAAATTAAGATGTTTTGCAATTAATAAAGTTGGAAAGTAGGATATTTAAGTAGTACTCAAAGAAGTAGAAAGAGAAGGTTGAGTATGCGAGATTGAAAGAATTTGAGAGTATGAGATTGAGATGCTGAGAATTGTGAAGAATGAGAATGGTCGAAGGAGGTATTTATAGGAATTTTTGGGGGGGAAATTTGTATTTTGAATTTCAATTTGGGGGGGGGAATCATGAAGTATGTTGGGAGATAGTTGATAATTGATGAATTGGCGTGAGCGGATGATAATTCATCCGTTCGGTGTTATAATTGAGGAGTAAAAGCTGCAACCTACAAGCAACCTACAAGATAGAGTAGCAAACGCGGATGATAATTTATCCGTTAGTAGATATAATTGAGGAGCAACCTGCAAATGAATAGTAGAGCTACATGATAATGATACCAGATAGACTAGTAAAGCAAAAGCATGCATTCTGCAAATTAATTCACTAGTCATATCCAACGGTAACAAATAGGAACAACTTCTGTATATTATATGAATTCTCTTTTTTTTTTAAACAAAGAATAGTTGCCCACTTGCCCCACCTCTACCACGGTTCATCACTCCTTCCAACTTCATTTCCACTTGCAAACTTTTCTCTCTCTACAATTACAGTAGCTGTAGCTTTCCACCGAATTTTTTCTTTTTTCTTCTCCCTTTTAATCCTCATTCCTCTCCTTTCATCAACACCTAGGTGCACTACTGTAGGCCATTTTTTTGAAGTATCGAACTTCAAAACAGCAGGAACCGACGAAGGTTGAAAGGGCGGTTCGAACGTGGGCTTGACGTGATGGTTCATTGGGCGGACTGGAGATGGCGGTTTAAGGGCGGGTTAGTTTCGGTCCCAATAGCGGTTCAGGTTCAGGTTTGTAGGCGGGCCAATCCACGGTTCTTAACGGTCCAAGGTCCGGTTCTGAGGGTGGTCCGGTCCGGTTCTCCACCTCCACCACTTGACCCACGCCATACACGGTCCTGGGCCGGTTCTGAACCGCCTTTTTGGTGGTTCGGGCCGGGCCGATTCATCTTCGGTTCGGTCCAGGGCTAGGCCCAGTTTGACCCGCCCAATGGCCACCTCTAGTGCAAACTAAATTAGGTAATTCGTTAACATTATGCTAATGAATTGTTAAGATCAAATAACATACACTCTTTATTGATCTTAGAAACTTGAAATGATTCTTGAAATAATTAAATGATTCTAATGACCTTAGTATAAATTATAACTATAAAAATTATTGCTCATATTCACTTGTAATGATTAATTAACTTGCTTTATTAGTATAATGTGACTAAATGATATTATGACATTGCTAATTGCTTTATTTTAACAATAGATTTACTTAATTAATAGTAAATGATTGATTGATAGGTAATTATGGACTCATAATAATAGTCTGTAAACATAATAATATACTTTTTATAACCAAATAAAATGGTTATATAATGATTGGTTACTAATCCTAAAATGAAAGTAATGGAGTTACTTATTTAGTAGTTGATTAAAGAGTCACCTTAACAAGTTAATAACATCTTTAATAACAATGACTATTAATGGACCTTCTTATGACCTAAAGTAATAAGTATGACACTATAAGCAGGACAATAACGATATAACAAACCTGATGAGTATAATAAGCTCTAACTAATGTTTAAGTATAAAGGTTAAATAATGAAACGTATATTGATATCACTATTCATGACTAGATTAAAAAAGATAAAGGATATTACAAGCCTCCCCCGGCATCCAAGGTTATTAAGCAGGAATCGAGGTAACATCTATTGCTAACACCCGCGATCCCCTTCGAAATGTATTTGTGAAATAATGTTTATAATTATGTTAAAGGTTTGTGTTATATGATTCTTCATATGGATTGCGGGACACTTAAATTGTTTATGAATGAGTTTTCGTGCATGTTAACATATGATTCATGAATAGCTTAAGGCGTGTGCCGATGAATGCTAAATAAATGAAACATGATAAATGAAAGTGAAAGAGGCTCTGGCAGTATAATGTTACGCTTATTATTTACTTTTCGATCGTGCACGTACCTTCGCACCCGTCGTACACGCAACAAGGGAGCCGGGCTCCTTGAGGGGTACCGCATGTTATGTTACTACCCTATTTTGGTGCGAGCGGTGTATCCAACAAGGGAGTTGGGCTCCTTGAGGATCGTCGCATGGTGGGAGACGTCCCGCATGTCTATACTAGCTATTTACCATGTTGAAAGATGAAAAGATAATGGGAACTTATGAAATATCAAGATGCCACTTATGATTGTTCATTTTGACATTATTTTGTTATGGTTTGGTAATGTGTTTTACTATATTCTCTTCTCCCTGTTTGCAAATAAAATGAATTGAAATGAATTTACATTGTTAGGGTAGTATGTTACTGAGCTTCGGCTCACGATGTTGCTTTTGGTTTTAGGTACTAATTAATGAAGGTGACGGGATGGTGTAGGAGTGAGGATGGTCAACTACATTATAATTATGATAACTATGCTGGTTGTGTAATCTAACTTATGATAACTAGAACATGAACTCATTTAAGCTCAGTTAAACTATAACTACGTACTTATCTATGCTTAATTAATTATAACTATATATTCTAGCTGCTTATAATTTCAATCATTATAATAACATGTTTAGTTTTATGGAAGAATGTTTGCTTTCTATTTTCCCGAATGGAAAGTACGGCAGTAGTGCGCCGAACATCTAAGTTCCGCTGCTAATAATAGATTAAATAACTTAAATATAATGATTGGAGGTCGAGGCTTTACATATTATATATGTTTTAAATGCATAGGTTGTCCTCTTTGTTCTATATTAAAGAGGGCAACTTTGTTGCCATAGTTGTACGTAAAACAAAAAAGGCAATGCAGGTTGCCCTATTTGCATAGCTAATAGGGCAAAAACAATTGCCAAATTTGGTAAAATCCAATAGGGCAAATCTAAGTTGCCTTCCTTAAATTTTACAAAGAGGACAAATTTTATACTTTTGCCATACAAGGCTAATACAACGGTCCTACCGTGGCAAAGTTGAGCGCAAATAATTTTTGCCATTTTAAACAAATAGGGCAATTTTTGGATGTAAGAAGGCAATTTCACTTGCCCTCTTTGATCTTATTTGTTGTAGTGTAAGTGGGTGTCCTTACATAAAGGAGATATTCTCACAATAGTTTTCCCATATATATATATATATATATATATATATATATATATATATATATATATATATATATATATATATATATATTGGTAAGATGAATAACCTGTGAGCCCTGGGCTACCTTCACACAAGGTCGACCCAGACACCCAGGCACTTAGAAGGAGGGGGAAATATAAGTGACATTCTCCTCCAAGTACCCCTCACTTGGTGGGACGCGAACCC
Organism: Beta lomatogona; assembly: GCA_947646795.1. NCBI lineage: Eukaryota > Viridiplantae > Streptophyta > Magnoliopsida > Caryophyllales > Amaranthaceae > Beta > Beta lomatogona. Next base: position 508,736 of record CANSNZ010001320.1, read on the forward strand.
CTAACCTTAAAAGTTCATTATATGGTGGAATCCCCACTAGTAGCCAAGCTAAGCTAATTGATCGTACGTATGAATATATGATAGTACCTTACTTGTTATTTCTGCTCGAGTACACATTAGTATAGAAGTAGGTCAACACTCAAAATTTATTTATGTCATTCAATTTAATTAGAATTTAATAAATTAACTCTAATTAGATTGAATGTCCTTAATCAAATATAAGCGTTCAACATTGGAGTTTTTATATCTTAATTTTGATGTCTTTAGCAGATGGTGCAATGATTCCTAGTGCTTTGTGCTTTGTGCTTTGTGCTTTGTGCTTTGTGCTTTGTTAGGGCACTTCACCTACTCCTTAATTAATTAATTGCAAGCAATTGAAATGAGTTAGACGTAATCACGCTGTAAATGCATCATGAAAAAACATGCAAAATATGCTACTTGTATAAAATATAATTGACTATTCACCATCGGCCTGAATGTTTAGTCAAGCATATACACGCTTGTAATATTTTATTGGCTGTTATTGAATAATGAGGCCTATAAGTAGAACAACTTCTTAGGCTTAATCTTGCACTTACCAAACAAATACACAAAAATGAAGGTCTTAAGCATGATGAATATTTTTTTCTTTTTCCCCTTCTTGTTAGCCATAACCAGTGCTTCATCTCCTTCCCCCTCTGTCATTGTTGTTGGCGCTGGAATGTCAGGTATTGGCGTATTGCCACCTTTGTACCGCCATAGTTAATATTTAATTAATTAGGTTATAATTGCAATTATAGTATGAAATTAGGTTAGGCTTTGATTAACTCATACAAGAATTTTTTTGAAAAACGGATTTTTTCACCAAATACCTCCGAGTAATATTCTGTTTAGGCAAACACAAATTATTAGAATAGGCGGTTTAATTCTAACATAAAATTAGACGAACCCAATACTAAATTTTTCTAATAAGTCCATTCCATTTTACTCTAACCCAACATTATCCTAGTCATCCCTTCTCTTCTCCTTCCTTTGTTTTCTTGATTATCGAACTACAACAAACAATTTCAAAAAATAACTCAATAGTCTTACCGAACGTATTAAACTAGTCACTAAATGGATTAAACTAGTCACTGAATGGGTTTGAATGTCATTACTGAATATATTAAACTGGTCACAAAATAGATTAAATTGGTCATGAAATAGATTAAATTGGTCCCTAAATAGATTAAACTAGTCACTATATTAAAAAAGGTGACATGTTTTCTTCTTAATATTGGGCTTGAGCCGTGCCTAATTTTAAACTAAAAGTAGGCGGTCTCTTACAAGACCAACTGTTAGGCAAATATCCTTCAACCTTTCTAAATTCACTATACGCCCCCCACTTTTTTAAAATTTTTCCAAATGCCCTTAATGACTAACGAACGTTTGCCTTTTTCAGCCAATAATTCGTGTTTCCGTTACCAAACCCTAATTAATCCTTACATGATTCATTGACCCTAATAGACCACCATTAAAACACCACCTATGGCCAAAAGAGGAATGAGAAGCAAGAAAGAGAAAAATGGTCATACAAGGTATTTCAGTGGTTGTCAATTAAGCTAGATGAGTTAAATAGCGGTTAATCAAGGTTTAATAATGGAATTAGGATTAGTAATTAAAAAAGCTAATGATTATTAGTAATTAAGAGCGTATGGTAAATTTTGAAGAAATTAAGGGGTAGATGGTGAATTTTGAAAGGTCATAGGGTATTTGATGAAAAAAAATTGCTTCGGGGTATTTGGTGAAAAATCTATTTAATAAAATACGAATTTTCATTTTGGACCGGATTTAATCTGGTTTGGACTGGATCGGACCAGAAAGTTGAAATCGGTTAGTCATAGACAGGAGGCTAGACCTTAATTTTGGTCTGGTTAAATCTGATCCAAATTGCAGTCCAGATTGGTTTTTGCACACCCATAATTGTGCTACATTATTAACAATAAATTACTAATTTTTAAAATCTAATTAGTAAACTAAATTAATTTGGTGTTATTTAGATCTTGCTCTCTTTATTTGAAATTTACTATGCTGAGATAAGTTTTAACTGAAAACTGGCCTTTTCACTCATTTTGCAGATTTTTGCTCATTTTATATTTTTGCTTATTTTATGTTATTACTCATTTTAAGAAGTTTTTGCTCATTTTACTAACTTTTGTTCATTTTATGTTTTTTGCTCATTTTATGTTTTTGCACATTTTAAGAAACTTTCGCTTATTTTACAAATTTTTGCTCATTTTATGTTTTAGCTCATTTTAAGAACTTTTTGTTTATTTATGCTGCAATTTTCAGTTTTCAGCATTTTGATTCTGCCCATTTTATGCTTTTTGCTCATTTTATGTTTTTGCTTAATGCAAGAAACTTTCGCTCATTTTAAGAAATTTTTGCTCATTTTACAAACTTTTGTTCAATTTATGTTTTTTATATTCTTGCTCAATAAGAATTTTATGCTCATTTTATTTATTTTCTTATTTTAAGAAACTTTTTGTTCATTTTATGTTGCAGTTTTCAGTATAGGAGTGATTTTCATTTTAATCATCATGGTCGACCAAATTTGACATAGGAAATAAAGTGAAACAACTTACAAAAAAGATGGGGATGATCTATTTTAAGATGAATTTGATACATTTGGGTGGAGGGAGAATATTATTTATGGTGTTATTTTTGGGTTCATTATGGTCCAACGAATTCCAATACATTCACATACAATTAAAAGCATCGATCTATTGATATAATGATATGCATGCACCGGCTTACTAATAATACAAGATCTATATTTAATCTTAATCTTATTACAGGCATTTCAGCAGCAAAACGACTCCATGATGCTGGGATTAAAGATATCCTAATACTAGAGGCAACAAATAGAATTGGTGGCAGAATTAAAAAGACTAACTTTGCGGGCTATACAGTTGAGATGGGAGCAAATTGGCTTCATGGAGAAGGAGGTCCCAAGAGGAATCCACTTTATGAAATGTCCAAGCAAATACATCTTAAGAAATTCTTCTCCGACTTCAGCAATATCTCATTCAACACTTATAAACAAGAGTAATCAATTATTAATTTTTAATTTTATATATTGAGTATTATAAAATTACTCAAGTAGTAATTATAATTATGATACTAATTAATAATAATAATAATATAATACTGGCTAATATACTCTTGTCTTTATTATAGGGGTGGATTGTACAAGGATGATGAGGTAGATGCTGCGATTGAGAAAGTTGATGAAACATTAGATTATGGTGAAAAATATTCCAATTTTCTAAATTTGGAGAAGAATGAAGAAGATGATATGTCCATTTTGGCTCTTGAACGTCTTCATAAGACGTACGTATCTCTATTATATAAGCCAAGGGGGGAGCAATGGTGTCCCCCTTGGAATTTACTTAATTGTCCCTCCACGACATAAATATATTAGATTCCAAATTTCTATACATAAACTTGCCAAAAAGAAAATCAATCCAATCTCTATTAAACCCAATCAACTCATATAAAAGCTCAATCACATAAACTTGCCAATAAAAAAGATTCAATCAAAAAAGTTTCATGATCAATAACTTACCAAACATTAATACCACAGACAATAACAAAAAAAAATACACGACATTTTCATTACATAGACAACTCAAATTCAAACTCAAAATAATTTTTCCATAACACAAACACAATTACAAACACAAACTCCAAACCAAAAAAAATCAATTCCCTTCATAGATTGGAGCTTTACGACATTCTCACATTTATGGATACTTTACTGTTAATCAGGTATGCAGTTCATTATTGAACATAAAAGTATGTGAAATGTTCTATGTTCAGTAAATCGTAAGAATTAATATATTTAAATTCATTTACAAAAAATTAATATTAAAAATCACTCACAACCTTTGTTAGTTTTTTACATTAGCGAATAAATATATCTAAATTTATCTAACTATTAATCATTCACATTTTAAGAGTAATCATAACTATAATACGGATGAAATATATAATAACAAGTTTTGAAATTAACGCACGCATCGCGTGCATATAAGACTAGTATCATATACTTAAAGAATAACACAAGTCTTCCTTTCAAATATTTTTGGAGGGTTTTGCTATATATGACTCTAAAGTGATATACATCAACCATTCTTTTATTATGCTATGCCCAACTGCTATATTCTTTTATTAGTATTTTTAGTTACAAACAAATAAAAATTATAAAAAGTTGATTTTAGAAAATATATGCAAAAATAAATCTAACAAGATCTCACTTGACTATATCTTTCCTTGTATATAAATCACAAACAATGGTCAAAGTGAAGTTTGTGAATAGTGCCAAGACACAAAGTGAGACGTGAGTAGAATAAGAAGAAAAACGAATGTAGTATAACTTAAGTTTTTGAAACCAATACTCTTGAATATATTGAGACATTGAGCAACATTATTGTATTATTAAGATGACAAGATGTTGATGATAGAACTTTACTTCATGACAGAGACCCAAGAACTAGGCTCGAAAAAATGATAGATTTCTTCACATTTGATGGAGAACAATCGGAGGCACCAAGAGTTTCAAGCTTAAAACATGTATTACCATTATCTGAGTCCGAACAGTTCGGTGAAAATGCTTACTTTGTTGCTGATTCAAGAGGGTTTGAGAGTTTGGTCCATCTTATTGCCAAACAATTCCTCTCCTACAAAAAAGGTGCTATCAATGATCCTAGGCTCAAGTTCAATCAGGTATTAATTACGATATATATATATATATATATATATATATATATATATATATATATATATATATATATATATATATATATATATATATATATATATATATATATGGGCAAGATCACATGAGAATGCTCCTTACATGAGAAATGAGAATGAATTTTAACCACACGATTGGATTAGAGTTACAACACTTGTTCTTTAGAGTTATGCCTCCGAAATATTTTGAGCCCAAAAAAAAAATTTTTTTGAATTTTTTTTTCTAAAATTCTTTTTTTTTGGAGTTACATCACTTTTTCATTAGAGTTACATCACTTGTTCATTAGAGTTATAGCGTATAAAATCCATTCTCATTTCTCATGTAAGTATGCATTCTCACATAAACTCACTTATATATATATATATATATATATATATATATATATATATATATATATATATATATATATATATATATATATATATATATATATGGGAATTCCTCACCTTTTGGTGTCCATCCTTTTTACCCAAAATACCCCTAATAACTAAACAAAACTACTAATTGATTTCTCTCATTTTTTTTTAAAACAAAAAAAAATCCCTACAATTGCAAAGCAGTTACATCTTACATCTGCACAAGTAAAAACAAAAATAGAACAATATTACTTGGATGACGATTAAATTAAAACTTCCACAAAATCACTTACACACGATGTCACGCACGCATCGCGTGCAACAGATACTAGTATTATATATGGGAACTCCTCACCTTTTGGTGTACACCCTTTTTACCCAAAATACCCCTAATAACTAAACAAAACTACTAATTGCTTTCTTTCATATTTTTTTTTTTTTTAGAAAAAAATCCCTACAATTGCAAAACAGTTACATTTTACATCTGCACGAGTAAAAACAAAAATAGAACAATATTATTTGAATGACGATTAAATTAAAACTTCCACCAAATCACTTACACATGATGTCACGCACGCATCGCGTGCAACAGATACTAGTATATATATATATGAAGGATCCATATATGAATTCTTAAGATTTTAATAGAATTTTTGAAACTACGGTAGATTATTATATTTGTTTCTTTTTATGGTTTTCAAAACTCGCTTTGGACGGCTAACATCTCTTACTTAAAACTTAAAAGTAAGAAAAGAATCATGAAAGTTAATACTTTTGAAAATGTGTCGTGAAACATATCTAAAATAACATCTCCACATGCATGAAACTTATCTACTTTATACATAATAAATAAATAAAAAGGTCCATATTGATGAACTACTTTGATTTCAAGTAAAATATCTGTAACACCTAATTAGAGATGAAATGAGTAATATATTGTTAGATGGACCTTGAGTTCTTCATCTTCATGTACTGTCTTTGTTTTTAAGGAATTTACTATGGTCGTATTTTATGTATATCAGTTTCCTTGTCTCCTTATTTGGTTTGTTTCATCAAGTAATGCTTAATTAGTTTTCTACTGTCAACTGCAAAGATGAGTTAGGCTCCATATTATCGATCGACTTTCCCTAGATTTCGCTCTCTCGGTTAATGAATTTTTTTTTTGATAATTTTTGGGTCAGATTTATTAAGGCACAGAAGGCCTAGATACTGGAGAAGCAAAACTCCAGCTCAGTACATACAATCGACAGAATGAGAGTGACACACACTCACAGAACCAATGCAAAGACAGAAAAAAAACTGCATCCTCTTAGGATATTTTAACACCAAGCTAAAAATTCATCTTTCCTCGATAATCCTTGTTTAGCCAAAGAATCAGCCACTCCATTAGAGCCTCTTCCTTTGTGAGATATTGAAAGAGAGAGCCACCACTTGCGGGAGTTTTGGATATAGTTAAGCATGAAATTGAGGTTCCATGGACCACCACTATCAAGGTTACACCATTTCACAGCATTGGAGGAGTCCGATTCAATAGAGAGATTATGATACTTGATTGAGTCCAAACTAATGGAGATTTGGATGGCTCTAAATATAGCAAATACCTAGGCGGAGTTGATTTCCAATAACGGAATCGGGCTAGAAAAAAGGCAAACAAAGTTGCCCAAAGCATTGCGCAATACACCCCCAACCGCCGCATGATCAAGTCGAGGATCAAAAGACGCATCGTTATTCCACTTAAGTTGATTAGGTGGAGGTGGAGACCAAATCTCGGGAGCAGCAAGATGAGATGACAAATGAAGAGGAGGAGTTTTCGACCATTTTAGGCAAATTGGATTTTGGAGTACTTCGGAGGAGGAGTAAGGAAAGCCCTCAACCCAAGCCTCTAGCCACCAACATAATCTAAGTAAAACCAAATCATGTAATTCACGAAGAGAGGAAGAAGAATTGTTGAAGATTCTTGAGTTTCTTTCCTTCTACAAGGACCAAATTATGATGAAAAAAGAAGTGTGCCAAATTTTCTTGAAAAAACTACCCCCTCCAATGAAGTGCGCCAAATTTTCTTGAAAAAACTACCCCCTCCAATGAAGTGCCACTAATGGAAAGCTTCTCTAAGCGAGAAAGGATGGACCCAAGAGAGGTCCCAAATTGCCAGCCACCATGCCCATAGCAGCCAAGAAAATTGACAATGAATGAGGAGATGGTTTGGCGATTCAATATGCGAATTGCATAGCATGCAAAGCGGATTCTCATGCGGAATAATTCCAAGCCTCGCTAATTTCGAACGAGTGTTGATTTTTTCCAAAATCGAATGCCAAGCAAACACTTCGATTCGGTGTGGAACTAGGCCTTTCCATACACCTTTGATTATAACCTGATGAACATGATCTGAGCTTTTTGCAAGCTCGAAAGTTGCACGCTTGACTGAAAAATCTCCTGATTTGTGGGGGGTCCAAGTCAAGGTATCATCCCTAGAGAGATCTAGGGTTACTGATTTCAGCAATTTAAACATTGCATCCCGTTCTTCCTGATCACGCGGGCGCATCACACGACGCCATGGTATTAGCCAGTGCCATTCAAGCCCATCCCACACACCAAGGGATACAACTGTGGCTGAAGGATTGATGCATATAGAGAAAAGCCTTGGGAATAAAACTTTCAAAAGAGCTTCACCAATCCATAGATCGTGCCAGAAAAGAGTAAGATTGCCTCGACCCACATTTTTGCGGATTTTTTGGACCCCAAATTGCTTGGCAATCGGGTGGTTAAGGACTGCTTTGCATATTGATTTCCACGGGCCCTCTCTATTAGGAATAGTGAGGTCCACAAAAGTGAGAGAGGAAGTGTAGCCATACTTATTTGAAATTATGGATCTCCACAAGGCATTGGGCTCTTTGAAGTACCTCCATAGCCATTTAAATAGTAAGGCCAAATTCCTATGAAGCAAGTTTCCAACTCCAAGGCCTCCTACAAATTTTGGCAACTCTAAACGAGCCCACGCGACAAGAGGAAAAGCTCGTTTATCACCCGACCCACTCCAAAGAAAATTTCATTGAATTTTTACAAATATATCTATGACACCCTTAGGAATAGGATATATAGACATAAAATAAAGCGGGAGACTAGAGAGAGAAGCCTTGATCAAAGTAAGGCGGCCTCCGATAGATAACATCTTGCCCTTCCATGTTGCAAGTTTATTATGCATACGACTAATAATGGGCTCCCAATAGGCCAATCTAGAAATATTACCCCTAATAGGCAATCCGAGATACACTAGTACAGAATTGTCAATTTGCGTCGGACCTGGGACCCCCATTTGCGTCGGACATAGGTCCGACGGCACAGGTCTCGTCGCAGATGATGGATACAGGATATGCGTCGGATAAGACACGACGCAGTTGAGGAGCTATTTGCGTCGAACGGGGATCGAGGTGCGACGCAGATGGGAGACGCCAAGCCAAAGCCCCCAACAATCGTTTGTGTCGCACGTAATGCCTCATCCGACGCAGATCATGCACAGGCCCACAAATCATGCCTCTGGCATTGTTTTTCACAAGAAAATAGCAATGTGCGTCGGATATAGAGCCTCATCCGACGCAATTGATGTTTTTTTAATAAAAAAACAACAATTTGCATCGGATGTGACTTATATCCGATGCAAATTGCTATTTTTTATATAAAAAAAAATAAATTCATGGTAGTAGCAGCAGAACAGAATGCACAAGAACAATAAACATCAAAACAAATACAAAGAAATTGAGAAAAGAAGCGTATGAATCTGAGAATAAATAGCAACAAATAAACAAACAACATAAAGATCTAAATTCAACCCCAAAAAACCATGTAAACTAAACAAACCAAACCAACAATATAAACAACATATAAAACTTTAATGCAGAATTTATATCAAACTAAAATCATATTACAAAAATATACGGAAAAAACCAAAACAAATTAAAAAAATACTGGATAAATGAGATTCCATTATGAAGAGAGTAAGGAACAATATGTTCAGAGAGGAACTAATAGAAATCTTAAAGTAAAAAAAAAAATACATGAGATCTTGCACCGTATACCAGAATTCTGAAGAACATAATGAAATTCCAGCATTCGAAATCGACGGAGTCTTAACAATTCGAAGTGCGTGAAACCACATTCTTTGGCAACTTCCATACTCAATGGTTCATGGCTTGAAATCGTCGAGAAGTGAGGTGATGTGGTTATGGAGGAGAGAGACTTTGCCACCGATTGTGACATTGACGCCTTGAGGAGTGAGTCGAACTCGGCCGAGAAGACAATTAACACGAAGATTATGGAAAAAAAAAGTTAGCAAATAATAGGATAAATGTAAACTATAGCAGATTGTTCAATAAAAGAAACTACTAGTCTTTAAAACAAGCCAAGATATAAACTTACTCCACATATATCTCTTTATAATGATCACATAAAAAACTATCTGATGATGTTCTTTCAACCTTCTTTATACCTCACTACAACCTTTATAATTCAACTAATATTTCTCTATTGCCAGCGTTAAAAATAAAAAAGGGAAACTCCAACTATACTTAGCACGGTTCTAGCTTCGAACTCGGCCGAGAAGAGTCGGCGAAGAAGATGAAGAGAGAGAGAGAATGAGATGGGAAGCGACTATCAATTTTTTAGGGTTTGGGGGAATAATTGGGTGGAAGGATTTTATAATATCATTCATAATTTGCGTCATATTGTAAGTGGAGTCCGACGCAGAAGGTGGATTTGGAAAGATTGGGCTAGCGAAAATATAATGACTGGGCCATTTATCTGCGTCGGATGGGCTAGAAAGTCCGACGCAGATACTGTTATAAATTTTTAAAATTTTTGCGGGTGGTCATCTGCGTCGGATATACCAAGGGGTCTGACGCAAATCCATGTCTCCTACTGAATATTCCATCTGCGTCGCATGGGCTATGACAGCGACGCACATGAGTCATATGCGTCGGATGGGGTTGAGGTTCGACGCACATGACCCGTATGCTAAATCAAATGTGTTTCTCATCTGTGTCGGATTATGGCCAGGGTTGGACGCAAATCATATCCCCTATCATTTGCTTAGGTTATTTGCATCGCACTTTGATTACAATCCGATGCAAATTTACCATTTGCGTCAGTTCTTCGAGCATCCGACGCATATAAGCCGACGCAAATTGTGAATTCTGTACTAGTGATATGTGAAGGGGACACATCCAGTACGACAAATAAGAATACTAGCCGTATGAGAAAGCCACGAGTCAGAGAAGCTGGTGCTAACATCTGGACTGGACTGGGAATGCCTCCTCAAAACAAGGTTGAATAACATTATTTCTAGCGATTCATACTAAGATTTTACTTCTAATAAACAAGAACGCAGTTGGGATGAACCGCAAGGCTTTCTCTCGGTTAATGAATTATTCTGTATTTTTTTTTTTTGGTGTTTAGAGAGCCACAAGGGCAGGGATGATAATCGATCTCAGGATCTCCTGAAACCGGGATGGGAGCTCTAACCAATTGAGCTATCCCTCACTCTCACAATATATATATATATATATATATATATATATATACATATATATATATATATATATACATATATATATATATATAAAGCTAAGTACATTTTGCTTATGTGTCAAGCTCATAATCATTAAGCCACATGTTGTCTCTACATTGCTCCTTGCATTTCCCATGGCCACGTGTCATTTACCTTTGGAGTATAGTTGATTTGTCGCTTGCAGATATGTTTTCAGCGTGTGCCTAATTGCTTCGTTTATGGAATTAATACTAATTGCTTTAATTAACATGATTTTGAATATATCACATTGAAATCTAATTAGCCACCTAATGTTGCCATATTACCTCTCCGTGATTGACGTTGTTAATGAGTGCAATATCAAATATTCAATGGATATGCAAATCATTGTCGTTATTACTTATTTTCACTTGATAGTATTTATATAAAGGGCAACTATACATGACTCCAGTATCTTCCTTCTCTTACCTTTGGTAAACCATTTTTATTTTAAGATTTCATGCACAATCCGAGAATCAAGAATATTTCAGACCAAATTCATAATGAAAAACCCCAAAAGTTCAAACCAACAAATAGATTAACAAACCCAACGCAATTGATTCAAGAAATTTTGATGTAGAAAATCAGAACAATTGATTCAAGAAATTTTGTTGTTGTAGTTTTGATCGATTTACTTGAGGAAATTCATACTAGACACTCAAAGGAAACCTGACTTTTTTTGCTACAGAATTGCTCGATTTTCTTCAGTGAGTCGAACTAATAGAAATTTCTTGCAAGTATGCTAGGAATTTGAACCCACGTTTTCTACTGTACAAAATTGTAGAATATTCTAGCAAATTGGGTATTCAAATTTTTTGGGGAAGAGCAGCAGAACTCTTGAACACAAAGAGGAAGAAAGATATAGAAGAGAAAAAGAATTGGTAGAGGACTCTTTATCTTTTGGGGAGCACGTATTGGGAACTTGGCATTAGTAAAATTTGCTAACAAAAGTTAATTGATGGAAGTAAATAAGTACTCATTAGGATTTAGGAGGATATATCTCGGTGGAAGTGCCGCGGAACAAAGTCACAATATTGTGAACCTAAACTAATTCTACCACACAAAAAAACACACTATATCAGGCAAAATCGACTATATTATATGAAAACTAACTATATCAGATAATTGAGTTTTTTTTTATAATCCAATTAGAGAATTGAGTATAACATATCATATAAAAACTAACTATATAAAAGGGAATATATATCATACAAAAACTAACTATATCAAATAGAAATTGATTATAGCAAATAAAAACTATCAATATTACTTAGCTTCCTCTGTTTCAAATTACTCGCTACACTTACTATATAGGGAAGTTTCATATTACTTGCTACACTTCTTTTTTTTCCTTATATGGTAAGTTTTAAGCTGTAAATTTACCAAACTACCCTTACTAAAAATATTAAACAACACTTAATCATACCTAACTAAAACTAATTAAACATTAAACAAAAATCCACCACCAAACCCAACCCTTTCCCCCACCATCACCAACAACTTCAATGGTGTCGGCAGTTTTTATGGTGGTTAGGTTTGTGGTCGTGGTGGCAGGCTGTATGGTGGTGGCCGATGAGGGCAGTTTCCGTGGCGTTGGTGGTTGATGGTTGATGGTTTACGCAGTTGGTGGTGGTGGTTGGTTTAGGTTCTAAATTAAACTTAATCACATACCCCTCATATACTAATATTACACTAACAAAAATTGCATAGGGAACCGTAAAAAAAGAAGTGTAGCAATTAATTTGAAATGGAGGAAGTATATGGTACCTGACACATAATAAGTTATTGTGGACTGGGTCCATTCATATTTTTTAATGTTATTGTAGTTAGTAAAGGTAAGACCGTAATATGGACTATAGAGTGTGTAAAATTTTATTTAATGAAAATGTTGCAATTAATGTAAAACTTTTCGAAGAGGAAAACATTGCAATTAAAAAGAAAGGAGGAAGTATAATGTATTTTTTACACAATCTCAAACAAATAAGGTGTTTTCCGATAAAATTTCCTAATTTATCGGGATTATAATTGAATTATAATTTAATAGTTTCCTTTAATGTAATATATGTGCAATAATTTTATGCGATTTACACGTCTGGCATAGTATATATATTGCCTATATAATCGTCTATACTATGTATCAAGTAGCCAACGATAAAAACGTGTCACTTTGTAAATTAATGGGTCTCTGTATAACTTAATTGGTCATTTTGTAACTTAAAGGGAATGTTTTCAGATAATAGGGTCACTTTATAATGTACTGTTTGTGGAAAAATAACAAATTAACAACAATAGTGTATTGTTATAACTTATTTTCATAAATCTTGAATCCTTTATGAAGTTTGTACTATTGGACGGTTTTTAATATACTTTATGTATGTGATCACATTTAAAGTATGCGTGTGACACGATCTTTAATTTCCGAGAATCAAGGACAAAATGATTCTATATACTTTATAAAGAGGTTCCAGATTAGACTAAGAAATACTGTATATAGTTAGTGAACTTTTAATCATTATTGAATCGTTATCAATAATATATCTTATTTAATAATTTAGTATGGTGAACTTAAAATATAAAATTATCAATAATTTTTTTCCCGATAGTGGAAGTAATAGTGAAGTAATATACAAAGATTTGTGAGAGATATAAAAAAATATATCATATGAACAATTTGTTGTGCTAATTATGCATGTTCTTTGCCACTTTTAAATGAAACAACAAGTATCGAGTGCTCTGGATGAATAATAAAATTATTGTCAAACCAATTCACTTTTAAGTCAAAATGGGTCAATTTACAAGTTTTTTCCCGATAGTGGAAGTAATAGTGAAGTAATATACAAAGATTTATGAGAGATATAAAAAAATATATCATATGAACAATTTGTTGTGCTAATTATGCATGTTCTTTGCCACTTTTAAATGAAACAACAAGTATTGAGTGCTCTGGATGAATAATAAAATTGTTGTCAAACCAATTCACTTTTAAGTCAAAATGGGTCATTTTACAATTTTTTTCCCGATAGTGGAAGTAATAGTGAAGTAATATACAAAGATTTATAAGAGATATAAAAAAATATATCATATGATCAATTTGTTGTGCTAATTATGCATGTTCTTTACCATTTTTAAAATGAAACAACAAGTATTGAGTGCTCTGGATGAATAATAAAATTATTGTCAAACCAATTCACTTTTAAGGCAAAATGGGTCATTTTACAAGTTAAAATAGTGTAACGGTTAAGCAAAGTGTAACTTTTAATCTTAAGTGGGTCACTTCTAGATTAATAAAATTGACGTAATTAAGGCAAAAAGTTACCCCCTATCTCACACTAATTTATTGTATATATGTGTTACTAAAGAATTTGTATTAATAAAATAGTCAATCAATATTTTTTTAGTATATCTAATCAACAAAAAACGTCCAGTGCATTTTATCATGACATTAGCTACATCGATCACTGAATGCACGGGTGAAAAGTCGGTTTTAAAATATATTTTATTACACGATATGATTATAAAAACATTAAATCATGAGCTAACATTCAGACCATGATTTTAGGAGAAACATTCTAAAATCTTAAATTTATAAAATAAAATATTCTCGCGCATTTCAGTGTGTTTTTTGTTTCATTTATGTATGTATAGATGTAGATATCATGATTATAAGATTTTTAAAGTTTAAAATGTTGTAATAAAGGATTTTATATATCATGAAATATAATTTTACATTTTATATTCTTTCAATCTTAAATGCATGAATTCTAATAATTTTATTCAATAAATTTGGAACAAAAACAACTAATTAATAAACAAAACCATTCCCGTGCATTATGCACGGGTTCAAATCATATCTACATAAAACCTCCCGTGCATTTTTGCACGGGTTAAAAACTAGTATATATATATAAATCAGTAGTTACTAAAGTATAATTTATTTTGAAAGCTTAACCACTTGTTTGTCAGCCAAATAATACTTTAGGTTTTATCAAAAAAAAAAAAAAAAAATAATAATAATACCTTATGTTATCAAAAAATGTTTGACGATACAACTTGGAACGTCTTATCGAGAAGCCAAAGATTGTCCTAGTATTATATGATCCACAGTACCAATCCAGTTTTGCTAAATTGCTAATGTAGTATTATAAAGTACTCCCTCTATTCCATAATATAGTGCTTGCTTCTTTTTGCACAGTTTTTAGGATGTACCTTTGACCAATGATATCTTCAATTTCATATTAATTTATTACAAAAAGTTGATATTGTGAAAAGTTCACATTAAAGCGAATCTACTAAGATCCCACTCCCACTCCCGCATGAGTATGTTTAATTTTATTGTACATATTAATGAGAATATTTGCTAAAGAGTATTTTAAAATTTAACCATAAAAAATGAAACAAATACTATATTATAAGAGAAGGGAGTTTTTGTTTTGTTTAGTTACTTCATTATATTTGCTACAGGTTGTAAGAGAGATTGATCAGACAAAAGGTGGTGTAACGGTAAGAACGGAAAATGGCATGAAGTACAAAGCCAAGCTTGTTATAATGTCTCCTAGCGTTGGTGTCTTACAAAGTGATCTTATCAGGTTCATACCACAACTTCCTGTAAGTTGCTAGTACTTAATTAGTAGCAAATATATCAACCACGATATATTAACTTTTCCGAAAAAATAATATACTTTTCCTGTTTATTATACTTGCAACATTATTGAGACTTGTCACACTTGTTAAAATACAACATTATTGATACTAATCCAATAATAATTTACATAATAGCATATTTTTTTAGTATACTCTCCCTCTGTTTTTGTTGGTTGTTTCACTTTAACTTTCACACTTACCGGTAGTACATAACTTTGACCTTTAGTTTCTTTATTACTAATTAGTAAAAACTATATAAAGTTAGTATAATGAAAAGATATCAACTGAGACAAATCCAACGTCTTATATGACAATATTTGTTTATATATATTACTCCCTCCGTCCCATAATATAGTACCCATTTCTATTTTGGGAGTCAAACTTTAAAATCTTTGACCAAATATTCTTATTAATGTATACAAAAAAACATACTCGTGTGGGGTCTTGTTAGATTCGTCTCAATGTCTACATTTATATTATCAACTTTTTATATTTTTTACTAATACAAAATAGAAGATATTGTAGGTCAAAGGTACGTCTTGGAGACTGTGCAAAAAGAAATGTGAACTATATTATGGGACGGAGGGAGTATTATACAAGTAGAAATATAAGGTCAATATATACTATATCGATGGTGCAAAGTCAATCTGGAACAATTGAATAAAACCAAGTGAGTAGTAAAAGAATGTGGTCAAAGTTAGTAGATGAATAACAAAAAGTCAAGGCAAGATCTACCATTAGTTTGAAACAGATGAAATATAAGCCGTGCAAATTTTTTTGGGGAAGGAAATAAGCCGTGCAACCAATTCTCATACATATACTCTCTACTTTTTTGCCCTTTTTCTTTTCACTTTGACTTCTCATGATATCTATGTGGAGCATTATATTATTAGGTAGTTAATAATAGACTATTAGAGCAAATTAAATTATATTAATTTCAAAATTCAAAAATAATACTGAGATAAGTTACATATAATTAGTAAGAAATATGTTAAGTGCAAATTATCAAAAAAAAAAAATATGTTAAGTGCATGTGAGTTAAATATGTCAATAACGTATACAGTCAATGTGGAACAAGTTATAGTAGTAAGTATAAAATAAAGGGAATAGCTGTAGAGTTTACCATCAGAAGGGTTATTAATTATCGTGTAATTCTTTTTTCTCATAAGATTGATGATTGTGGACGATCTTCTTTTGTACAGCTATGGAAAAGACGTGCAATCTCGGAATTTAACATCGGAGTCTATACCAAAATCTTCCTTAAGTTTCCTCGTGCATTCTGGCCTACTGGCAATGGCACTGAATTTTTCCTCTATGTTCATGAAAGACGAGGACATTATGGAATTTGGCAGGTATGCTAAACAAAAAAAATTAAGAGAAGAAGAGTTCTAAGACATTTAAGTAATTTTTTTTAGGATGGTTGATTAATGTTACTAACATAATTAAATTTGTTACTATATACTATATATGCTTTAAAATGCAGCACTTGGAGAATGAGCATCCGGGATCGAACATTATGTTTGTAACAGCAACAGATGATGAGTCCATAAGAGTGGAGCAACAATCTGATGAAGAAACGAAAGAAGAAGCAATGGAAGTTTTGAGGAAAATGTTTGGAAAAAATATCCCTGAAGCAACACATATAATGATTCCTCGATGGAAATCTGACAGATTTTACCGAGGTTCCTTCACAAATTGGCCTGTTGGCTATCCTCAAAAGCGCCATGACCAGTTGCGAGTAAGTTTTACTCCCTTCGTCCCTTTAAAATGTGCTATAATGATTTACACATAGATTAAGAAGAGTCAAAAAGTTGAATGGAAAATATAGGAGTATATATACTTCCTCCGTTTCTTTTTAGTTGCAACACTTTCCTAAAAGGGAAATTTTTAATTAGTTGCAACACTTTCTACTTTTGTTTTTCCTTTCTCTCTATCTCTCTCCAATCACATGGGGCCCTCTCCTTTTTTCCTCTCTACATCTCTCCTACCCAATTTTGCATTGGAGTTTGTGGAAAAAAAAGTGTTGCAACTAAAAAAAACGGAGGAAGTATATACTTTCGAAATACTCTCTACGTTTTAAAATATAAGGCACGCATGTTTTATAAAAATTTGCTTTGATTATAAACATCTATCTCTTATAATATGATAAACAAAAATCATGAAAATTATACCATTAGTTTCGTCTTGAAAAATACTATAATACTATAATTATTTTCTTATTATTTTTATCAACATGAATTGAGAGTAATTAACGGTCCAAGTTCGATGTCAAATATCGTGCGTGCCTTATATTTTTGAAACAGAGGGAATAGTAAATAGTAATGAGTTGCCGTAAATTTTCAACTAAAGCTATGTTCTGTTCAACTTATTATAACTTATTTCAGAAAAAGTAAGATAAGATCAGATAAGATAAGACTTGATAAGATAAGCTCAGATAAGATAAAATAAGATGTTAGACTCACAAAATAAACTATCTTATAAGATAAGATAAGATAAGATAAGACAGAATAAGTTGAATCAAACGGACCCTAAATAATGCTTTAAGAACGATAATTTATTTGCTAAACCCCTGCAAATTACACTACAACTTAATTTAATTTAATTTTTTGAGGGGAAACACAAGCAACTATATATTAAGGGACAAATTGTCCATTAAAACATAAGGAGCCACTTCTGGGGGATAGTGGTTCTCCCATATCTGTTCCACTCCAAAAAGATTAATCCTAGCTAAATGATGGGCAACAAAGTTCCCATCACGCTTAACATGAGACCATACAATGGACTTAAAACACACACAGGAAGCTAAAATATTATAAAGAATAACATCTAGTTCAGCAAGGAAGATAGCATGCTTAGAGAGGCGATGAATCACAACTTGACAATTTGATTCCACAACAATATCTTGGAGGCCAAATCTCTTACCCAGTCTCACTGCCATTTCAATAGCTTTAGCTTCGGCAATTTCAGCATTCCAATAAGCACGGACCCGGCGCGTTGCAGCAAACAACTTAATTTAATTATGGTTCTTAAAGCATTATTTAGTTGGGAATCTACAGCAACTCATTACTAACCTATATTATTTGGTGTAATCTATTCTTAAATAATGCAAAAAATTTAAACAGAAAGTATACTTTTCCAACTCATTCCAACTTAAATTAATCAGAAAATAAAATACACTTTTCCGACTCATTTCAACAATATTCTTAAAAGCAGTATATATACATTCTGATTAATTTAGTACTCCATATTAAATAATTTATAGCGTAATCTTTTCTCCTATCCATTTTTCATACCACGACTTGGATAAGAATGGACAAAACACTAATATAATAACCTATATTTTTGTATAGGCTCCAATTGGTAAAATCTACTTCACAGGAGAGCATACACACCCCCAATTATATGGATATGCAGATGGTGCATATTTTGCAGGTTCTCTCTTTTTCTTTCTAAACGTGACAAGATAATTATTTAATTCTAAACTTAAGACTTTAGTCAACATGTGAAATATTTTTTAATTACATTGCAGGTGCTGATACAGCGAAAGATGTAATTCGATGCCTGAAGAATAAAATTTGCAAAGGTGTCTACCACGGATAGGTCCGACAGTCCAAAAAAAGAATATATTAGGGATCTCATTGTCTGCATGAATTTTATTATTTTTCCTAATTAGATTGGATCTGATAAGTTCAATAAGATATGTACTTCATTTTAAAAGACTTGCCAAAAACTAGTTGTCAGTTGCCAAAGATGTTTTTTTTTTTTTTTGACAGGGGCAAAGGTGTTTAATTATGAGCTTGATTAATTATTAAAATTCCTTTGTATTGAATTGGACTCTAGGTTCATGTTTAATTTCTTTTATGAATGTTTCAATACTCGATGATTATGATCGATCTTTCATTAGCTAGTGCATCATGAAATTGCTTCCATAATATCTTCCTGTACTATAAGGAACTTCATATTACTACCAAATTCAAACAATGAAATGTACAACCACGAACTTTGATACTACTCCAAATATTAGATATTATCAATTTTTCCTCTAGTAAAAACGATATATTCATTTTTGAATCTATTACATTATACTAAATTAGAAAACAAAAATGACACATGTCACTGCGTAATTGAAAATTTATCCTCTTTAATTATTGTGAGAGTATTATATATGTAAGATACAACAATCTATCAAAACATTATCTCTTTTTAGTTAATGAAAAACTTTACATATACTCTATAAACTAAATTTTGTTAAAATATTTAAATTGATTATGAAGATTCTAGATAAAAAAAAGTTTCAAATTTAATCCAAAAAAATGAAATGTTCATATATAAAAATATATCCGAGCTAAACTCGAGCCAATAGCTAGTAATATTATAATTGTGTTATTTATAGTTGGCCAATAGTGCAAACAATATTTTACAATTACTTGAGAAAAAGTTTTCTCTTGGTGCACGTTAAGCTTAACGTGTGCCGTAGCCATGGCAAGAAAAAATGGTGGAAAATCTCAAGGAAGCGAGAATGGCAAGCTGAAGGAGAAGGCAAGAGGTCCATCGGATTCGCAAGCATTGCGTACCAAATCGATGGATGATATTATGGGAATCGAAGCTTTGGATTTTGGTTTTGGAAGTGGAGATGTTCTTACTCCTAAAACTTCAGTAATTGAGTTGCAGCAACAATCTGGAATTCGTCATACCTTCAATGAATGGCTTCAATGCTTTCATAGTAGAGTGGGCCATAGAGCAGTTGCTATACTCCAGGTAATAACTCTATTCCAATCCTACAGCAGAATAGATGATGTTGATTTAGAGATTGAGAATGTAGAGAATGAGATTAACCTAGAGAATAGGGTTGAGATGAATGATGAAAATAGAGATAACAATGTAATAGAACCTGTTTCTATTGAGATGGAGGATATACAAGAAGAGATTGATTATTAGAACTCTTCATTAATTTGTTATGTGGTTGGAGCAAATCCACCAGCGCAAGTTATGGAAGGTTTTTTGAAGAGAATATGGAAAAATTATAAAGTTGATAAGGTTGCATTAGAGAAGAAGGGAATTTTTCTAGTAAGATTTCAAGCTATGGATTCAAGGGATATTGTGTTAGCAGGATATTTTTTCTTTGATAAGAAGCCCTTGATTATGAAACCATGGTTGCCTGAAATGGACCTTGAGAAGGAAAATTTGAAAACAGTTCCAATTTGGGTTCATTTGAAATTGAATCTGAAATATTAGGGTGAGACGTCATTGCATAAGATCGTTGCTCAGCTGGTTGATCCTATTAAGCATGGTGATGCAACAAGGAAAATGGATAAATTACAGTATGCAAGAGTCTTGGTGGAGATGAAGTTCCCTGAAACTATCCAGTTCTGGAATGAACATGGAGACTTAACTGAAGTTCATGTTCTATTTGAGTGGAAGCCAAGTTATTGCTAGCATTGTAAGGGTATGGGTCATTTGAGTTATGAATGTAAATTCAAGATAAGGAATATTTGGGTACCTAAGAAGGTTCAACCACATGTTAAACCTTCAGACCCAAATGGAGGAGTGACTTATGTTCATTCAGTAGTTAATGTGGAGGAGCCTGCTCTAGTTGTACCAGGAATTCAACTGAAGACTCAGAAGAAGGAGCAGGAGGTTGATCAAGAAGGGTTCCAAAGAGAGAGATTGAAATGAGGATATTAGAGAATGTACGTTGACCTGTGGTATGCAAGATGTGAAGAGCTCAGATAATTTTTTTACCTGGAATATTAAACAATAAGGGAGTCATAGATTTTTCTCTAAATTAGATAGATAACTAGCAAATCAAGCTTGGCAGGAGAGTTACCCAACTGTAGAATTATCATTTCAACCTAAAGGTGAATTTGATCATTCACCAGCTGTGTTGGCAGTGTATGGGGAGATTTTGGATTGTCAAAGGCCTTTCAAGCATTTTACTATATGGAGAACATCTCCAAAGTTTGATGACACAGTGAGGAAGCCTTGGGATTTCAATATACAACGTACTAAGATGTATAAGTTGTTGAAGAAATTGAAGTCTGTGAAAATAGCTTTGAAAGAGCTGAATAAAGTGGGCTTTTTGAAATCCAAGCAACAGATTTGCAAGCTCATCAGCAGATGGTGGAAGCACAAAAACTTATGCATGATCATCTAGGAATTTACAATATGTAGAGAAGGAACTTGAAGTTGTGAAGGCATATCACTATAAGCATAAAGCTTATATGGAATTCTTATCTCAAAAAGCCAAGATGGCTTGGAATAAGGATGGAGATGAGAATACACATTTGTTTCACCAAAGTATTAAAGCTAGAAGGTTACAGAACCAGGTGTATTGTATTCATGATGAGTTGGAGTATGGCATGATACTCCAGCTTCTGTTGCAAATGCATTTCTTACTTATTATGAAAAGTTGTTGGGTGGTGATAATGTTGTTAGGAAGAAGGTGGTGCAGCAGCTGGTGCAGGAAGGTCCTTTGATAACTAAAGAACACATAGCCATCTTGACTGCTCCCTATACTGCATATGAGGTAAAAAAAAAGATCCTTTTTCAATTCCTGGTTGCAAGGCACCATGTACTGATGGTTTTGGTTCTCACTTTTATAAAGATGCATGGCATATAGTTGGTGATGAAGTGATTGCTGCAGTATTGGATGTTTTTGCAAAGTGGTAAAATGTTAAAGGAATTAAATACAACAATTATTACACTTATTCCTAAGACAAAATGTCCTACAAATGTGTATGAGTTTAGACTAATTTCATGCTGTAATACATTGTATA
Organism: Beta lomatogona; assembly: GCA_947646795.1. Lineage (NCBI taxonomy): Eukaryota > Viridiplantae > Streptophyta > Magnoliopsida > Caryophyllales > Amaranthaceae > Beta > Beta lomatogona. The sequence goes on from CANSNZ010001320.1 coordinate 530,864, forward strand.
AATGTGTGACTAAGGTGTTATGTGCTAGACTTAGGCAAGTTCTTCCAGATCTTATTATGGAAAACCAGGGTGGGTTTGTTCATGGTAGGTATATAGTCCATAATGTTATGGTTATTCAACATATGGTGAAGCAATATGGTAGGAAACAGGTGAAGCCTAATTGTCTTTTAAAAATTGATCTTCAAAAGGCTAATGACTCTGCTAATTGGGATTTTTTGCATAAAATGTTGCTGGCTTTGGGGTTTCCACACTCATTCACAAAACTTGTAATGCAATGCGCCAAAACACCTATGTTTTCACTGATGGTTAATGGCACAATGCACGGATTTTTTAAATCTTCTAGGGGCCTAGGCAAGGTGATCTAATGTCATCATTGCTGTTTGTGATATGGATGGAGTAATTGTCAAGAATTTTGACAAAATTGGGGGACTTAGAGCAGTTCAAATACTATCCTAGATGTAAAGAAGTGAAGTTGAATCGTATGTGCTTTGCTGATGATCTAATCCTCTGTTGTAAGGGTGAATATCCTTCTATATATTTGATGCTCAGAGCCTTTAAGCTTTTTTCTGATACATCTGGGTTGAAGGCAAATGTGCAAAAATTAGCTATGTATACATGTGGTATGGCAGCTGAGGATATACAAGAGTGACTAAAGCTTCTGGTTTGTCACATCAATCATTGCCATTTAGGTATCTTGGTGTACCAATTTGTGACAAGAAAATATCTAATGCACAATGTGAAGCTTTGATTGAGAAGATGACAGGGAGAATAAGAGTGTGGAGCTCTAGAAATATGTCATACACAGCTAGAACTCAATTGATCAATGTTGTACTGTTTAGCCTGCATACATAATGGGCTCAGGTTTTTATTTTACCTAAGAAGGTACTAGCTAAGATCAATAAGATATGTAGAGCATTTTTATAGGGAGGACAAGCTTTTAGTCATAAAGTTGGTCCTACTACATGGGACAATTTATGCTCTCATAAGTTAGTAGGTGGACTGGGTTTCAGGAACATTGTACTTTGAAATATGGCTAGTATTGGAAAATATGTATGGGTAGTTTCCACCAAACAAGGTAGTGTTTGGTTGAAGTGGATCAAACCTGTTTATCTCAGAAGAGCAGCATAGTGGGAATATAAGCCTAATTCAGGGGCTAGCTGGTACTGGAGGAAGATATGCTTAGTGAAAGAGCAATTGAAGCAAGTGATCACACAAGCTGAAATGAATCAGATGACCACTTACTCAGTCAAGGTTGTGTATGAAAAATTGGTTGAAGAACAGGTAAGAGTAAGCTGGGACCCTGTAGTCTGGAATAGACTTAATTTGACAAAGCATAGGTTAATTCTATGGTTGGCTATACAACAGAAATTACAAACTACAGCTAAATTAGCTAGGAATGGAGTTAGTAATTCTGCTAGTTGTTTGATATGTGATAGAGAACCAGAAGAGCATCAACATCTATTTTTTAGATGTCAATTTCGTGTTAGTTGCTTAACTAACATTAAAACTTGGCTACAAATTTCATCTCCTGACATGGAGTTGCAGCAACTAATCAGATAGGTTCAGCATAGCAGGAAGTCTAAGTTCCTGAGGAGTGTTTATATGACTGGCATATCAGCATTGGTTTATTGTATATGGCAAGAAAGGAATAGGTTTACTAGAATTAGTGTGCTCCTAGTAATAATTATGTTTGTAAACAGATTAAGAGTGTGGTAAAGGCTAGAGTATTAGCTGTTATGCCTAAGAAGGTATGTAGGAAAGATTATGTTATGCCTATGTTTGGTTTACTAGCCTAAGCAGTTAAGAACTAATTGTAATATGGTTGTAAGCATTGTTTAATTTGGAAGTCTGTTGGACTTGAATGGGGTTGCTAGCCTTGAAGTTGAGGGGGTCTAACCTAGTTGGTTCGCTTCCCTTTTGGCTTGTTTAGGTTGTAATGGTTGTTTCTAAAATACAAATTACTTACTTAGCAAAAAAAAAAAATTACAATTATTTTTCTATTCAAATAAATTATATGTCATGCGTTTTAAAAAAATTCCAAAATTTTGACCAACACTTTGTCTCTACACAATTTTGACTATTAATATAGGTTAGTCCTTAGAGTATTATATACTTGCACATTGTTTCAATCAAGTTATATTGTCAATTGAGGAAATCACTCTCCTTAATCTAATATTTATGAAATTTCAAATTTAATTCCATTGTTAACTTGTTCAATATATATGGCAAGTAGGAAAAACAAAAGATTACTTTATATATATGGCAATTTAAATTCATTAAGGGTATATCCGACATTTTATAAGGGGATACCATCTTCCTCCCCCTTCACTTACATAAAAGAGATTATTAAATGTCAATATTTTGTTAGTATACAATGATACAAATCTAATAACATTGAATATAATAACATTTCTTTTTATATATTAATTAAAAGTTAATAGTCAGAGTAAGCATGTGAATAGCGCATAAGAAAAATTTGATTTATTTAAAAAATAAAATAAGCATAAAATAGTAATATACTTCTATAATTTTTATATTTAAAAGATAAGATGAATACCCCTTGCAAGTTGGGGGGGAGTTGGGAATCCCACTTTATTTGCAAAGAGAAATTAATCGAACCCCTTTGTCACAAGCGTACAAGGAGGGCCTCCAACCAATTAGGCCAACCTTGATTCTTAATATGCTTATATGATGATGTTATGTCAAAGTATGGTATTTTGGCCAATAGTATGTCTTGTATAAGACTATCGATACAACAAGATAATGGTAAGATCTTATGCTTCTTTCAATTTGCGTCTGCTGATTTGCGTCGAACCTTAGGACAAACAACGGCAGATATAGAAATTGTGTCGGTTCCTTTTAGCACCAGATGCAAATGAACTAAGATAAGAAATTAAACCAGAAGTCAGATTTGCGTCGCACCTTGCCTCCCAACCAACGAAATTACTTTAAATACCAGATTTGCGTCGAATCTTGTCGGTCAATAGACGCTGATAAGAGGAAGAAATAACAAAATGATAATTCTTATCTGCGTCGGATGTAGCTGAAGGATCAACGGAAATCAGCTTAGATATATGAACTTCCCAAACGCTTCCAAACATTCATTGTACAATTCTTCCCCCGCTCGCCAACTCCTTTCCCCACCTGGCTCCCCAACTCATCTCCTTCAATTAAAAACACCATCGATAGTTCAAAAAGAGAGAAGAAGCTAAGACAACGCACATGAAGTAGAACAAAGCAAACCCACCATTTTTACAAGATGAAGAATTAGGGTTTTCATCGTTTGCCAAACATTGAATCGCTACCAGTTATTGTTAGTTTGTTGTGATTGATATGAAAACTCCAGGTTTGATTTTTTTTTTTTTTTGTGATTTATGTTTGGATTAAGAGGCGTTTCCTCTTGGGAATTTAGAGCAGCGACGGCTAGGATTTTTCCCACGCACTCTCACTTTCCTATTCAGCTACTCTTTCACTGCCTAGGGTCTTCCATCGACAATCTTCGGAAATTTGGAGCGGCAACACTAGGGTTTCTATCACTTAAAATTTCGCCGCATAGGGATTCTCATCTTCGAAAATTACTTCAGGAACGACACGATTTAGAAAAAAACTTCGAAACCAAATTGGCGTGAATTGGTCAAAATTTATTATGTAAATTTTATTTTTCTCGTTTGTTTCTCTATCGTTTTTGTTCTATTTTAAATTGGTTGTTTAATTTCATTTTATATTGTAATTGATTCGATTGTTGCTGGAATTTGTGTGAAAATGGCAGATTTGACAGTTGTTGCACTTAGTGTGAAAAATGGCAGATCTGATTTGAGATTTTACTCTGATTTGTTGTTCAAAATTATTTTTTTTAATAAAAAATAAGTCATTTGCGTCGGTTCATTACTATACGCAAATTAGGTGCAGCAAAATTCTTATTTTCGTCGTCGGTGGTCCCTAAACCGACGCAAATGGTGCATCTATACCGACACAAATGAATGTCGGACAATTTTGCGTCTGAGGATATCGCGTCGAATCCGAAACCGACATAAATAGGGGTCCCGCAACAGACGCAAATTGTTGTTTCTCTACTAGTATCTATGTTTTTTATATACTTCCTATGTTCCAAAATAAGTGTTATGTTGAGTAAACTAACACTTTTCATCAACTAACTTTGACACTATTTTCTAGATATCATATAAAGAAAACAGTTTTTTCACCAGATACCCCCGACAAATCACGAAATTCACCATATACCCTCAATTTTTCAGATATTCACCATATACCCCTGAGTTTCCGAAAACATTCACCAAATACCCTTTTTCTAACGGACATTAACTTGTTGTTAGCGTTATTTACAATTTTGCCATTATTAACCCCTAACCCTAACCCTAACCCACCACCCCTCCTCCCTAACAGCGCCCCAGCCCAGCCCTTACCCCCTCCCTCTCCACCTCCGCAGCCACCACTTCATCACCTCCTAACTGTCGTTGGCGAGCCCTACCGCACCACCAAGACCGCCGCCGAGCAGCGTGCCAGCCTCAGCCATTCCTCCTTCTTCCTCGCTGCACTGTTTCCCCTCCTCCCCACTGCCCCATCCCCGTAGCCCTCCCTCCCGTAACCCCACAACCCCCAAAAATTAGAAAATCGCAGCCCCAAAAATTCGGAAAGCACGGCCCCAAAAATTCGAAAATCGATTTGAATATACCCTAGAAATTCGAAAATAGAGGAGAATCGTTGGTGTAATCACGAACAACGGTGGGGGAAGGGGCTACGGGGGAGGGGAAGAGGGGGAGAAGGGGTGGGGGATAAGAAGAGAGGGCTGTGGAGAAGGGGGGGGGGGGGGGGGGGGGGAGGGGGGGATGTGGAGAGGGGGGGGTGTGGAGAGGGTGGGGGAGTGGGGGGTGGAGGGTGGTGGGTTAGGGTTAGAGTTAGGGTTACGGTTGCGATTCTGATTCTGAGTTAGGATTAGGGTTAGGGGTTAGTATTAAGGTTAGGGTTTTAAGGTTTAGGGGTTTAGGGGGTTACGGTTAGGGGTTAATAATGGCAAAATTGTAAATAACGCTAACGATAAGTTAACGTCCGTTAGAAAAAGGGTATTTGGTAAATATTTTCGGAAACTCATGGGTATATGGTGAATATCTGAAACATTGAGGGTATATGATGAATTTCGTGATTTGTCGGGGGTATTTGGTGAAAAAACCGTAAAGAAAAACATGGTCAAGTGGGATCTTGTTAGATTGTCTCAATGTATACTTTCAAAATATCAACTTTTAATTTTTTTTAATTGCGTGCAATTAAAGATATTAATAATAAAAAAATAACGCATTAGATAACGTGAAATATTGAATATAACACCTATCTAGGGACAGAGTAAATATGTTATCAAGACGTGTATCGAAGGAATGGAGGTCGTCACATGTCATCTGAATGTATGCGCTGATCTGGCTGCATGTAATTCAATTAATTTCATAAAAAGATAATATAATTAATTATAAGCAATGACCCGTCGTCTGGGCCAACAACTAGTTGATTTAATTAAAATAAGATTTGGATGCCAATCTACATTAATATTGCAAGTTATTGGGATAACATTATGATTATTACGAGTATGTTAACAATATAGAGTCGAGGGTGCTATGGTGAATCCGTCCTTTTTGAGTTACGAGGGCTCTTATAGAAAACCCCAGAGGATAAAATGACATTTTCGAGAAGTATAAGCATTTCGGATCTTAAAATATTTTGAAAGTAAATGACTACAATTTACAACTCTAATAGATATTGTGTTGAACCCTAGTTTGATGATGACAAAGAAACAAAATTTAAACTAATTAAGTTGTAAACTAACAAATTATTGAGTGAATGGAACTATGCAAGGTATCACAAATTGAGTAAATAGAATACTAAGTCTAAATGAAGAAATCAAGTGAAGAGGCTAGATTTTCAAGACAGAGTGAAGATGCTCAAGGAACTGGTATTGGAGTCTACATTGGAGCAAAAGGAACAAGCAAAGCTTTGTACTTTAGTTTCTATGTAAGGAACGAGTAAGATTGGTAAGGAACTTAAGGTGATGATAAAAGAATGTTTGTTTGTTCCTTTAATAGGAACAAACTTGTTGGCACAATTAATAATGAAATAAAGGAACTCAATGAGCAATCATAGTAACATAGCAGCTAGTAAAAAGCAACAGTTCTATTGCAACTGATTCATACGTTTCTAAATCAGCTAAGTGTTTAAGGCTAAAATTTAGGAAGATTTAAGAAAAATATTTTGACTAATTAAAATCAGTTTTTAAGAAAGTATTTCAGATATATAAAGATTTTATTTTGTTTGAAAAATTAAATATTTTGTATCGAAAAAAATCTTCTTATATATTACTCCCTTCGTTTCTTTTTAGTTTACTCACTTTACTTTGGGGGAGAACCAATGAGGAAGTACAAAAGTACGAAAGAGAAGGTGCCTAAGATCTTGGCTATCCCACATCGGAAGTTGAGGAGAACGAAGCTTTCTTTATATAGAGGTGGACACCTCAACCTAGTATAGGCCTTTTGGGTAGGACTTCGATTCTGCACCAAAGCAACAAATCCTTGCGGGCTAAGACCCAAAGAGGACAATATCTACTAGTGGGCTCCTACACACCTAGGGGTGTTACAAATGGTATCAGAGCAACCCTGCGACCACGTGCTGATTGTGTGGATAATTAATCCAAGGTTAGCCGCCTAGTGGGCACTAGTGGAACAAAACCTCATCTGATCCGGTCGAAAAAGGTCTTATTGATCCGATTTTTGGACCGGAACAGATGGGGTAGCAGTAGTAAGAACCGGATCAATAAACATACTAACTGATCCGGTTGCAATAACCGCAGCAGTTTGTGTGAGTGGGTACTAAAAAAAACGAGAAAGAGAGTCTAGCAGACTCTGCTTTTTCTTTCCATCCTGGCTCATAATGACAATTCCTAACTTGAACATAATCGATGAATCACCAAATAAAATCAATGAACCAGCAAGAACCTCAATTACATTACATAATAAACAACATAAAAATCAAAATTACAGTAAATAATAATTTTTACATTACATCTGAACTAAGATAATACTCCCTCCGTCCCAGAAAGATCTGAACACTTGTTGGGACAAGTAGTTTAAGGTGATAAGTTGTAGTGTGGTTATCAAATGTTATTTTATTTAAAAAGTAGATGTGATAGGAGTTGGTGGAGTATTTTTTATTAGAGGAGAGAGAAACTTAGGTAGCTTTTTATTGATAAAAGGTAGAGTGTGGGCCAAAGATGTGTAGAAGAAATAATATATTAATGGTGGGACCATGCCAAAAAAAGAAGTGTTCAAACTCATTTGGGACAAATATAAAAGGAAAGTGTTCAGACTATTCTGGGATGGAGGTAGTAACAAATTACACCCTAAGAGCACGAAAAAAAGGAAAATTAACTCAATAACCTAAAGCACGAAAATAAATTAAATAAAAAACAAAAAAAAAACCAATGATACCAGATCTCGAACTAAAAAAGGAAAAATTTTTACATGATACCAGATCTCGAACTAAAAAAGGAAAAAAACAGACTGAAATTAGATAAAGACCTTAAAACGAAAAAAAGTAAATCAAAAAAAATTTGAAGCCTAGATCTAAACGAAACAGACCAAGTAGACAAAAAATGAATACGAAATTACAAAAAATCAGCTTGTTGATGAAGATGACTTGCGCAGCTTCGTTCGATTGGCTTGTTGTCGACGAAATCGTCAGAGTATGCCCGAGAAACTGGAGAATTGAGAGGGGACGAAGAAATTACGTCGCTTGTTCGCTTCGCTTCGCTTGTTGTCAACGGCGGTTGACGGTAGTTGTTGACGAAGATGGTGCGTAGATCGAAGAAGAGGAGAGGGGAGGATGAAAGAGGAAAGTGAGAGTGGGCGTTTGAGAGAGGGAGTTAGGGTTTCATGGGAAGAGAGAGTGGTGGCTGCACTTTGGGTTTCATCAGTGGAGAGGGAAGAGAATGAGGAGTTAGGTGGGTTAGGGTTATTATCAAATGAGTCCAGCGTATTATTTATATGAGTTGGGCCAATTTATCATTCAAGCCCAGCGTATCATTTATATGAGTTGGGCAAATTATCAACGCTGGGTTGAAATTTTTTGGCCAAAAACTGGTGCGGTTTGAAAGAGAACCGGATCCATTTGTTAACTGATCCGGTTCCCCTTCAAACCGCACCAGTTTTTGGCCTAAAAAATTGCGACAAAAAAAAATCAAAGTTACTGATCTGGTTTTGAGAGAAACCGGATCAGTTGACTTTTACTGATCCGGTTTTGCCTAAACCAGATCAGTTAGGTTGTGTCATTTAAGGTTTTTTCCACTAGTGGGGGGAGGATTCTAGGTTTTATCACCGGCTGCGGTCGAATATGTGATTAGTTTACAAGCTGAGGCGACTCACATATCATTCTAGCCGAATATGTGGAGTCATCAGGCGCAACGAGGGCGTTGCTGTCCTCAAGTTGGGGTGTATATAATACCCCTCATGATTGCTTTAAATGGATTTAACAGGCTACTCATTCTAACAATATGCATCTTTCTTTTAGAGAGCTCATTTCCTTAGTTACTCCACAGTTAAGCGTGCTTAGCTGGGAGTAGTCCAAGGATGGGTGACCTCCTGGGATGTTTCTCAGGATGCGCATGAGTAAGGAAAAAATGCACCAGAAGAACTTTTTTGGTTATTGAGTACAGTTGGTTGCTCTGGATGCGCATTGGTGACAATGTACTCGATTCTGGATGGGTCGGGTGTTACAAAAACGGTGGAGAGATAACTGGAAAGTGAGAGAGATAAACTACAAAGTGGGTTAAATTATTAAAAAGTGGATGCATGGGTGGAAAAAGAGGAGAAAGTAGATGTGACATGTTACCAAGAATAGAAAAGGCAACATTGTGTAGAGTAAAAGAAACATACCAAAAAGGAAAGTGTGTAGATTAAAAAGAGTTGATTTTAAAATCCTTTGTGGTCGAGGTTGTTTCTTCCTGTTGGGCCCAATAAGTTTTTCCTCATAAAATCTCTCTTGTTCCTTTAGCTTGGTTTTCTATTTCAGTTTTATAATTCCACAAAAAGTACGGTCATTTCTACACATACAATTCACCCCCCTCTTGTAGTGTTCCTAAGAGAAATAACATATTGCAAAGAAGATTTACGATTGTGAGGTAAGAAGTTGAAGGCTCGAGCTGAGCGGTTTGTGTTTTATCGTGCAACCTTTGTGAATTAGAGTTCTAATTTATGGAAATATAGGTTGGCCCTACCTTCAGAGAAGGTTTAAAATAGAATCTCATTGCACTGTGGAGTGTGGAAGACCAAAAATTATGAAAAGTTAAAATATCCATTTTGCATTGGCTTTATCACATATAAGATGACCACTAGTGGAGAAAACCGCAAGGGCTGCGGTCAAAACAGCCGTAGGGGCTGCGGTCAAAAACAGCCCTAGGGGCTGCGTATTTGGCTCGCAGCCCTTCTACAAAAAGGAAGGGCTGCGTTTTTTGACCGCATCCCTTCTTTGTAGGAATGACTGCGGTTTTGCGTCTAGACCGTAGCCATTCCAATATGGAAAGGATGCGGTCTAGACCCATAGCCGCAGCCCTTTTTGTAAGATTTAAAAAAAAAAAAACTAGTTCCCCCCACCCAGCCCAAAGACACCCCCTCTCTGCCGGCTCCCCCACCCCCAGCCCAACAAAGAACCCCCCCGCAAGCCCCCCCACTTTGACCCAGCGAAGACACCCCGCACTACCCCTTGCCTACGGCCCCTCACCCCCCCCAGCCCCACCCCTGCTTGCCGGCCCAGCAGCACCCTTGCGCCCTGTATCACCCCGCCCGGCACAGCACCCCCCTGCCAACCCACCCTAGGACCCCCTGCCCAGCAGCACCCCACCCCCCAGTCCACCCTAGCACCCCCAGCTCTACACCCCACCGTGGCAGCCCCCTGGTGAACATTTCCCTTCCAAAAAAACGAATTGCAATATATCACAAGTTTTTCAGCGTAATTAACTCTAAATATATTAATAATATAAAAAGTTTACATAAAATTGACAAAATACCAACATATTAGCTAAAAACTATATTAGAAAGGAAAATACCAACTAGATCTAGCTAATTATATCGCAAAATCCTCCAAAAATGCATGTATCATAAGCAATCATCACAAAGGTAGCTTGCCAACTTATCCCGAACTTCATGTAATTCCTCTATGGTGAAGGCCTTCAAACTTGGTGTGTTATTCATAAAAACCTTGCAAAACAACCATTAAATAAAACACATAATATAAGAATTTAGTCATTTACCGTAGTTAATAGTTTTAAAAATTACACATATATTCCCGAAATTCAACCAACAACAAATGCAAGCCTAAAAATCTAGACAATGGTTATATTATACCTCATATTATCATGTTCAAAAAGAATTTGGAGTTAAATGACTCAAAAACCAAAAGTGGACGCGAAATGGCCAAAATAGGCCTAAAATGACCTTTATGTTCCCGAAATTCAACCAACAACAAATGCAAGCCTAAAAATCTACACACTAGTTATATTATATCTCATATTATCATGTTCAAAAAGAATTTGGAAATACAAATTGGACGAGAAGTACAAATTGGACGCGAAATGGCCAAAATAGGCCTAAAAATGACCTTTTCGTTCCCGAAATTCAACCCACAACAAATGAAAGAGTAAAAATCTACACAATAGTTATATTATACCTCATATTATCATGTTCAATAATAATTTGGAGTTAAATGACTCAAAATCTAAGAATTGGACGCGAAATGGCCAAAAAAGGCCTAAAATGACCTTTACGTTCCCGAAATTCAACCAACAAGAAATGCAAGCCTAAAAATCTACACAATGGTTATATTATACCTCATATTATCATGTTCAAAAATAATTTGGGGTTAAATGAATCGAGACGTACAAATTGGACGCGAAATGGCCAAAATAAGCCTAAAATGACATTTTCGTTCCCGATATTCAACCAACAACAAATGAAAGCCTTAAAGTCTACACACTAGTTATATTAAACCTCATGTTTTCATGTTCAAAAAGAATGACTTGTAAAATGACTCGAGAAGTACAAATTGGACGTGAAATGGCAGCGGTTGGGGGTGTTGTGCAGGGGAAGGGTGTGCAGGGGGTTGGGGGAGCAAAGAGGGCTGGGCAGGGGAGGGAGGGCGTGCAGGGTGTTGGGGGGTGAACAGTGGGTTGGGCAGGGGAGGGGAGGGGTGTGCAGCGTGTTGGGGGGTGAGCGAGTTGGTGGGCGGGGAGGGGAGGGGTGTGCGGGGGGGTTGGGGGTCTCTGCAGGGAGGGGAGGGCTAAAACATTTCCATCAGGGAACATATCAGCTAAAAATTCCAACAATGATGTGAAACTAGAGTCCGTCCAATCAGCTTTCGACTTAATGTCGACGATTGTTATCACGGCGGAAAGTTTGGTATACTTTGTACAACCTGGATACAACGGCTTGTCAGCAGCCTCAGACATAGACTCAAAGCAATTAACAAAAGAAGAGATAGTTGGAACTTTATTTGCCTTCCTTAGCCTCTTCTTCCTACAATTAACAAAACCAACATTGCACATTAATCATTTAATTCAATTAAGAAAACAAAACTAACTTAAGAATAAGATTAATTCATACTTAACTAAGAAAAAATTCACTAAACCCAAGAGCAATGAAGAAAGAGTTGGGCAGTGGTGGTCGTTGTTGCCGCTTGTGGGTGGTGGTACTCGTTGCTGCCGCTTGTGGGTGGTTGCGCTGCGTAGTGGTGCAAGAGCTCCACACCCTAAACCCACTCAAATGGTGGAGAAGAGAAGAGAAGAAAAGAAAGAGAAGGGTAGTGGTGGTGGTGGAGGTCGCTATTGCGCGTGGTGGGTCGTGCGCAAGGTGGTACTGTTGCGTGGTGGTGGAGCACTAGTGGTCCGCAAACCCACTCCAAGCACTAGTGGAGAGATTGAAGCAATGTTGGTGGTGCGTCAATGTGGTTGCTGCGCTGAGTAGGTGCGTCACTATCGTGGCTCCGGTGATGGGGCGGTGCTCCGGCGTTAGGGCTCTGGTGATGGCGTTGTGCGACTGATGGACTGAGTGAGAGGGAGCGAACCAAACTCGTGTGTGCTGAGTGAGGGAGGGAAAATGAGCGCGCTGGTAACCTATTAAGTAAAGTGCAGGGCTGCGGTTTTTTAAGAAACGCAGCCCTTCATGTAAGAAGGGCTGCTTTTTCAGGAAACGCGCAGCCTTCACCAAAAGGGCTACGGTTACCTTGAAAACTGCAGCCCTTCATACAGTAAGAAGGGCTGCGTTTTCTAGTTAACCGCAGCTGTTCAATAAAAGGGTTGCGGTTTCCTTGAAAACCGCAGCCCTTCATACAACAAGGGCTGCGTTTTTTGAAAAACGCAGCCCTTCCATTTTCCCCTCTAGTGCACCTTATTATAATTTATGGTTAGATGAAGGTAACTTGTTATCTTAAAATGACTTATTTAACTTGCAAAGTGACTCGATCTTCTAGGGTACAAATTGATGCGATTATATGAACAAATCGTGAAAGCCAATGCAAAATGGGTATTTTACCTTTTTAGTTTATTATATAGAGTAATAAACTAATAATTTATGGTCTTCTACACTCCACAATGCAATGAGATTCTATTTTAAGCGAATGTAACTTTTCGTAAGTAATTCCTTTCTCACTCACTTTGCGTAATCATTTCTCTCTCATTTTCAACCAAATCAATTTACCTTGAATCATCCTTTTCAAACGAATGAACTTTTCATAAGGATTTCGACTCTCACTTTTAAGCGAATGAACTTTTTGTAAGGTACTCCTTTCAACAAATCATTTTTACTTATCCTTCTTGTGAATAAAATTTTAGTAATTTATTCCTTCCTTTATTCGCTGTTAAGCAAATGGACTTTTTGTAAGTTAATCTTTTCATCATACATCAATCATTACTAACACTTCTCCTTGCAAGCTAATTTGAATTGCTTGTGTTTATGGTCTTGCAGACTTATGCTTGTTTTGCAGGTACATACATTATACTACATATTTGTCTCTACAAACCTATGCCTGTTTTGCGGGTACATGTGTGATAAAATAACATTTTTAGATTATAGAACATCTAAGAACATTCTCCGTCCTAACACCGTATATTTGACTTTCGGTTTTTTCAGTCAAAGTGGGGGATTCTATAGACACATAAATATGTCTCTCCACACTACTACAAAAAGGGGCAAAGAGAACTGTCGAAACAGGCCTTATAGAATGCCTCAAGACCGATCTCCACCTCAGCGTTCTATAAAGATTATAAATCGGGTGGAAGAGGTGTTCTATATGCTTAGCTATAGAGAACGTTATCTCACATAACAGTTCTCTATTCCCTTCCTAAATCCAAAAATGGAGAAAGGAATATAGAGAACAATTGCCTTAGACAACCATTCTCTATTCTTCTTTTTTTAAAAATAAAAAAAATTACTACGCCTAAAATCATGTATCCAAAATCTTTTCCAATACTCGATGCCCATGATCCCTAAAATTATGGAATTCAAGATATTTACCCCTTTCCAACAAATTATCCCTTAAATTTCTACTCCAAAACCTATACGTCCAATTCCAACTGCAAATCAAATTTCAAACATTCACTATTTCGATTTGAATCAAGAATGGAACTTATGTTTGTCATTAGATTATCACAAACTGCATAAAAGTAATTCAATCCATTCATCAATACTAATGTCAAATCAGTTTCAACTCGACATCTAATTTTCAATATTCTTCACAAACTAGAAAAAAAAATCGTCAATGTCTGTGACTTGAATCCAATAGGTTATTGAGAATTAATTGGAGCGAACAAACTCAAAACAACAACATGAAAATCTGAGAAATTGTAAAATAAAAGGATGAACGAAAGAGAACATTCAATAGATCCATTGCTGTACTCTAATTTCCCCAATTTATCTGAAACGGTTGTTGCGGTGATTACGGAGCTTCGACTCGCGGTTTATAAGGCGGAGGTCAAATTGGAGCTTTGGCGATGCGTCGCCTCAAATGATGTTGGATTTAAACCGCCGATTGCAGTAGCGTCGGTGCATAATGCAGTGTCCACCGGAATTCCGACGACGTAATTCGACCATGAAGACTCCACAACTTGCACGACACCCATTTTCTCTCGCGATGTTGCTGCAGTTTCGGCCGGCCAGCTTTGGTGCTTTTGGGTGATGGTGTTTTATTTAGAAGCTAATGTAGTGGTAATTGACAAGATATAATAGTTTGGTTTAGATTTGCAGAAGGTCTGCTTTCTACGAGATGGAGTGGATTTCAATTTTCTCTCTTCTATAAGTTTGGTTCTCTTGTTCACCTATTAAGAAGATAATGGAGTATAATATTGGTAGTGACAGGTGACTTATGACTTTGTAGGGGGATACTATCTGATTTTTTTTTTTTTGGTGAAATCTATCAGATTGTATTAGTTGAATTTGGTTTACAGAGATTGCCAGCGTGGAGCTTATTTAAGATGTACCAAAATTGAGGTTTTTAAACGGTTGATGTATAATGCAGTTTTCCACTCTACTAAATTTATTGATTAAATAATTTTTTAATTGTAATAATAATCAAACAAAACAGGTAGCTACCCAAAGCGTTCTGTATTCTTTTTCTTACGAAGCTGTTATATAAGAAAAGCGTTCTCTATAGTTGTAGAAGACGCTTATCTAAGTTGACCGTTCTCTATCATGCGTTTCATATTCCTCTTTTTGTAGTAGTGCCATTTTAGTTCCATATGATAACTAATACCTCTGTCTAATTGGTTTGGATCAAAGAAAGAATAAAAAATGTGTAACGCCTCGACCTCTAATCATCATTATTAGGTTAAAAGAGTCATTAGCAGCGGAACCTAGACGGTCGGTGCGTTACTGCGGTACTTTCCTATTGGAAAGCACTAGCCGAACATAAAATCATAAACTTTAACATATTATAACTTAAAAACATCATAATCATCCATTAATAAAAACTTAAGTTGAAACTTAGCAACTGACATAGTTTGATATAAACTTAAACTATAATTATAAGTGTTTTAGGAAAGCTTAAAACTAAACAACTCCTCACAGCTACGCCATCCCGTTATCATCATCAGTACCTAAAACAGGAAACAAAACGTCATGAGCCGAGGCTCAGTTTCATACTACTCTAACATCGTAAAACATTTCAATTCATTTTATTAGCAAACAGGGAGGAGAGAAACAGTAAAACCATTTCATAAACATATAAGATCATTTCATAAACATATCATAAGCTTCATCATTATCTTTTCATCTTAATCATATTGGTAACTTGGCGAGAACGGCAGAAGGTAAGCCACGGAGAACCTTAGTTCGCCAACAGAAGGGGCATAATCGACTGCAAGTGCCACGGGAGACTATTGTCCCCCAATAGAAGGTGGCATAACGGATTACGGGTGTCTGATAAGAGGTTTTTAGTGTGTCGTTAAGACACCAAAAATCGCTATTCAAACAATATTTATAACTCCTAACAAGCAATTACTAAGAACGTAGTAAAGGCAAGTCAAGGGTCGATCCACAGGGAAATTGGGATTAATCAAAGTCTATTAAGTCTAGACTACCTAATTGAAGGGCATTTGGGGGTTTGAAAAGATTTGGTAACAACTATGTCTAGCTAATAACAAGAACTAGCAAATAACTTGAATTAATGAATCAGATAGGAAGACACTAGAGTTGTGGTTACTAATATGAATAAGAATGGACAATGAATGTTAATGCGAATGTGAAGTAACGGAGACGATTATGCAAGGTTTAGTTTTCCTCTAAAATACTCGAGTCCTCTCTCGAATGGTCCTCAAGAATAATCACTTAATCAATCAACTAAATCCTCTCTCGAATGGTCTTTAGTCAATTGATTAAGAGATTCGATAAATTCGGAAAACCCCTAGTAAAGGATCCCCTTAATTTCTACCCAATATCTTGGCCTAGAAATTAAGTTAATTCTTGGGGATGATAAAAGAGTTCAAAATTCGATTTAAGAACATTTGAATTCAAAGTACCAAACCATAAATGTGATCAATATCTATCCTAAGGCCTCAAAACACCAAGATCAATGCATAAACGTCATTGAATCATCACAATCACATTAACAATACATTTAAACTCTAATCCATACTTTCACCCTAACCCTAGATAGGGAACTACTCACTAATCATGGAATCTAAGCAATAAAACATGAAATCTATAACTAATCTAGGGCTAAACATGATTAAGAGATAATAAGTCTAACTAAAATAACAATTATGAAACTATAATAAAGTTGATCTAATAAAAGGGAAGAACAAATAATAGCAATGAAAAGAGATAATAAAAACTGAAACTTTGAAACTAATTGAATTAATATACCTTCAATGTTGTAGCAATCACAAACTATGATCTAGAATTCTCAAATCTTGATCCAAAACTAAGTGTTATTCTCTCTAAAGCAAGCCCTAATAATCTTCTCTAAAAAGAAGAATAAAAGCCTCCCCCGAAAATAATAACCTCTATTGTTTTTAATAGCCACGAGCATTACAAATTTCTGGCGGAAAAAGGTGGTGCGGGCGCACCAAGGCTACTGATTCAGGTGGCCAAACTTCGCAGGAATGGTGCAGGCGCACCATGAAATTGGTGCGGGCGCACCAAAATCAGGTGCGGGCGCACCATTTCTTCTGCTCTGGTCGGATAGTTCAACTTAAAATGTGCATAACTCTTTCATTTTAGATCCAAATCAAGCTTATGACCAGTCGTTGGAAAACTATTGAAACAAGCTTTCACCTCCAACTAGAATTACCCTCATCCGATTTGTGGTTTGAAAGTTATGTCCATTTGAAGTTCTCTGTTTAAGATTATACTGTGCAATGTGCTCCTTTGTGCGAGCGGACAAGGGGCATGGTGCAACCGCACCACTTCTCAACGTGTGCTCTATTTTCATTGCTTCCTTTGCCAACTCTACAACACATAGCCATCTTAGTAGTTCCACCTATATTAAGAACATGGCAAAACAGGGTGAAAGCAAATGTACTAGAAATTCGGTCAAAAATGACTGAAAATCTAGCAGAATGTCACTATGATCAAGAATGATCAAGTGAATGAGATAGAAGGGGAAAGGGAGAAGAAAGAGGGAAGAAAAGAGTATAAAGAGGATCAAACCAAACCAAAAAGAGCTCATAAAGTACGTTAGAAACGCACTTATCAGTGTCACGGGAGATTATTATCCCCCAACAGAAGGTGGCATCGCCACATGCGGGTGTCACGGGAGACTATGTCCCCCAATAGAAGGTGACAAGAACCGCCAAGAATGGAACGTGCACGACCAAAAGAACAGAATACTGCATGCCAAGAACCATCTTTCACTTTTATTTATCATGGTTCATGACTTTTAAGTATCTTCCAGAAATCAGAGATCAGAAATTCATAACAGAGTCATAACTTAACGTTGTCATAATTCTTTCAAGTAGAAAGACATACTTTTCATATCATCAGGATTTCATAAAACATTTCATAATAATATTTCATATCCCGCAATCCCTGGAAACATCAACAGAAATCATATCATAAAACATGTTCAGAAGGGGAATGCGGGTGCCAGCAGTATACGTTACCTGATATCGTAGTTAACTTTTCTTGAGTGCCAGGGGAAGGCTTGTAATATTCCTTGCTTTAATCTAATAAAGAATTAAATAACGGGATTCATTACTAACTAAGTGGCGTTTTAGGAAACGCTTACACTTCATATTCGTCCTTATCCTCCTTTAATAAGTACTCTATCTAATAAATAGGCTAAGCTTATGTTCTTCCATTAATCCATCATACTACTTATAATAATCATAGTTCTAAATTATATTTTATATCTTTTAAATATAAAAGTTACATTGAGGTGATAATAAAGATAAATACTCTTGTCTTATAATTCATGCTTTGAGAAACTATAAGTACATGTTACTAAATGGATTCATTTTTACAACACTCATACTATAACATCGTTATATTTCTGATGTCTAATATGTTTTCAAAACTAAACTAAGGAGTGACATTTATTATTACTATCAAATTACTCGTTTGCTTCATAAATAAGCTTAGGTGTGGTTATCACTAAACTTGAATTATTATTATCACTAATCTAATGACCACTATTATATTATAATAGTAGTTATTGAGTTTATGAACTAAATATGAAGTCATTTATATAAACTAAAGTGTTTCTAATGTTCAATTATAAAATTCAGATTATAAGAACTAGTAACTAATTAGTTTAACACTACATTCTTAACTTAATCCTTAATATAATATTAGCCCAAACTAGTTAAAGGTTTAAGCTAAACTAAGTGATTTAATTAAATCCAACAAATCAGTCCACTTAAGCCCAATATATCAAAGCAACCAAATTAACTAAGTAGCTTAACATAACCAAATCAGTTTTTAAGCCCACGATTATGTTTAGCTTAATAAATTGGGAAAATGGACTGGAATAATCCCACCTTTGGCCGATTTTTCAATAATAATCCCACCTTTGGATTATTCCAGAATAATTCAAAGGTGGGATTATTATTGGAAGAACGCCCAAAGGTGGGATTATTCCAGTCCAATTTTCCTATAATTTTTCTCCTATACGATAATTCTTCATTTTAATTTTGCAATAAATGGTTCATTGTGTCAACAACTGTGAAAAACACCCATTAAGCAACTTCCAATACTCAACTCTCTCCAAACCCTCTTGGAGAATTACTATGCAATGCAACCTTTCTCACCTAAACTTCAATTCCAACATTGAACAATATTTGCGATACTATATCCAAGATCGGTCTCTCGTTCCGGACGTCCGTCTTGCGGGGGCGTATAAAGGATAATTGATATCATCACTATTATTTGATTAGTATCTTTAGGATATTATTTGATTTCTCATAGTATATATTATCAAGGTTGTGATCATATGTATATCTTTAGTTATCTTTGATGTATATCTCTACTATTCTGCATATCTTTTAGATATCATAGTTGTACTATAAATAGGTTGTAAACTCTTTCAATACATTTAACCTTTCTCACAAACTCTATCAGTAAGTTGTAACCATCTTCCGTGATGCTTTAAGTGGTGTTCTTTGCGTAAACACCACCTAGTTTTCTATCTAGATAAAAAAAATCACGATGTAATGCATCATTAGAAAACATCCAAAATATGCTACTTGTGTAAAATAATTGACTATTCACCCTCCTGAATATTTAGTCAAGCCTATACACTTATAATATTTCTTTTTGAGAGAATCCAGAAATATTTGTATTATTGGTCTAACTCATAACTAACTGTTGTTTTTTTTCTTCTAATTCTTATTATTGGTCTAATTTATTTCCTTCCATTTTGATCATTATACTTGTCAGTTGTCACCACCAAGGACCCTTGGGTCCAATGGTATGGTTTTCTATGTCCCACATGGGAGACTAAAGTTCAATTTTTGGTGGAAGGAAAAAGAATTTCAATATTGTGGGGCGGGAGGAGGAGATTGGGGCTTGTTGGGCCTCTGGGTAAGTGGCCTTGTGCTAGGGTAGTACAGAGAAAATTCTTCTCACTACGGGATTCCCAAAAGTGACTCTAAAAAAACTTGTCAGTTGTCACCACGTTTTTATGTGAAAAAATATTTGAATTTTTTTAAGGTATTTTCTGCATAAAAAGGAACATGTTGCATGTATCATGTATGTGTGGCTCTAGAGAGATGGCGGTGTCCGTCAAACATCTGATTGGCTAATCTATCCACCTTATATCCATTTGGATTTCTCTAATCCTACTTGGCACCTCTCATCTCATGTAATCTGTTTTGATCTCCCCACCACACAGACTAGCTTACGCACTTATAATATCTTATTGGCTGTCATTGCATAATGAGGCCTATAAATAGAGCAAGTTCTTAGGCTTAATCTTGCACTTACCAAACAAATACACAAAGATGAAGATCTTAAGCATGACGAATCTTTTACTCTTTTTCCCCTTCTTGTTAGCCATAACCAGTGCTTCATCTCCTTCCCCCTCTGTCATTATTGTTGGCGCTGGAATGTCCGGTATTGTCGTATTGCCACCTTTGTACCACTATATTGAATATTTAGTTAATTAGGTTCTAATTGCAATTATAGTGTGAAATTAGGTTAGGCTTTGATAAACTCATATTGAGTTTTAAAAACGGATTTTTTCACCAAAAACCCCGAATATTTTTTTTTTACAGCAAATACGTACCCTTCAACCTTTCCAAATTTACCATACATCTCCCACTCTCTTAAAATTTTTGATATTGTCCTTAATTAATGACTAACGATTGTTTGCCTTTTTATCCAATAATCCCTAATTTCGTTACCAAATCCTAATTATTCCTTACATGATTCATTTACCCTAAAGACCACCATTAAAACACCACCTATGGCCAAAAAGAGGAAGAGAGAAAAGGGTCATATAAGGTATTTCAATGGTTGTCGATTAAGGTAGACGAGTTATATAGAGGTTAATCAAGGTTTTGTAATGAAATTAGGGATTAATAATGATAGAGTAGCTAACGGTCGTTAGTCATTAAGGGCATATGGTAAATTTTCAAGAAATTGAGGGGTATATGGTGAATTTTGAAAGGTTAAAGAGTACGCCCTCTGTTTTTTATTCTTCTCACTTGTAATCTTGACACTATTCATACTTAAAGAAAATTTTCTCAATTTTTTTTTAATTTATAAAAAAAAATATAGTCATGTGTGGTCTTGTTTGATTCGTTTCAGTTAGTACTTTATTAATATTCAATCCTTATAATTTTTACTAATATATAATGAAAGATATTTAAGTTCAACGATGTGCATTGGAGATGCGCACAGGAAAGTGAGAAGGATAAAAAAAACAGAGGGAGTATTTGGTGAAAAAAAATTGCTCCGGAATATTTAATGAAAAATCCATTTTTAAAAAAGACAGGTTTTTGTTTTGGACCGGATTTTTTCAGGCTTGGACTGGATCAAACCAGATTGCCAGAATTTGGGTTTTTTCATTGACTGGAGGCTTGACCTTAATTTTTGGTCTTGTTAAATCTGATCCAAATTGGTTTTTGCACACCCATAATTGTGCTACATGGACAACAATAACTTACCAATTTTTAAAGTCCAACTAGTATTTAGTCCCGGGCAATGCCCCGGGTAATTATAATTTTCATTTATTAACATTTTGATGACACTAAACATTACTTGGTTTGGTGGTTAAGACTTTAGTGTATAAGCTTGAGGTCATGGGATCAAATCTTATAAGATGCATTTTCTATTTTTTTTTTATTGTATGTGTGTTTACATAAAGTAAACACTCTAAGTGATAGCGCCACATGGCGTAGTTCTTTGCTTAGGCACGCCTTTTAATATATTAGTATTAGCTTTTTATGCACGCTATGCGTGCGGCTACATTTTAGGCATACTATTACTCAGTAGTAAAACAAACCAAAAACGAAAGTTCGTATCTAAGTTCTCCTTCATTTTGTGAGTAAGAAAGATTGAAATACTTACATGTTCTACCCATCACCCTACGTATACCTCTTATAAACCAATTTATATTTTACATAAAAATCTTAATCAACCATTCTAAGCTTATTCATACCTATACCTCTCACCTGGTCCTAA
Source organism: Beta lomatogona (assembly GCA_947646795.1). Taxonomy (NCBI): domain Eukaryota; kingdom Viridiplantae; phylum Streptophyta; class Magnoliopsida; order Caryophyllales; family Amaranthaceae; genus Beta; species Beta lomatogona. Next base: position 552,523 of record CANSNZ010001320.1, read on the forward strand.
AATCCTCATTTTCACTCACATAACATCACTTTCTCTCTCTCTCTCTCTCTCTCTCTCTCTCTCTCTCTCTCTCTCTTATTTTCATAATTTTACTCTGACCGTAGTTTTGCACTATTTCTACCTTCCAAAAATTGAATTTTTTAAAATTTACTTTTACAATTATAATTTTCATGTAATTGAAAGAAATTCTTAGAAATTTTTCCTTGTAGATTCGTTTTTTTTTACTGTAGTTTTCAAACTCGATTGTATTTATCTAGGACTTTTTTTACGGGATTTAGGACCTTTTAACTTTAATTTTTACAATTCTAATTTTTATGTATTTTTCTAAAAATTAATTCATTGTGTATCAGCGAGTTCTACGTTTTTTTTCAAAATTTATTGTTTGTACTCTTTTTTAAAAGAAATTAATTTTACAACTAAAAAAATGTATTTCTGGGATTACCGACCTCTATTGGTTGTTTACATTTCAATTGATATATTTTATTGCACAACTGGGAAGCTTTTTTCATGGCAAATAAAAGTTTTATTCATGGGTTTCACTTAACATTTCTAAGTGCTATTCATAGTTGTAACATTTATGTAGACCATTATTTTCTCATCTAACTCATTCTTTTTCTTGTAAATATAGAGTGAGAAGCATGTGCTATTGAGCAAGAAGATAAGTAAACAAAGTACGTACCTTGATTCAAAGTGTAGTATTCAGAATCTGAGAGTGTTGAGATGTTGCAAGCAATTCGGTAGCACTGATGTGTTTTTTTGAGTTTGTGTTTCAAATTGATATTTTTTTAAAAGAAGCACCTATGATTTTTGTATTTGTTCAATTCAACATTATTTCTATGTATTTTCTGTTTCAGTGTCCTATTTTGTTATGGTAAGTTTTTGATTTACTATTTTAGTCAAAGATAGTAGTGCAATTTGCATTGATTGTGTTGCTAATTAAGGCCAATTAAATTTTATTGAAACTGGCAAGTTTTTGCAATGTAGAAGGGTTTAAATGTCATGTTTTTGGAATATAATATTTATGTTGTGGAGGGGTAATTAAGTAAATTCCAAGGGGGACACCATTGCTCCCCCCTTGGCTTATATAATAGAGATAGATTAGTAACCTAAATTAATATGTTAGTTGATGTGTTATTTAGGTCTTGCTCTCTTAATTTATTTGATATTTACTACGTTGAGATTAATTTTAGCAATCAAATTAACTTTTATTGAGTCACTAATGTTGTGTTTTGTTTACTTCATATTTATTAATGAAAAATAACTAAATAAAATTGATTTAATTTATTTTAATATTAACTAATTCCTCCACCATTTATTAACTGTAAAACATTTTTTATGGTCTCATGTGCATACACTTTGTTTGTTTTATATATATATATATATATATATATATATATATATATATATATTGAAGTGAGTTCATATGAGAATGCATACTTATATGAGAAATGAGAATGGATTTTACACGTTATAACTCTAATGAACAAGTGATGTAACTCTAATGAAAAAGTGATGTAACTCCAAAAAAACAAAAATTAGAAAAAAAATTCCGAAATTTTTTTTTTTTTTGGGATCGAAATTTTTTCGAGGGTATAACTCTAATGAACAAGTGTTGTAACTCTAATCCAATCATGTGGTTGAGATTCATTCTCATTTCTCATGTAAGGAGCATTCTCATGTGATACTGTCCTTATATATATATATATATATATATATATATATATATATATATATATATATATATATATATATATATATATATATATATATATATATATATATATATACTTCCTCCGTTTCAAAATAGTTGCACCATTTGCTTTTTAACTTTTGCCAAGACGCTTTTTAAAATGTTAATATCCCTAATTGCGTATAAGTAAAAATCATTAAAAGTTGATATTTGAAATCCTCGTATTGAGACGAATCTAACAAGATCCCACTTAACTATGTTTTTTCTTATATAATGGTGAGAGAAAGCTTGTTAAAGTTGGTTGATGAATAGTGACCAAATGCCAAATAGTGCAACTATTTTAAAACGGAGAAAATATATATATATATATATATATATATATATATATATATAATCATCATGGTTGACCAAATTTGACTTTGAAAAAAAGTGATACAACTTATAAAAAAGATGGGGATTATACTATTTTCAGATGAATTCAGTCCATTTGGATGGAGGGGAAATACAATATTTAGGTATTTTCTTCACAATAAAAATATAAGTTTTGGGTTCAATAAGTTAAAGTTAAGTTTTAAGAGGTTTCAAAATTAAGTTTTAAAACCTTCTCAAACATGGTCCAACGAATTCCAATACATTTACATACGTTTAAATAAGTTCTAATAAGTTCGAAAAATGTCATTTCATATAAGTTCATATAGAAAAATATAAAGTGAAAATTGAAGAGATCACACCATTAGAAGCATCGATCTATTGATATAATGATATGCATGCAGCGTCCTAATAATAACACAAGATCTATATTTAATCTTAATCTTATTTTATAGGCATTTCAGCAGCAAAACGACTCCATGATGCTGGGATTAAAGATTTTCTAATACTAGAGGCAACAAATAGAATTGGTGGCAGAATTAAAAAGACTAACTTTGCAGGCTATACAGTTGAGATGGGAGCAAATTGGCTTCATGGAGTAGGAGGTTCCGGCCCAAGAGGAATCCACTCTATGAAATGTCCAAGCAAATCCATCTTAAGAAATTCTTCTCCAACTTCAGCAATATCTCATTCAACACCTATAAACAAGAGTAATCAATTACTAATTTATATATATATATTGATTAGTGTTATAAAATAACTCAAGTAGTTATTATAATGATGATAATAATAATACTGGCTAATATACTCTTTGTCTTTATTATAGGGGTGGATTGTACAAGGTGATGAGGTGGATGCTGCGTTTGAGAAAGTTGATGAAACAGTAGATTATGGTGGAAAATATTCCAAGTTTTCAAATTTGGAGAAGATTAAAGACGATGATATGTCCATTTTGGCTCTTGAACGTCTTCATAAGACGTACGTATATCGTATAGTTAAATAATAACATAAGTCCACATTTCAAAATGTTTTTAAAGGGTTTTGCTATATGTGACTCTAAAGTAATATACATCACCCGTTCTTTTATGTTCTCCCCAATTGCTATACTTTCTAATACTAAGGTAAGTGTAAAAGAAAATATTGCAGGTAAGGTTTGTGTAAGAAAATGGAGAAGTGAGTCTGTGAGTGTTGTATGTATAGGGCAAAATAAACTGGAAGTGTTGTATGTGAGGTTTAAGTATATAAAAAATGGAGACACAATTTTACATGGGTGGGTAACAAGAAGTAAGGCGAGAATAAACATTTGTAAATAAACACACGAAAATGGAAAGTGATTAAAACAACAAATAAAAACAAAGAGATCGTACAAGCATTACACTTACCTCTTATAACACTATTAATTTCAGTTTTTTTTATACATATACTACCTCTGTTTCTTTTTAATCTACACCGTTTGACTTTTAATGATTGCCAACACATAACTTTAACCATTAATATTTTTAATGAACAAATGAAAATTATAAAAAGTTGATATTTGGAAAAAGAGTGAGTCTTGGATGTAACATTTACACAATAACTTATTGTGTAACATGCATAATGACATAGACTTCAATAAGTATGACATGGACTATACAAATAATAACATGAATTTCATGTCATTTTGTCATTTATTTCATGTCATTTGAGTTTTTTTTTTTTTTTAACAAAAGAAGCAGTGGTTTGTAGGTTGTTACACCATAAATTATGGTGTAACAGTTACACTCAAGAATTTGTGTTGGAAAATATATGCAAAGATGAATCTAACTAGATAGCACTTGACTATATTTTTCCTTGTATATAAATCACAAGCAATGGACAGTGAAGTTTGTAAATAGTACCAAAATAGAAAGTATGTAGATTAAAAGGAAATGGAGGTGGTATAGCTTAAGATTTTGAAACCAATACTCTTGAATATATCGAGGCATTGAGCTATATTGTATATTTTTTTTTTTGACAGTTATATTGTATTATTAAGATGACAAGATGTTGATAAAACTTTACTTTCATGACAGAGACCCAAAAACTACGATTGAAAAAATGATAGATATCTACACCTTTGATGGAGAACAATCGGAGGCACCAAGGGTTTCAAGCTTAAAACATGTATTACCATTTTCTGTGTTCGAACAGTTCGGTGAAAAAGCTTACTTTGTTGCTGATTCAAGAGGCTCTGAGAGTTTGGTTCATCTTATTGCCAAACAATTCCTCTCCTACAAAAAACGTGCTACCAGCGATCCTAGGCTCAAGTTCAATCAGGTACGTCACTACTACAAAAAAAAAAGACAAAGAGAAATGTGAAAATAGGCTTTATAGAACGCCTTAAGACCGTTTTCCTGCTAAGCGCTATATAAACTTTATAGAACGGGTCGAAAATGCGTTTTGTATGCCGAGTCATAAAAAACGGTTGTATGACATGAGCGCTCTCTATTCCGTTCCTGAATTCAAAAAATGAAGAAGGAATACACAACCATTGTCATGATGTAAAAAACTTATATGGACCTGGTTAGTGTGGACCTAATGCTAATTCATGTGATTTATGAAAAAAGGGCCATTATATAAAAAAATAGAATAGTGTGGACCTAATGCTAATTCATGTGATTTATGAAAAAAGGGCCACTATATAAAAAAAAATAGATGTAAAAGATGAGTAGATATAGATTGTAAAGTTGGACAATATATGTGAAAAAAAAAAGGTTTTTACGTCACAAAGTGAAAATTTCATTATGATAAACTAATGTAAGAAAGAGTGACTATATTAAAAAAATCGGTCACTATGGTAGATAGTAATTGTATAGTGTAACTTAAGATTTCAAAAGGTTACTATATATATATATATAAAAAAGGGTCACTATGTTAAATAAGTGGCTTTGGTCCACAATAATATTAGTGTAGATCATGTCCACGCATGACTAACTCTGTCATGATTTTTTTTTTTTTGAAATTAAAAATTAATTCATTGATTCAAAGTCATACGACATCTACAATAGAAGTCAAAACTAAACAAATACATATCAAAATGAAATAAATACAATTCTTATATGACAAAACCACGATCGTTGAGCAGATCTAACACTTCTGAAAACTGTTGTGTTTTGATTTACAATAGAGACCAATTGCCTTGGACAACTGTTTGCTATTATTTTTATTAAAAAAACAAATACGCCTAAAATCATGTATTCAAAATCTTTACAAATACTTCATTGCCCATGATCGAAAATCACGGAATTCGTGATATACCATCCCTTTAATTCAACAAATTATCCATTGAATTCAACTCCAAAACACGTCCTCCAATTCCAATCAGATTCAAACATTCATTTTTCTATTTTCATGAATGGAACTTAAAATTTTCATTAGATTATCACAAATTAAACTGCATAAAATATCTATCTGTCCTTACTAATTTCAAATCAGATTCAACTGAACATTTGATTTTCAATATTCATCATAAACTTGATTTAAAATTTAACTATGAAAATTGAAACAAACACTATATCATGAGACGGAGGGAATATTTTTTTTAATTTGGTTTTCATTATATTTGCTACAGGTTGTAAGAGAGATTGATCAGTCAAAAGGTGGCATAACGGTTAAAACGGAAAATGGCATGAAGTACAAAGCCGAGCTTGTTATCATGTCTCCCAGCCTTGGTGTCTTACAAAGTGATCTTATCAGCTTCTGATCACAACTTCCTGTAAGTTGTTAGTACTTAGTAGCAAATATTTCAATCACGATGTATCAACTTTTTCAAAAAAAAAAAATCTACTTTTCCAGTTTATTATACTTGCAACATTATTGAGACTAATCCAACAACATTTACATAATAACATTTGTTTTTGATATATTATTCCGTCTATTTTTGTTGGCTGTTTCACTTTAACCTAATTCACACTAGGGGGGAACCAGAAAATTATTTACAGGAGGACCATAGAAAAATTTTCAAAATATTAGGAAGGGACTATTAATATATTTACCTATTTTTGAAAAAATACAACAAATTTTACCTTTATTTTTCAAAAAAAATTGAAGTGGGGGGTGCCGCGGCCGCCGCCGGTAGGGATGTTCATGGGTGGTTAAACGTCCCGAAACAACATTTCGGTTCGGTAACCGAAAGTTCTGATTCACTCTTTTTGCGAACCGTAACCGTAACCGTTTAGACCGGTTACCGCTAGAGGTGGCAAACGGGTCAAACGGGTCGGGTACGGGTCGGGTCATTACGGGTCGGGTCATAGTCGGGTCAACTTTGTGTTCGGTTTAAGTTCGGGTCGGGTCCGTTCTTCGGTTTACGTTCGGGTCGGGTCCGTTCGGGTACGGGTTAGTTTCGGGTCCATTAGATTTCGGGTCACATCGGGTCGGGTTAAGACGGGTCGGGTTAGGTCGGGTTTTTATTCTAGAAAATAAATAAAGCACATATAAGACTAATAAAACTAAGTTAAATAGTTAATGGGAAGTGGTTAAGTCATATATAGTATCTCACGATAATTTTTTTCCTTAAATTTGTTTAAAAAATAACTAATATAACAACTTTTCGGGTCGGGTCGGGTCGGGTCATCTTTATCAGGTCAATTTCGGGTCGGGTCACTTTCGGGTCGGTTAGATTCGGGTTCGGGTTATATTCGGGTCTATTTGCTTTTGGGTCGGGTCGGGTTATTTCGGGTTCATTTCGGGTCATTATTTTCGGGTGGAAAACGGGTTTCGGGTCGGGTATTTCGGATCGGGTCAACGGGTACGGGTTTGTTTTGCCGGCTATAGTTACCGCTTAATGGTTAACCCTTTTTTTGGGTACGGTTTTTTGGGGTAACCGTTTAGGCCAGCACCCCCTATCTTCCGCCCCTAATTCACACTTACCGGTAGTAGTGTAGTATACAACTTTGACCTTTAGTTTTTCTTAATTAGTAAAAGTTATATAAATGATATGGATCCAATGAGAAGATTGAAGATAACTAAATTAGTGGATCTTATGAATTATTGGGCTTGGATCATCTTACAATTCAAGGTTGTGAATAGTGTTTTAATGTTAGTTTTGTTTGTTAATGATCCATATGAGAGATGGTCATTTCCTACAAATTCTAGTTCTGTTAGGATTTGTGTTGTTTTCCTAGTTCTAGTAGGAATAGGACTCTTAATATCCTAATCCTAGTAGGATTAGAACCCCTAGTTTTGTTAGGAGTCTAATAGCTTATAAACTCTAGCTGAGTTATAGATCCTAATTGGAATAGAGTTATATCTTTAATAGGAGTCTAGTTAGATGACGCCAAGTTGAGCTTGTTCTACTTGGTTTAGGAGTTTATTATTTCTTTGTTATCTTGTTTTGTTTAAAGTTATCTTTGAGAGTTTTATTAGGAGTATGACTTAGGGACTTGTCCTAAGCATAGTAGGAGTTAGTTTATTTTGCTTATATATAGATTAGGGTGTACGTTATTTTCATAGACAGATTGATGAGATTAGAGTTTTAATTTTCTTTGTGAAAATTTTCGGACTTCTTTGTGATTTCCAAATCTTGAATTAATTACTTTGTGTTTGAGATTTAAGATTGATTGCTTAATTACTTTGTGTTTGAGAGTGAATCAAGACCCAATTCGTGAATTACTTTGTGTTTGATCGAATTGTTCTATCCTTTATACTTAAAGAAAACCCTAAAGATCCAGTCTTTCTTTCAAGGTTCTTGGATTTTCGTAAAACTCAACTAAAGTACATCCGCATCCACATCAATAAAGTTGATATTATCAAAAGTTATAAATTAAATTGAGACAAATCTAATATCTTATATGACAATATTTGTTTATATATGTTAGTAGAAAAATAACTACGAGCAATATAGACTATGTCGATGGTGCAAAGTCAATATGGAACAAATGAATAAAAACCAATTAAGTAGTAAAAGAATATGGCAAAGTTAATAGATGAATAACAAAAGTCAAAGCTCTACAATTAATTTGAATCGATGAAATATAAATAATCATATAACTAATATATAAAGCAGAGTACAAAAGTCAGCTCGTGAGGTCGCGACATTTGGCGTCCTCATTGGACGCCATTTGTCGCGCTCATTAAGTGCCATATCATATTATTTTTTGAATATAAATAGAGTTCTAAATTGATTAAAATACAAATAGAGTTTAGGATAATAATAAATAGAGTTGGGTCCACAGTGAAAAAACTTAAATATAGTAAATTGATTATAACTTTTAATATATAGTTCGTAAAATTATAATTTTTATACCATTGGAAAGTGTATAAAAAGTACTTTAAAATAAGATCCATTTATACTATATTTAAAATTTTATATTAAAGTAACATATAAAAGGAAATATTGATTATACTATACTAACTTATTAAAGTAACCTACTGCAATTGGAATTAGCGATTCAATTAAAATTAGGATTAAAGTATTAAAGTAACCTACTGCAATTAGAATTAGGAATTCAATTAGAATTAGGGTTGTTATAAGAGATTCAATTAGAATTAGGGTTTTGAAAACCAATTTTGAGGTTTAATAGAAACAGAGAATTAAGAGAGAGAAAGAAAAGTACCTCTATTTCCATTTACCAAGTTCTTATTTTCAATTAGAGGTCAAACCTCTTTACTAAAGCAAACAAAATAATATATACAAGTTTTTCTCAACCCTAAACCTAGTTTTTCTCTCTAGCCGCCTCCCTTTTTCCCCTTTTCCCTTCATCAGTAAGGGGCTGCCATGGATGATCTCATCCATGGTAAGCCCCTTTTCCTCTCTTGTTTTCACTTGTCCTTTTGTTTTGTTGAATAAGTTAGTCTCTCTTTATGAGAGTTTCTTGTGCCCTAATATGGGAAGACTAGTCTTCTCTGTTGTGGAGGTCTCCTTCTCCCTTATGGGAGTTGTGAGTCTAGTTTTTTTATTTGTAGGTATGAGAAATTGTTCCCATTGGTTGAAGTCCAAAACTTTAAACATGAAGGTATTGGAAGCTCGGATGCGGTCAATATGGATAGATCAAGAAGGTTCTTCTCCAAACTATGTCAAAATGATAGACGGTTCCATTAATAGTTGCTTGGGACAACAAATACAAGGGACTTGCGCCACAATATTCGACCTGGTTCATTGTAGTTTCATCAAAGACGAAGTTGATCTGATCTTGTTTGATTGTATCCTGTTTTTCTTTATTACTTATTGTAGATGCCATTTGGCTTTCAATTAATGAAATTTCTCATTCAAAAAAAAAAAAGCAAACAAAATAAAATAGAAAGCGTGTAAGCATTCGCATCTACCATTATTAAAAGTTTGAAAGACTTAAATAAACCTGTTGCACACTAATGTTGGAATTTCATATTAAATTCATATAGTGAAGTGAGTTTTATACAGATATAGTGAACTTTTATGCAATATACTAGATTTTATTGACGGAAAACATATAGTCAAATAATATGCAATATAGTGGAGGATTTATTTTTAATGTCTTAACATGCAGGAAGATGTAGGTTATGTAGTATATCGTGACATGTGTTTTAACATATAAAAATATGTAGTTTTGCATGATAGAGTGAATGTCTGAATCATATAGCGAGTTTCTGCATGATATAGTAAGTGTATAAATATTATAATGGATTCAGATTGTTTAAAAATGATGTAGTTTTTGCATGATATAGTATGTTTTATTTTTAATGTCTTAACATGCAGGAAGATGTAGGTTATGTAGTATATATCGTTACATGTGCTTTAACATATAAAAATATGTAGTTTTTGCATGATAGAGTGAATGTCTGAATCATATAGCGAGTTTAAGCATGATATAGTAAGTGTATAAATAGTATAATGGATTCAGATTGTTTAAAAATGATGTAGTTTCAGCATGATATAGAATGTTTCTAAATGATATAGTGAGTTTCTTCATGACATATAAAATATAAACCAACGTCATAAATAATGATAAAATCATATTATAACTTTTAGTTGTTCTATGTCAGACAAAAATAACGGCCAAAAATAGGGGTGTAAATATTTAAACTCCACCTCCTCTTCACGAAAAAGTGAGTTTCTTTATGACATACAAATTAGAAACCAACGTCAAAGATCATGACAAAATCATACTATAAATTTTAGTTGTTCTATGTCAGACAAAGATAATGGCAAAAAATAGGGATTGTAAATATTAAAAAAACTCTACCTCTTCTTCGCGAAAAAGCCCGGGCATTTGCCCGGGTCCCAATACTAGTGCAAATTATAATTGGCAATATAGTTTCATGTCACCAATTATCATACTTTTTTTTAGGTAAGATAAATAACCTCTGGGCTGCCCTTGCACAGGGCCCAACCAAGAGGCACAGGCACTTGGAAGGAGGGGGAGTTATTGTAAGGGGAATTCTCCTCCAAGTGCCCCTCACTTAGTGGATTTGAACCCCTGACCTTGAAGTCATGAGATGGAATTCCTACCAAGTGAGCCAAGCTAAGCTTAGTACCAATTATCATACATATACTCTCTACTTTTGTTTCCCTTTTGCTTTTCACTTTGACTTCTTACGATATATACGTGGAGCATTTTATCTTTAGTTAGCTAATAACCTAATAGAACAAATTATAATAAGGGTACGTTTGATTCAACTTATTTTGTCTTATTATCTGATCTGATCTGATCTGATCTTATCTTATCTTATCTTATAAGAATAACGTAGTAGTAGCATAAAATAAAGGGAGTAAGGTTTACCATCAAAAGGGTTATTGATTATCGTGTAATTCTTTTTTCTCATAAGATTGATAATTGTGGACAATCTTCTTTTGTACAGCTATGGAAAAGACGTGCAATCTCGGAATTTAGCATCGGAATCTATACCAAAATCTTCCTCAAGTTTCCTCGTGCATTTTGGCGTACTGGCAATGGCACTGAATTTTTCCTCTATGTTCATGAAAGACCAGGATATTATGGAATTTGGCAGGTACACTAAACCAAAAAAAAATTAAGAGAAGAAGAGTCCAAAGTTTTGACATAAGTAATTTTTAGGATGGTTGATTAATGTTAACATGATCAAATTTGTTATATACTATATATGCTTTAAAATGCTGCACTTGGAGAATGAGCATCCGGGATCGAATATTATGTTTGTGACAGTAACAGACGACGAGTCCATAAGAGTGGAGCAACAATCTGATGAAGAAACGAAAGCAGAAGCAATGGAAGTTTTGAGGAAAATGTTTGGAAAGAATATCCCTGAAGCAACGCATATAATGATTCCTCGATGGAAATATGACAGATTTTACCGAGGTTGCTTCACAAATTGGCCTGTTGGCTATCCTCAAAAGCGCCATGACCAGTTGCGAGTAAGTTTTACTCTCTTGGTCCCTTTAAAATGTACTATAATGATATTTACACATAGATTAAGAAGAGTCAAAAAGTTGCATTAAAAGGAAATATAGGTGTGTACAGTATAAGTATATATATATATATATATATATATATATATATATATATATATATATATATATATATATATATATATATATATATATATATAAGTGAGTTCATATGAGAATGCATACTTACATGAGAAATGAGAATGAATTTTACACGCTATAACTCTAATGAACAAGTGATGTAACTCTAATGAAAAAGTGATGTAACTCCAAAAAAACAAATATTAGAAAAAAAAATTCGAATTTTTTTTTTTTTTTTTGGCTCGAAATTTTTTCGGGGGTATAACTCTAATGAACAAGTGTTGTAACCAGTGGCGGAGCCACGCTGTGGCATGGTGGGTCACGTGACCCACCATTATTTTGCCAAAAAATGAAGCAGTTTAAAAAAAAAAAAGAGTACAAACCAACGCACGCTAACCAAAAGTATTCTACACGCTAAAGTCTCTCCTCTCTCCTCTCTAACTCTCTTCCTTGTCCCCTCTCTTTGAATCTCTCTCCTTTCTCCTCTCTCCTCTCTGAATCTTTGAATCTGAAGAAAGATGTTGCAACTCAAAATCTTCAAAATCCACCAATCAGTCTTCTTCCGCATGTCCACTCTCTCTCCTCAATCACATTTTCTCTCTCCTCAAACCAGAAAGAATCTTACTAAATATGCTGGTGTTATCTTCCTCTGCTCCACCCATTCTTGAGGTCTTCAAAGATAGGGTTTCCTCTTCGTTTTCCAGTTCTTCGTCTTCTCCTGCGTTTACCGAGAAGGATTTCTTGGGGTTCTAGTCTTCTAGAGGCGGGAGGTCGAGGGAAACTAGCGGAATTCAAAGGGTTTTCAGGAGTTTGTTCTCTTGTTTTGGTGGGATTAGGCATCAATCGTCGATGGAAGATTCGACTGGCTCGAACTCTAATTTGAGAGGTGCTAGCCAGAGAGTTTTTTAGCGCCTTTTCGAGAACGCGAAGCAGGGGGATATGGGGAGTCGGATTAGAAGATGGTGATGTTGAAAGTTTGGTTCAAGGGGATTCAAGTAAGTATAACTTCGTCTCTTGTTCAAAAAACCTCAATCGAAATTTAATTTCCGCCATAGCCGCGAAGCTTGCTAACCTACTTGTTTAGTTTTTAGTTTTTTTAGAGATTTAGGCATTTAGTTAAGTTATGAATTTGTGTGTTGCTGAATGCTGCCACTGGTTACGAATTTGTGTGTGTTTAGTTTTTAGAGATTTAGTTTAGTTTTTAGTTTTGCTTGGTTTAGTTTTACTGCCTAAATTAATTGTTGTTAATTTATATTATTGTTGGTAATTGCTGATATAACATATATTATTGTTGTAAATTTATTGTTGTAAATTTATTGTTGTTATATTATTGACTTATTATTGTTAATTTATTATTGTTATATTTATTGTTGTTAATTTAATATAATTTGTTAAAGTGTGGCTAATTGGTGAATGATGACTATGACGTTATGAACATTGGATTAGCTTTGAAGGTTTGATATATTGATTGTGTTCAGGTAATACACTAAAACCCTTGTTTTAGCATTTTTAGAATTGAACCTATCATGTGAAGTTTTCGGAGAGGCCATGAATGAGCCTTTGGTTTTATGTGTTTTATGTGCTGGTGGAATTAGTTGGAGATGGATAGGATTCCCTCTAATGTGAAATTATTTGGTATATATGCATGATGCATTGATATGAGATTAAATTTGCATCGTTTAATTGAATTTGATTGATATGTTTAACAACTTGAATTGTTGTATAAAAATTATAATTTAGATTTCAGAATGAAAAGAAAGAAAACGCAACCGAATATCTCAAGTTTTTTTTTTTTTTTTACTAAAACCACACTAATACCTGCTTTAGGTACTATTTTATTGTAATATGAACTATTATTAGTCATGAAATGATTTTATTTCAAGTAGTTTTTTTTTAAATTCATGGATTATCTGTTATGGGTGTGAGTATCCGAACACGTACCCGTATCCGAACCCCCTCTATCCGTCTCTGTGCAACCTAGTTGGTAGTGACCCATCATTCATAAAATCCTGGATCCGCCACTGGTTGTAACTCTAATCCAATCGTGTGGTTGAGATTCATTCTCATTTCTCATGTAAGGATCATTCTCATGTGATCCTGCCCCTATATATACTAGTCTTATATGCACGCGATACGTGCGTTAATTTCAATACTTGAATTTTAAGAATATATTATAGTTATGATTACACTACAATTTGTGAAAGATTAATATTTAGATGAATTTGAGAATATATATTAATTCGCTAATATAAAAACTAACAAACGTTGTAAGTAATTTTTAATATTAATTTTTTGTGAATGAATTTTGAACGAAAAGAACAGACATAATGAGTTGGTTTGACTGAATAAGTATCAAAGGTAGCGAGTGTTTCAGACTTTTCAGGTGGACGCCATGTATACCATATCTCTATTATATAAGGGAAGGGGGGAGCTATGGTGTCCCCCTTTGAAGAGACTGTTTTACCCCGGCCCTCTTCCCTTTCTAAATTACAAAACCAATTTTAATTAAAGTGGGGCTTAAAAAAAAACTGCCGAAAATACATTATAACAGTCAATCACAAGTCAACTGAAATCAATAGAATTGCATAATATACGTCATACAAATCACTCATATGACGAAACTTTACAAAAACTAAAAAATCTAATTGCAAACTATAACTCATTAGCAATTACGTACTCCATTCTCAAGAACAATTTACAATTACATACTCAGAAAAATTACCAATACACTACAACGTCAATACAAATTACAAACTAATAAAAACATACGATTTGGACGGGGAGATTACATATTTGTCCATTGGCGATTTGCGAACTTCTAAAAAAGGTACATAATTCTTTTTAATCTTGCAAGTTATTTCAAATTAGTTGAAAAAAAACTAGCAAATCTTATGTTCGAATGCATGTTCAATTGTAATTTAAGCATGTATTGTATGGTATAAATTTCGAAATAATTATTAAAAAAATCAGTACATGTTTGTAACAAAAAAAGGCATTACAAAATATAAATCAATTTCGAATATAATTACAATGACATAAAAATCAAACTAAAAAAGAAACTACTTTAATTTGCCAAAACAAATAGTGAAATTGAAAACAGATGAAAAAACGATTGATTTTTTTTTAGTAATCCGTGGAATGAAATATACAAAACCAGATCTGAATTTTGAAAAAAAAATAGTATTTCATAATTTAAAAGTGTATAAAAATAACTTTTCGATAGTAATTTTTCGAAAAATAAATGTAATATTATAAACCATTAGTACAAAACTGACATTTCTTATGAATAATTAAAAACCCAGAAGCAAAAGGTCTTTTACGCAATAAATTATGCTAAAATTTAATTACTTTGCATACAAAGTTTGCCAAAGCAGTAGAAGAAGTCTTGGAAATAAAAGGGAAAGAAAAAGGAAAAGGGGATGATTCAAGAATCGACTAAGATGTAACTGGATTTTTGCAAATTCCAAATTCTGAACTTCAGCCACGAATTTTTAAAAAAACCATCTTCACAAATAAAATTTCAAACATAATGTAACCGGATCTTTGAGAAATATAGTTGACAATTAAATTTATTGGGAAGAAATCAGGAACATAAAATGTAAAGAATTACCTTCATCAAAATTGAGGCCCCCCATTTAATTCGTCAACCAAATAAACCCCAATTTTAACCCCATTCCGACGAACGTTCTTCTACATTACCACCCAGATGAAAAAGAAAACCCAGAAAGACCCACAAGAACAGAGACCAAAATTACCATAAAAAATAATAGAGCGTTGATGGGGTTAATTTTGACGCCAGGATTAGCTTATAATGTGGTGTTTGATGTGAAAATAACCATTAGATCTAATTAAATCTCAATCTTTTTAAGTGAATATGAAAGATAGTGAGGATAAGGAGATGTGTCGTTCTTATTTTTTTTTTTTTTAGGAAGGGGGCATGTAAAGTTGTTGGTGGGGCAACGAAAATGTGGAGGATTAGATGAAAAACTACATGAGATTTATCATTCATATGGGTATGTGGGGTGGATTGTTATATAGGTAGGTGGGATTGATAGTCATATGGGTAGATGGAAAAAATTATGTGGATTACAGGTGGCTTTGTGGCTTTGGGCTACAATTTTTTTAACTATTAAACAAACAACTAATATTAATTAGTTACTCAGTTAGTTATAAGTGAAACAACAATATTACATATATAAAATCATGAAGTGTTTTTTAATACTATTTGTTAGTATTTCAATCTTTCTTATTCATTAAATGGAGGTAAACGTAGATACCAACTTTTATTTTTGGTTTGTTTTACTACTGAGTAACAGTTATGCCCAAAATATCGTCGCACGCATCACGTGCATAAAAAGCTAGTATCTATTATATAAGGGAAGGGGGGAGGAAGATGGTGTCCCCCTTTGAAAATACTTAATTACCCTTAATGATCTAATGTAATAAAAAAATTACAAAAGAAAACAATTTAAAAACCCTTTTTCATTTCAACTTTCCATTCTAAACAACTTTTAAATGGTATATCTATCAAATATTTCAATCAACAAATTAAATGGACAACATATATCGACCTTTCCTTATAAGAAAAAGCTTTTTATGCACGCGATGCGTGCGACGATATTTTGGGCATAACTGTTACTCAGTAGTAAAACAAACCAAAAATAAAAGTTTGTATCTACGTTTACCTCCATTTAATGAATAAGAAAGATTGAAATACTAACAAATAGTATTAAAAACACTTCATGATTTTATATATGTAATATTGTTGTTTCACTTATAACTAACTGAGTAACTAATTAATATTAGTTGTTTGTTAATAGTTAAAAAAATTGTAGCCCAAAGCCACAAAGCCACCTGTAATCCACATAATTTTTTCCATCTACCCATATGACTATCAATCCGACCTACCTATATAACAATCCACCCCACATACCCATATGAATGATAAATCTCATGTAGTTTTTCATCTAATCCTCCACATTTTCGTTGTCCCACCAACAACTTTACATGCCCCCTTCCTAAAAAAAAAAATAAGAACGACTCATCTCCTTATCCTCACTATCTTTCATATTCACTTAAAAAGATTGAGATTTAATTAGATCTAATGGTTATTTTCACATCAAACACCACATTATAAGCTAATCCTGGCGTCAAAATTAACCCCATCAACGCTCCATTATTTTTTATGGTAATTTTGGTCTCTGTTCTTGTGGGTCTTTCTGGGTTTTCATTTTGATCTGGGTGGTAATGTTGAAGAACGTTCGTCAGAATGGGGTTAAAATTGGGGTTTATTTGGTTGACGAGTTAAATGGGGGGCCTCTATTTTGATGAAGGTAATTCTTTACATTTTATGTTCCTGATTTCATCCCAATAAATTTAATTGTCAACTATATTTCTCAAAGATCCGGTTACATTATGTTTGAAATTTTATTTGTGAAGATAGTTTTTTTAAAAATTCGTGGCTGAAGTTCAGAATTTGGAATTTGCAAAAATCCAGTTACATCTTAGTCGGTTCTTGAATCATCCCCTTTTCCTTTTTCTTTCCCTTTTATTTCCAAGACTTCTTCTACTGCTTTGGCAAACTTTGTATGCAAAGTAATTAAATTTTAGCATAATTTATTGCGTAAAAGACCTTTTGCTTCTGGGTTTTTAATTATTCATAAGAAATGTCAGTTTTGTACTAATGGTTTATAATATTACATTTATTTTTCGAAAAATTACTATCGAAAAGTTATTTTTATACACTTTTAAATTATGAAATACTATTTTTTTTCAAAATTCAGATCTGGTTTTGTATATTTCATTCCACGGATTACTAAAAGAAAATCAATCGTTTTTTCATCTGTTTTCAATTTCACTATTTGTTTTGGCAAATTAAAGTAGTTTCTTTTTTAGTTTCATTTTTATGTCATTGTAATTATATTCGAAATTGATTTATATTTTGTAATGCCTTTTTTTGTTACAAATATGTACTGATTTTTTTAATAATTATTTCGAAATTTATACCATACAATACATACTTAAATTACAATTGAACATGCATTTGAACATAAGATTTGATAGTTTTTTTTCAACTGATTTGGAATAACTTGCAAGATTAAAAAGAATTATGTACCTTTTTTAGAAGTTCGCAAATCGCCAATGGACAAATATGTAATCTCCCCGTCGAAATCGTATGTTTTTATTAGTTTGTAATTTGTATTGACGTTGTAGTGTATTGGTAATTTTTCTGAGTATGTAATTGTAAATTGTTCTTGAGAATGGAGTACGTAATTGCTAATGAGTTATAGTTTGTAATTAGATTTTTTAGTTTTTGTATAGTTTCGTCATATGAGTGATTTGTATGACGTGAATTATGCAATTCTATTGATTTCAGTTGACTTGTGATTGACTGTTATAATGTATTTTCGGCAGTTTTTTTTTAAGCCCCACTTTAACTAAAATTGGTTTTGTAATTTAGAAAGGGAAGAAGGGTGAAACAGTCTCTTCAAAGGGGGACACCATATATATATACACACATATATATATACACACATATATATATATATATATATATATATATATACACATATATATATATATATACACATATATATATATACACTTTAGAAATACTCCTTCCGTTTTAAAATATAAGGCACGCATGTTTTACAAAAAATTACTTTGATTATAAACATCTCTTATAATATGACAAACAAAAATTATAAAAATTAAACCATTAGTTTCGTCTTGAAAAATAATATAATAATATTATTTTCACTTTTATCAACATAAATTAAGAGTAATTAACGGTTAAAGTTCGATCTCGAATATTGTGTGTGCTTTATTCTTTGAAACAGAGGGAATAGTAAACAATCACTCATACCAATGTACACGTTAGTAATGAGTTGTTGTAAATTTCCAACTAAATAATGCTTTAAGAAATATAATTTATTTGCTAAACGCCTGCAAATTGCGATTATTCAGAGCATTATACTACGATTTAATTTAATTATCGTTCTTAATTAAAGCATATTTTAGTTGGAAATTGACAACAACTCATTACTAACCAACATATTTTGGTGTAATCTTTCTTAAAAAGCAGAAATTTTAAACAGAAAGTATACTTTTCGAACTCATTCAAACTTAAATTAATCAGAAATTAAAGTACACTTTTCCAACTCATTTCAACGATATTCTTAAAGCAGTATACGTTCTGATTAATTTAATACTTCATATTATAATTTATAGCGTAATCTTTTCTCCTGTCCATTTTTCATACCACGACAGCACGACTTGGATAAGAATGGACAAAACACTAATATAACCTACATTTTTGTATAGGCTCCAATTGGTAAAATCTATTTCACAGGAGAGCATACACACCCCCAATTATATGGATATACAGATGGTGCATATTTTGCAGGTTCTCTCTTTTTCTTTCTGAATGGGACATGATAATTAATTCTAAACTTAATTAAGACTTTAGTCAACATGTGACATAATTTTTAATTACATTGCGGGTGCTGATACAGCAAAAGATATAATTCAATGCCTCAAGAATAAAATTTGCAGAGGTGTCTACCACGGATAGGTCCGACAGTTCAAAAACAATAATATATTAAGGATGTCATTGTCTGCATGAAATTTTATTTTTCTCCTTATTAGATTGGATCTGATAAGTTCAATAAGAGATGTACTTCATTTTAAAAGACTTGCCAAAAACTAGTTGTCAGCTGGCAAATTCCTTTGTTGTCATTGAATTGGACTCTCTTTGTTCTTGTTTAATTTCTTTTATGAAGGTTTCAATACTTTATGATATGCTCGATTTTTCATTAGCTAGTGCATTTAAAAACTGCTCCCATAAGCCTGATATAGGATGGTGGAAGATTAATGTTGATGCGGGGCGGTTGGGGGAATGGGGTGCTGGATTGGGCTTGGTGTGCAGGGACGAGACGAGTGCAGCAGGGAGTGTGCTGGGAGGTCCGTATAGCTTAAGCTAAGGCGGTTCTGGCGGGAATTCAGTGGGGGATCAAGCTAGGAGCTTCGATGTTAGTGTTGGAGAGTGATTGTCTCATGGTCATCCAAGCATAGAGGAGTCGTGCTGTGGGAGCAAGTGAAATAGTGAATTTTCCCTTGTCATTAATGATAATGTTTCTTTGTCGTCTCGCTTTCATTCTATTGTTTGGTCTTTTGTAAAACGCTGTGGTAACAAAGTTGCTCACTGTCTAACCCATTTTCAACCTGTAGAACTTGGTTGGCGTAGTTGGGAGGCTGAAGTACTGGATTGCGTTGTCAACATTGCTTGTTCTGATTTAATAGAGTAACCCGATTTTGGGTTTTCCCCTAAAAAAAAAATTAAGAAACTTCATATTATATTACTACCAAATTCAAATATTCAAATGCACAACCACGGACTTTCATACTACTCCACAAATTAGATATTATCAATTTTTCCTCTACTAAAAGTAATATATTTATTTTTGAATCTATTACATTATACTAAATAAGAAAAAAAAAAAATGACTCATGTCACTGTCTAATTGAAAATTTTTCCTCTTTAATTATTGTGAGAGTATTACATATGTAAGATACAACCATCAAAATTTGTTAAAATATTTAAATTGATTATGAAGATTCTAGATAATAAAAAATTCAAATTTAATCCAACAAATGAAATATCCATATATAAAAATATATATGAGCTAAACTCGAGCCAATAGCTAGTAAAATTATGATTGTGTTATTTATAGCTGGCCAAATGGTGCAAACAATAAATTTCAATTATTTTGCTATTTGAATAAATTATATGTCCTGCGCTTTCAAAAAAAATTGCAAAATTTTTGTTAGGATTATTATTTCTGAAGCAGGGTTGTTGGGAGCCAAGCCTAGTGGCACTTCTATTCAGTGGAACCATCATTTACCTCACGCCTCGAGCAAATTTTTGACAGATGCCACTGCCCACAGATGATTAGTTGGTCGTCTGATTTACTTAGCTGTCACTCGTCCTGACTTAGCTTATGATGTGCATATTTTATCTCGGTTTATGGAGGCACCTTGTCGAGAACATTGAGATGTTGCGTTTCATGTGGTTCGATATTTGAAAGGCACACCTGGTCAGGGTATTTTACTTCGTTCATACAGTGAGCTATCTCTGCAGGGGTGATGTGATTTCGATTGGGCTGCTTGTCCACTCACTTGTCATTATCTCACATGTTGGATTGTTTTCTTAGGTAATTCTCCTATTTTTTGGAAGACCAAGAAACAACATATTGTTTCTCGTTCCTCTGCAGAAGTAGAATATCGCTCCATGGCTGCTATTACATGTGAGCTGATGTGGTTAAAAGGTCTTCTACTGAGTTTGGGTATTATCAATTATCCCAAGTCTATTACCTTATTCTGTGACAGCCAGTCTGCTCTTTACATAGCTCAAAATCCTATATTTCAAAAACATATTGAAGTTGATTGTCATTTTGTGCGCCATGCCATCACTAAAGGTCTTATGTCTCCATCATATATGTCTACCAAAGCAAATTAGCTGATATTTTTACTAAGGCTCTAGGCAAGCCTCAATTTGACTTTCTTCTATTCAAGTTGGGCATTGTGGAACCTTCCCATGCTCCAACTTGAGGGAAGCTGTTACATAATTATTGTCCAAAAGATATAATTGTACTTGTATGGAGTTGTTATTATGTTAGGTTTCCTTTCCTTGTTGGATTCCTAAAATATTGTGCGTACTATATATTCTTTGTGATGGCATAATGAAAGATTGAGCTTTTTACCCTAATAATGTTCTACAATTCCTAATAACAACTCCTAATACAAGTACAATTCAATCTTTTGGAAAAAATATCCCTAACAAATTTGACAAGCACATTTGTCAATGCACGTTGTATCACCCACTAAAAAAAATCCCACACCACCACCAGAAATTCAAAAAGACATGGTATTTGGTCTTTAGAAGATAGAGAAAATGGGGTAATGGGGTTTAGCAGGTGGTTGTGGTATTACGGTTTTTGGGGAGAGGAGGAACAATGGAGGGACGAGGAGGGAGAAAACATGGATGGGATAGGTAAAGACGAGTTTGTTCAGTTCCGATGCCGAGTTAATTTGATGATATAACGCCCCTGAATTTCGAGTTACTATCTAAATTAAATAATATTAAGATTCTATAGAAAAATCGACAGAGCTCCGTCTGAAATATGGACTGCCTAAAATTGGACTCGCGTCCAATTATAAAACCTCTTTCAATAAAACCAGCAATCCAAATTCTCAATAATCCTTATCCAGCTCAAAAGAATCCACATCCATGCATAATTACCCGAAATGCCAAAAGTGTTATTCCACGGTTATTGCGAGAATAACCGTTAAGGATAAGTTACGTAGACTGAATCTAAGTCAAAGTAAAACTTAGCTAAACTATTACAGTCCAGTCAAGTAAAGGTTTAGGTGAATTAATATTTACAACCTTAAGTCCCAAAATGATAATATGTATACATAAATAGTGCAGCGGATAAAGAACTACTATAACTTTAATCAGTAAAAGTTACGTTGGTGGAACGTTGCTCTCAGCCCACACCCCACACCCAACATGTAAGATCTTCATGTACCTGCATATATCGGGCATGTAGTGTCAACCAAACTGGCTAAGCAAGATTCATACATTAAAGCCAAACATATATGCAGGTAGGATAATAATATATCCTACATATCATCTTCTTTTGAATCAAAATAATAAGTAGTAAGCTTTATAAAACCTTTTCTTGTATTCCTTTCTAAATCAAATCCTTTACCATCACAAAGAGGACTTGTAAACCTATGGAATGGAACAAACTCTCCTTGCCTTTGGGCTAGCTAGGCCCTCCGGATAACTAATAGACAAAGACCCCTAATGTGCACACCCCACAAACGGCCAAATCGTAGCAGAAGATCAAAGTCCGAGGTACTGATCAACGTACCCCCCAACTATTCTAAAATGTCGAGACCATCCCAACAAGGTTCCAATTCCTTGAGACACCACAAAGGCAATCCCAACCGTTTCAAAAACATAAAACTATCCATAAATCTTTTTCTGTAACTATTCTATAATTCAAGGTTTGAAAACAAATTGTTTGTATTAGGAGGAACATCCTCCTATTCAAACCAATCTCAACTCAAGAGAGATACATGCCTTTATAATATTTTCTCGTAACTATGAAAATTTTAGTTGAAATCTTATCTTTTGTAGACCTTTCTTGTAACTATTAAAGATTTGAGTAAGGAATCCTAACTTTTAAACTATAGCAAACCAACTAGCTCAGTCAATACGGCTCCCCAATGAAACCGGGATCTACAATATAACATACATGTACTTAATAAATATTAATAGATTTGGCTAAAATAGTTAATGAGCTTTTATTAACTTTAGTTTTATAAAACATCAACCCCTTTTTTTTATATATAAAAGTAAGTATAACTAATTCTTATAACTTATTTACTTAAACTGCCATTTACCTTTGATTACCAAAGTAATTAATATCAACAATACTAAAATCTCCCTTAGTTTATATTAAATCAACATTCATAAGAAAACATTCAAACTTGAAACACTCGAAACTAACTATACAATTTATCAATTTTAATGAAACTTAAAATGGAGATAACTTCAAAACAAGCGTTTCTTGTGCCTATCTTGGATAAAATTTCATACGAACAACATTTGTGAAATCGTATTTTTGCTAAAAATGCCTAGAAACTGCTTAAAACTGCATTTTACGAAACTGACAGGTAATTTATACGAACTACACCACAAATTTCTTTGAACAACAAGTTTACTTAACATTCCATTAATCTAAACTAACTACTAAACACCTAAATAAATATTCTATTCATTCAATTCCACACCCAAACAATTAAAATCAAAACCCCCAATTCAATTTATCTCAAGAATCCTAAACTAACAAAACCCCAATTTGAAATTAAGCCAAAGTTGAAATTAAAACATGACAAAGAATCTTACTTGATTAGGGGTTTAGATAACATCGGTATTACTCTATGAAAGACTCGAGATTCTCGGCCTCTTGAACCGATATCCGACCCAAAAATCGCAAGTATAAAACCCAATCATCTCTCTTCGAAATACCCACATAATTGAGAAAATATTAAAGAAAGACAAACAACAATTGAAGTGATGATGGTTGGTAAGGAAATTAGTAGCTTTAATGGTAATTGAAACAAGGAGTTGAAGATTGAAGAAAAAGAAAAGGAAGGTAGAGTGTAGAGGAAAAGTGACGTGGGTTTTGGTTTGGAAAATAGAAACTAGGAAGCAGTAAGTAACACTAACACTCTCTCCTTTTCTTGTACTTTCCTTTTTTTTTTCCTCTCTCTTTATAATACTAACATAATTGTAGTAAGGTACTTAACCTAGGAAATTTAGGAATTAGCTTTTGACCCCTTCTACGATAAAGTCAATAAGTGGGAAGTAAAATATATTTAATAAAAGAATATTTTAGTTTATTTTTAGAAACTATAATAATATTAATAATTACTAAACAGTATAAAAATACGTGGTGTTACAATCTACTTCCCTTAAAATAAGTTTCGTCCCGAAACTTAGAATATTACTCAAATGCTTAAACTTGTTCTCTTGTTTATGAAAACAACTCATTAGCTCTATAGGTTAGCCAACTACTATCACTCTGGATAACATCTCCAACAACCAAATCATTTCGGAGAACATCGTCGGCAACTAATTCACTTTCTCATAGATCAATTCAATTGATCACTTTTAACCAAACAATCATTCCAATTAATATGTTCATACGATAACAAGTAGAACCAACACTTCATAGATCAATTCATTTGGTCACCCTTGTAGACATACAACCATTTCAACTAAAATGTTCATACTATAAGATGCAAAACATGCAACATACTACAAGGTTTAACATAAAACTTTACCATAAAACTTCTAATTATACACGAATTATGTATATTGTAGACATTAAAGTACACATCACATATGTAATCATAACAACTTTTAGCACCAAACACACAATTGGCACGAAATCTACCCCCCGAAAAAGGAAGTTACGCCCTCGTAACAAACAATAACCTTTACTATCCATTTCTCAACCCTACGGGTCTTACGGATCTATTGGTCTAGAGTCTCAACTGGAACTCCAACTATCATCATGTAAAGAGTTACTGATACGATATCATAACTAAGAAACATGGAATACATTACAAACACAATCAACTATCCTTTCAAGGATCACATATGGACCGATAAACTTGGGAATCAACTCCCTTACCGTCACACTCGTTGGACTATGTCGTAGAGTGTGGAATCGAATTCAAAACTACACTAGAGGAAAAAAAGCCATTTGCTGTTGTAAAAGGGCTGCGGTTGTGTAGAAAACCGCAGCCCTTCCATTAAGGGCTGCGGTCAGGACCAAAACCGCAGCCCTCGGTCACACTAAAGGGCTGCGGTTTTGGTCCCGACCGCGACCCTTAATGGAAGGGCTGCGGTTTTCTACACAACCGCAGCCCTTTGTTTTATTTTTCCCACCCAAAATAATCGCGCTCTCATTAATTCTTCCCTCCACCCAATTTTCATTCAATTCACGAACTCTCTTAGCTCCACGCAGCAGCGAATTGAAACACCTGAGCGCCCTAGCCTGCGAAATTGAACCACCGCCCTGAGCTCCACCCTCCTGTGCACGCCACCCTGCTACGCGGCATCACGCAGACCCCTGAGCTCCACCCTCCTGTGCGGGTATCGCAGCTTGCAGTGTCGAAAGGCGAAAACCACCTGAGCGCTGCCACCCTCCGTTGCGCACCAACCACCTGTGCGCCTAAACCCTCCAACACCGAGAAAAAGAAGCCGCTGCCGGCGGCTTCCACTAAAGATCGGCGGCTCAGCAACGCCGAAAGGTCGGCCTACTTTGGGAGGAGAGAAGCCACTAGTCCTTCGAACTGTTCTTCAAGGCGACGCTCGACGCCGAGCTGTTGGCTCTTGCTCTCGTTTGCCAAACTCTCAAATGTACTTTCTCTCTCCTCTCTTTCTCTTTCTCAATTAGCAATGTCTTTGATTTTGCTAATTTTGGATTTTTATTGTGTAATTTCTTTGATTAGTTTATGTTTGATTTGAGCATAATTCAGTATTTTTTCTGCTTAGAGTTTTGATTTTCGATTTAGAATTGGAGTTGTTGATATTGGTGTTCACTTCGATTGTTGCAATAAGACATAATTGGTGGAAGTTTATGGAATTTTTATGATTTTTTTGGGAATATTTGTCGTACACTCGTGAAATTTGATATAATTAATAATATATATGTTATTTGAATTAGTTGATTAGCTACATTAGCTATTAACTTAGTTTAATGCAAACAAATTTCATTTATAATTTGTTAATAGTTTAAATGAGAAAAGTTAGTTGTAATGTGTTTCAATGTGGGTAAGATATGATAATTTA
Source organism: Beta lomatogona (assembly GCA_947646795.1). Taxonomy (NCBI): domain Eukaryota; kingdom Viridiplantae; phylum Streptophyta; class Magnoliopsida; order Caryophyllales; family Amaranthaceae; genus Beta; species Beta lomatogona. The sequence goes on from CANSNZ010001320.1 coordinate 578,455, forward strand.
TATATATGAATGTATTTCTTATAATTTTTGCATTTACTATATGCTAACAATTTTTTCGGTTTTATGTGTCTTAGATATTAGCATATTGGACGCGGCAAATCAACTAGGAGATAGTGCGAGTATATATAGAGATCGATCTCCATATTAGTTGTTATTGGTATGTATTTATGATAAAGACAATTCATTATATATCTTCATTTATTATGTATATGTAGATTCAATCTATATATGTGTATGTATATTTCTTGATATGAGATTGGATGAAAACAATTTAATTAAGCTATGAAATGTATAAGTTATATGAATCATCATATCATCAATCATATGCCTAGATACCCGTTCAAGACTTACTCATTAGGAGTAAGTCTTGAATAGTCCCCTGTTTGGGGACTGTCCTTGGACGTTTGATCTCACTTAGGTGGTGAATGTATGTCTTCTTTTCAATTCTAAGGAAAGTCTTGGCTTGTCATTTCTCTACATTGTTCTCTGTGTACATATGTAGATAATCAATTATCTACATTGTGTACTTGGAGAACTGTAGGGAAATGCTTTGCCGGATTTTCCTTAGAATTGAAGAGTTGGCATATATTCACTAGTGAGATTAAATGTCCAAGGATGGGTTAGGTTGGAGTGATAAGGACCTTCGGATGCATGCATACATTTGCACATGTGACTCACTTAGCCTCCATTTGTATGTGCGTGTTTTCAATATGTGATTGTCTTGCATGTGAATGTGCTTAAATGATTGATACTTATAATTGGTTGTGTTTAATTAGAGGTTTTCATGAATGAGATGGATCGTACTTGGATGTATGGTAGCCGTGAATCGATTGAGTTTGTGAATGGGGTCTCAGAATTTTGTAAATCTGCATTAGAATACCAAGCATCTTCCTGGAGCAATCGACTTTTATTGTCCTTGTTTAGATTGTGGAAATGTGAGCAAGGTTAGTAGTATTCATTTGCTTAGGGAGCATGTCTTTCGTCGTGGGTTTAGGCCTCAATACCACGTATGGGTTTGGCATGGTGAGGAGGGGAGATATGCAAGAAGTTGTAGGATAATGAACGATGTATGTGAAGAGGAGAAGGATAAATTAGGTGATGATTTCGAGGATGGTGAGTATGGGGATGATGAATTTGGGGATGATGATAGAGATCGGGTAGACGAGATGATACAAGAGGTTGAAGATCGGTCTTGCAAACGACCTCGTATGTTTGAGTCTATATCCGAGGCCGCTGAAAGGCCATTGTATCCAGGTTGTACGAAGTACACCAAACTTTCCGCTGTGATAACACTCTTCAATATTAAGTCGAAAGCGGGTTGGACGGATTGCGGTTTCACGTCGTTGTTGGAAGTTTTAGCCGATATGCTCCCCGATGGAAATGATCCGCCAAAGTCGAACTATTATGCTAAGAAACTCATGTGTCCTTTCGGTTTAGAGTACCGGAGGATACATGCTTGTCCAAACGATTGTGTGCTTTATCGTAATGAGTATGAGCATTTAGATGAGTGTCCACGTTGTGGATTATCAAGGTACAGGCGTGAAGGGGCTGGGGGTAGTGAAGGACCACCAGCTAAGGTGTTGTGGTATCTTCCCATAATACCTAGATTTAAGCGCATGTTCTCACTAAAAAAAGATGCGAAGAATATGCGGTGGCATGCTGATCGTAGGAAGAAAGACGGTTTCTTTGAAGCATCCAGGTGATTCCCCCGAGTGGAAAAGTATCAATAGGGTGCATAAGCCGTTTGGTAACGAGGATAGGAATTTGAGGCTTGGATTATGTACGGATGGCATGAATCCCTTTGGCAATCTTAGTTCTCAGCATAGTACATGGCCAGTAGTTTTAGTGATTTATAACTTGCCTCCTTGGTTGTGCATGAAACGCAAGTACATCATGTTGTCGCTTCTCATATCGGGGCCGAAACAACCTGGAAATGACATAGATGTATACCTTCAACCACTTATTGAAGATTTACAGAAGATGTGGAACGAAGGAGTGTCGGTATTTGATGCGTATGCTAATGAGATGTTCACTCTGCGTGCCATGCTTTTCTGTACAATGAACGACTTTCCAGCTTATGGGAACTTATCTGGGTATAAGACCAAAGGAAAAAAACCGTGCCCGATTTGTATAGATGACATGAAGTCTACACACATTAAGGGTTGCAAACATGTCTATATGCGCACACGAAGGCTCCTTAGACGCGACCATCCCTATCGATTTAAGAAAAAGGCCTTCGATGGGACGGTTGAAGAGGAAGTTGCTCGTAGACCATTAACTGGTACTGAAGTTTATAATCAGGTTAAGGGCATTGAAACGATCTATGGTAAACCTGCGAATGACGTTGATGGAACTACAGGATTATGGAAAAAGGAGTCTATTTTTTGGAAACTCCCATATTGGAAAGATTTAAAAAGTCGGACATTGTTTGGATGTCATGCACATTGAGAAGAATGTTTGTGATGCAATTCTTGCGACACTTATGAATATTCCGGGTAAGACAAAGGATGTTAAAGCGTCACGTCTTCACTTGGAAAAAAATAAGCTTCGACCGGAGTTGTGGGCTCAAAAAAGGGCGGGAAGGAAAAAGAAAGTAGTGGAGGAAGGGCTTGATGAGGAAATTGGGAAAAGAAAAAGGGTGGATGATTCGGAGAAGAATTATTTGCCCCCGACTTGCTACACGTCGTCGAAAGCCGAGAAACGGATTTTTGCGAGTCATTGTATGGTATTAAGGTTCCAACTGGGTACTATCGAATATGAAGCGATTTGTTACCTTAAATGGTGAGTTGAAGTTATCGAGTATGAAATCTCACGATTGTCATGTCATGATGCAAGTATTCTTACCGATTGCAATTCGTGGGATACTTCCGAAGCATGTGAGGCACACCATTACCGAACTTTGTTCATTTTTCCATACAATATGCAGCAAAGTCCTTGAACCGTCGACCCTCGATTCTTTGCAAGGCCGAGTAGTTGAAACTCTATGCAAATTTGAGATGTTTTTTCCCCTCGCATTCTTTGACATTATGGTCCATCTCATTGTCCATCTAGTTCGAGAAATTAAGCTGTGTGGTCCAGTGTTTTTGAGGTGGTGCTATCCTTTTGAGAGATATATGGGTACTTTGAAGGATAAAGTTCGAAATCTTGCACAACCGGGAAGGTAGCATTATTCAAGGGATTGTGGTGAAGAGGTCAGTAATTTTGTGGCGAGTATGTTCTTTGGTGTTGATCCTATTGGCGTTCCGATATCTCGACACGAGGGCGCACTCGAGGGCAAGGGTACGATTGGCTCAAAATTGATCTCACCTTCTGTCGACAAGCGTACACAAGCTCACTTATTTGTGTTGCATCACGTGGCAGCTGTCCATCCTTATTTAAATGAGCATATGGAGGAATTACGTGTTAGCAACCCTGGAAAAGGAATAAGGGCATTGACGCAAATGCATAATAAGACGTTCATTGATTGGTTTCATCATCGAGTAGTGGATGATTTAAATGAAAATGTTTCTGAAACAGTCAAGTGGTTAGCATTTGGTCCTCGTGAATCTGTACACTCTTATGAGGGTTATGATATTAACGGGTATACGTTTTGGAGTGAACGTCAAGATCTTAAGTCGACATCGCGACAGAATAGTGGTGTTTCACTTGTGGCGTCATCTACACAATACGCAAGCTCGAAAGATAAGTCTCCCGTTCTTGCTTGCCACCAACTATTATGGGCGAATTCAAGAAATATGGGAGCTTGACTACTCAGCTTTTCATATTTGTCTCTTTTATTGCAATTGGGTTGATGATAATCGACGTTGCGTAAAAAAAGATGATCCTTGCGGATTCACTCTTGTGGACATGGGTCGTCTACGTGAGACTGAAGAGCCATTTGTACTTGCATCACAAGCTAAACAAGTATTCTATGTAACTGATCCTGCTGATAATAAGTGGTCAATTGTTGTACCTGGCAAAAGGAGTATTCTGGGCATTGGTGATGTTGAGGATGAGGAAGAGTATGATGCATTTGAGGACATCCCAACTTTTACCTATCCTGAAAATAGCGTGGAAGATGATGTAAATATGTCTGAGAACTATATGCGTGTTGATCACACTTGAAGGGATACATGTTGAAACTCCTAAGAAACGGCGGAAGGTCAACAAATCATGAGACATATACTCGGGTTTATCTCTATTTCGTCCATTTCATGTCATTTTCATATATTTCGAGTCATGTGACTCAATTTTCTTGTTGAATATAATAATATAGCAAAAAATACGACTATTACGTAGATTTATAGGTGCTACTTTGTTGTTGGTTGGATTTCGGGAAAGTAAGGGTCATTTTAGGCCTATTTCGTCCGTTTCATGTCATTTTCGTTTATTTCGAGTCATGGTAATCCAATTTCTTGTTGAATGTAATAATATTGCATAAAATACGACTACAAAGTAGGTTTATAGGTGCTACTATGTTCATGGTTGGATTTCGGGAAAGTAAACGTCATTTAAAGCTTATTTCGGCCGTTTCATGTCATTTTCGTGTATTTCGAGTCATGGTAATCCAATTTCTTGTTGAATGTGATAATATTGCATAAAATACGACTACAAAGTAGGTTTATAGGTGCTACTATGTTCATGGTTGGATTTCGGGAAAGTAACGTCATTTTAAGCTTATTTCGGCCGTTTCATGTCATTTTCGTGTATTTCGAGTCATGGTAATCCAATTTCTTGTTGAATGTGATAATATTGCATAAAATACGACTACAAAGTAGGTTTATAGGTGCTACTATGTTCATGGTTGGATTTCGGGAAAGTAAACGTCATTTTAAGCTTATTTCGGCCGTTTCATGTCATTTTCGTGTATTTCGAGTCATGGTAATCCAATTTCTTGTTGAATGTGATAATATTGCATAAAATACGACTACAAAGTAGGTTTATAGGTGCTACTATGTTCATGGTTGGATTTCGGGAAAGTAAACGTCATTTTAAGCTTATTTCGGCCGTTTCATGTCATTTTCGTGTATTTCGAGTCATGGTAATCCAATTTCTTGTTGAATGTGATAATATTGCATAAAATACGACTACAAAGTAGGTTTATAGGTGCTACTATGTTCATGGTTGGATTTCGGGAAAGTAAACGTCATTTTAAGCTTATTTCGGCCGTTTCATGTCATTTTCGTGTATTTCGAGTCATGGTAATCCAATTTCTTGTTGAATGTGATAATATTGCATAAAATACGACTACAAAGTAGGTTTATAGGTGCTACTATGTTCATGGTTGGATTTCGGGAAAGTAAACGTCATTTTAAGCTTATTTCGGCCGTTTCATGTCATTTTCGTGTATTTCGAGTCATGGTAATCCAATTTCTTGTTGAATGTGATAATATTGCATAAAATACGACTACAAAGTAGGTTTATAGGTGCTACTATGTTCATGGTTGGATTTCGGGAAAGTAAACGTCATTTTAAGCTTTTTTCGGCCGTTTCATGTCATTTTCGTGTATTTCGAGTCATGGTAATCCAATTTGTTGTGAAATATGATCTTATAACCTAAAATGTTGCTATTAAGTAGATTTATACGAGCTACTTTGTTGATGGTTGGATTTCGGGAAAATAAATATCATTTTAGGCCCCCCTTGCACGAGGCCCCCGGTTCCCCCCCTTGCACAGCCCGATCCCCCCGTCCAGGCCCCTAGCTACTTCCCCCCCTTGCACAGGCCCCCGGTCCCCCCCCTTGCACAGCCCCCGCTCCTCCCCGTCCAACCCCAAGCTACTTCCCCCCGTCCAACCCCTAGCTACTCCCCCCCCCCGTCCAACACCTAGCTACTTCCCCCCCTTGCACATTCCCCGCGGCGGCAAGCAAAAGCCGGCCAGCCAGCGGCAAGCAAGCAAGCTGCCGCCTGCTGCCGCTGCCGCGGGGGATGTGCAAGGGGGGAGAAGCTAGTGGCCCACGATTTCCGATGTTCCATTATTGTTGGTCCTTAATCAATTTGTTATTTTTTTTTTAACTTGTACATATATATTAATTTCTATGTGTTTATAATTGCGGGGATAATTACTACATATGGATGAGATGACGACTAGTGAACACACAACCGAGGATGAATCTTATGATGTGAGGAAGGACCCGGATAAAGGTGATCTCGAAGATCGAGATCTTCAAGAACTTCATCCAAAAAGTGGTACAATTGTGAAAGCACAACAAGTTTGTAGGAAAGAAGGTCAACAACGGGAGTTACAAACAAATCAACAACAAAGAAAATCGAAAGTGATGAAAAGAGAAAGGGAAGAGGGACCTACAAAGTCAATAAGTGCTACTCACTTGCATATGACTTTAGAGTACGATAACTTGGGTCAACCTTGTGGTGTGTGGCGTTCTAAGTATGCCAAACATATTGGCCTTTGTGTTCGGAGGCTCTCCATTTTGCATTCATGGCAAGAGGTGCCCGAGGGGATGAAGAAATTGCTATGGAATGACACTATGGTAAGTTTCATACTACCATTTAGTTTCTTATTTTAATAAATGTATGTGTATGTAGTACTAATGATAAAATTTAATCTATTACAACAAATGTGGAAACTAATATTTTTGTTCGTTTTTTTGTAGAATCTCTTCAATATCGAAGATGATGAAGCCAAGAAGAATCTATTTTTATCCGCGCTTGCTCAGAGATTTCGAGATTTCAAGGCTAAGTTAGTGTCCGGTTGGATTACTAAGCGGAGGAAAAGAACGGGTACAAAGAAGAAGAAAATTTATGGGGGAGAAAAGCAAATCGAAGCCGAGGCTGCATTGGAAAATTCAGAGGAACCCACCACATTACCATATCAAATATGGAGAAATATCAAACCCGAAGAGTGGGAAGCATTTGTTGCCAAAAATACTACCCCGGAAGTCCGTTGTAAGCAAAGGATTTTAATTATATTTACCACACTTAGCTCGAGTATGATTGTATATAACACCTAATCTTTTGTTTGTAATTATGTGTTTTTTCGGGCAAGACGTGAGAAAAAAAGCGCAAGTGCAAAAGCAAGGAAATATTATCATCATTTGGGTGCCCATTCCTACGATCGGGCGAGAAAAAAGTGGATGTTTGCCCATTACCCCACACAGGATTCGACAACGACACCTACCTCTACAACCACATCGCCTACACCGGCTCGTCAACCGGACGGGGTCCTTGATTGGTGGTGTTCGATGCATGGGGTTGATGCAAAGGGAAAGAGAGTGTTACCGATCCCGTTACTGAAAAGATAGCCAATGCTATTGTAAGTACATATCATTTTAGGCCTATTTCGGCCATTTCATGTCATTTTCGAATAGTTTGAGTCACTTGGGCTCCAATTTCTTGTGAAACATGATAATATAACCTAAAATATTGTTATTAAGTAGATTTATAGGTTCAACTTTATTATTGGTCGGATTTCGGGAACGTAAATATCATTTTAGGCCTATTTCGGCCATTTCATGTCATTTTCGAATAGTTTGAGTCACTGGGCTCCAATTTCTTGTGAAACATGATAATATAACCTAAAATATTGTTATTAAGTAGATTTATAGGTTCAACTTTATTATTGGTCGGATTTCGGGAACGTAAATATCATTTTAGGCCTATTTCGGCCATTTCATGTCATTTTCGAATAGTTTGAGTCACTTGGGCTCCAATTTCTTGTGAAACATGATAATATAACCTAAAATATTGTTATTAAGTAGATTTATAGGTTCAACTTTATTATTGGTCGGATTTCGGGAACGTAAATATCATTTTAGGCCTATTTCGGCCATTTCATGTCATTTTCGAATAGTTTGAGTCACTTTGGGCTCCAATTTCTTGTGAAACATGATAATATAACCTAAAATATTGTTATTAAGTAGATTTATAGGTTCAACTTTATTATTGGTCGGATTTCGGGAACGTAAATATCATTTTAGGCCTATTTCGGCCATTTAATGTCATTTTCGAATAGTTTGAGTCACTTTGGGCTCCAATTTCTTGTGAAACATGATAATATAACCTAAAATATTGTTATTAAGTAGATTTATAGGTTCTACTTTATTATTGGTCGGATTTCGGGAACGTAAATATCATTTTAGGCCTATTTCGGCCATTTCATGTCATTTTCGAATAGTTTGAGTCATTGGGCTCCAATTTCTTGTGAAACATGATAATATAACCTAAAATATTGTTATTAAGTAGATTTATAGGTGCTACTTTGTTGTTGGTCGGATTTCGGGAACGTAAATATCATTTTAGGCTTATTTTGCTAATTTGATATGTTTTCGTTTATATCCATTATTCAAGTAACCCCATCCCCCCCCACACCCCACACCCGCACAGTCCCCCCACATTGCCCCCCCGTCCCAGCCCCCCGGCCTCAGGCGGCTTGCCGGCCGAGCCCGGCAGCAGCGCATTGCCGGCGATTAGGTGCCGGCTGCCCAGCCCCTGTGGCTGGCTCTTGCCGCCGCGCTTCTTGCCCGCCCCCCCTGATCCCCCCTTGCACTTCCCCCTACCACGGTCCCCCCTGGCCCCCCACTCGCCCCCTAAACAGTCCCCCACTGCCCCCCCCACAGTCCCCCCTTGCACTTCCCCCCCTACACAAGTCCCCCTGCCCCCCCTGCTCCCCCCCAACACAGTCCCCCCGCTTCTACATGCCCCCCCCAACACAGTCCCCCACTGCCCCCAACCACGGTCCCCACTCCCCCCTGCCCCCCACACAGTCCCCCCCTTGCACTTCCCCCCACCACAGTCCCCCACCGCCCCCCCTGCCCCCCAACCACAGCCCCCACGCTGCCCCCCACACAGTCCCCCCCTTGCACTTCCCCCACACAGTCCCCCCCAGCTTGCCCCACACTGCTGCCCCCACGCCCAGTCCCCCAGCTGCCCCTACACCGCTGCCCCCACACGCAGTCCCCACCGCCCCCCCCACAGTCCTCCCCCTTGCACTCCCCCCCACAGTCCCCCCACTGGCCCCCCCCACTTGCCCCCCTACACTGCCCCCACACAGTCCCCCCCCACTGCCCCCCACAGTCCCCCCTTGCACTTCCCCCCTACCACGGTCCCCCCTGCCCCACCCCCCTTGCACGTTCCCTCGCTTGTTTTGTTTTTGAAAAATTTTAACGTCTTATTTATGTTGTTTTATTTGTAGATCGGATTAAAGGAAAAGGAGGCAACAGGTGATTTCACTCCTACCGCACACATGGATGCTTTGCACGAAACTCTAGGAAAGGACCATAGTGGTCGTGTGAGGGCGTGGGAGGTGTCCGCCTCGGCGTGCGAAAGGTATATGGTGAACAATACACGACAACGTCAAAATCAAGTGCAAGTAGTGTGAATTCGGCGTCGGTAGATGTGGAGGCTATCAAATCTGCAATTCGGGAGGAGCTTAGAGAGGAGATGACACATAACTTCAATGCTATGATGGAGCAAATGGGTTTACCGACCTTCCCATTGAAGAAAGGTAGTGATGTTCCATCTAGCCAGCCGATCGGTGTTCCACAAACATCAGATAATCAAACGATACCCACTTCGATCCACCAATACCCGAGTTGAAGGTAATCACCGTATTTGGTTTAATTTATCACGCTTAATCACTGTGCTTTATTAATTAACTATGTATTGTCCCTAAGTGCATGCAATTCTAAATATGTTGTTTCATCGCAATTAACTATTAATGACTTGTTTTGATTCAAAGGAGGAGACCCCATGCCGACTATTAGTTCAAGAAAAAGATTCTGATAGTCTGATTGTGGTAGCTAGTGGCCATGCACAACCTCCTGGTGATCGAGTACGAGTGCATCACCGGATAGTGAAAAATGATCACTATGTGGTGAGCATCGACTACATTGAGCCTGGTTTTGAAGACTTAGGTCTTCCGATGCCAAAACCGGGAGGTCGGTCTACATACACCGAGTGACGCCCATGGTAGTTATGTTACGTGGCCGCGTGCATGGGTGCGATTTTCAGATGAGGTACACCGATAAACATACATATATATATGCGTTAGTTTATGTAATAATCAACTCGATTATATTACTTTTCTATGTCATATAAATAATAAGTGAACAATATTCTTATTATTACTTTTTAATAGGTTTCAAGGAAGGCTGGTTCACATGACCAGAAGGCTAAAAAGGTCGGTTCACAAAACAAGATGGCTAAGGAGGCAATTGGACGTGCTGAAATTGAACCAATTGTGTTCGATGACCAAGTTAGTATGTCAAACAATCCACTTCTCGAGCCGTTGGTGGTGCAAGGCCTTACTAAGGCATGTTATTGGTTGCATGAGTGTGTTAGCGATTTGCCCGAGAATGCTCCAATACATGTTCCTTTGGGGAAGGAACAATTCAACTACGTTGACGAGTCATCTACATGGATTTCCAAAGACGATGTTAAAGAATTCTTACGTGGAGAAATGTTGAGTGGAACAATGATACAAGCTTTCATGAGGTGATACATATACATATCTTACTTTACAAGTTTATAATAATTTTCACCTTCCATACATGTATGTTGACTTTTTATTATATGCTTTAATTTCTCAAGGTTATTGTGTCTTGAATTGAATGAAAAAATGAGTGAGACAAAGATTGGTTGGTTATGTCCAAGTATGATGCGAGATGACAATTGTTTAAAAAACAAAACCGATGTGAAAGAATATCTCGATACTAGTTTCAAACAATCACATCGGTTAGAAGAGAAGTTCATCCTTGTTCCATATATTGAAGCGTAAGCTTGTTACACCAAACTTGATGCTTTACTTTATTTTCTATAACTTTATTACCTTGTTTAGATAACTTGCCTTCTTGTTCCATATATATCGATAACAAAATTCACCGAATTGTTGAATAAGTAACTTTATATTATTTCCTTGTATAGTCTCCATTGGACGCTCATTGTGATATGTTTGTCAAATAATCACGTTTACCACTTTGATTCTCTTCGTCGACAACCACCACGGAGCTTACTAGTCAAGTCACTATTGAATAGGTAACTTAACTAGAACAATATGTGTACCTAATATTACACATTTATATATATATATACATATATATATATATATATATATAATAAACATCTTATAATGTATTGATGTAGTGTGATGAAGCACCATTATGGACTTGGACTTCGATTAGGAAAAGCTCCTCTTTGGATATCAGTTGAGGTAACTACTTTGGTGAATCTTATGTCTAACCATTTATTTTCATATACTTAATTTAAATTTAACATGAATGTTTTTGGATGTTTAAATTTGGTGAATTTCAGTGTCCGCAACAAAAGAATGGTGTTGATTGTGGCTATTACGTACTGCGGTACATGTTTGATATAGTCAACCGTTGTACTGACATCGATTATCTTCAAAAGGTATGTAACTAATTAGTTTATTTAATTTAGATTAAATTGATAGGTAAGAATTAGTTTATTTTGGAAATTGTAGCATGTAACATGTAGCTAGTTTTGGGAGGTGAAATAGCTCAAATTCACAAAAAACGACCCCGAAACGAACCTAAAAATTGAACTTCTAATCTTTTGCACCAAAATATGACATTAACACTTCAACTATGCATAAAGTAAGTGGTGTGTGTTAGTTTTGCTCCTATGTGTAACTTGTAGGTAGTTTTGGGAAGTAAAATAGCTCAAATTCACAAAAAAACGACCCCGAAACGAACCTAAAAATTGAACTTCTAATCTTTTGCACCAAAATATGACATTAACACTTCAACTATGCATAAAGTAAGTGGTGTGTGTTAGTTTTGCTCCTATGTGTAACTTGTAGGTAGTTTTGGGAAGTAAAATAGCTCAAATTCACAAAAAACGACCTCGAAACGAACCTAAAAATTAAACTTCTAATCTTTTGTACCTAAGTGTGACTTACATACTTCAACTATGGATAAAGTAAGTGGTGTGTGTTAGTTTTGCTCCTATGTGTAACTTGTAGGTAGTTTTGGGAAGTAAAATAGCTCAAATTCACAAAAAACGACCCCGAAACGAACCTAAAAATTGAACTTCTAATCTTTTGCACCAAAATATGACATTAACACTTCAACTATGCATAAAGTAAGTGGTGTGTGTTAGTTTTGCTCCTATGTGTAACTTGTAGGTAGTTTTGGGAAGTAAAATAGCTCAAATTCACAAAAAAACGACCCCGAAACGTACCTAAAAATTGAACTTCTAATCTTTTGCACCAAAATATGACATTAACACTTCAACTATGCATAAAGTAAGTGGTGTGTGTTAGTTTTGCTCCTATGTGTAACTTGTAGGTAGTTTTGGGAAGTAAAATAGCTCAAATTCACAAAAAACGACCCCGAAACGAACCTAAAAATTAAACTTCTAATCTTTTGCACCAAAATATGACATTAACACTTCAACTATGCATAAAGTAAGTGGTGTGTGTTAGTTTTGCTCCTATATATAACATGTAGGTAGTTTTGGGAAGTAAAGTAGCTCAAATTCACAAAAAAACGACCCCGAAACGAACCTAAAAATTGAACTTCTAATCTTTTGCACCAAAATATGACATTAACACTTCAACTATGCATAAAGTAAGTGGTGTGTGTTAGTTTTGCTCCTATATATAACATGTAGGTAGTTTTGGGAAGTAAAATAGCTCAAATTCACAAAAAACGACCCCGAAACGAACCTAAAAATTGAACTTCTAATCTTTTGCACCAAAATATGACATTAACACTTCAACTATGCATAAAGTAAGTGGTGTGTGTTAGTTTTGCTCCTATATATAACATGTAGGTAGTTTTGGGAAGTAAAATAGCTCAAATTCACAAAAAACGACCCCGAAACGAACCTAAAAATTGAACTTCTAATCTTTTGCACCAAAATATGACATTAACACTTCAACTATGCATAAAGTAAGTGGTGTGTGTTAGTTTTGCTCCTATATATAACATGTAGGTAGTTTTGGGAAGTAAAATAGCTCAAATTCACAAAAAACGACCCCGAAACGAACCTACAAAATTGAACTTCTAATCTTTTGCAAGAGTTAGTTGTTATTATATATTGTAAATGTTTGACTTCATCTTATTAATTTATTATATTCATATTATTGCAAGGTTTACATGGATAATGACGCACCAAGGTTGGATGAATTCACAATTGAAGAGTTGGATGAAGTTCGAAACAAGTTGGCTACCTACATTTGTGAAGATTGTCTATGATACATTGGTTAGGATTTTGCAAGAACTAGCTAGAAGTTCGAAACAAGTTGGCAAGCTATTCGGTTGTTGCGTTAATGTAGCTTTTTGTATTAGAATTAATATTTGCCTTAATATGTACTCTTTAACATTATTTATTATATATATAGAATTATTACATATATAATTGGGAACTCTATATATATATGCATTATGAGGTTTGTAATATGGTACAAAGCAAAGCAGCAAGGAACCAGCGACACAGGGAACGAGCGCATATATAGTGCCTGAATTTTTAAAAAAAAAAATTTATTACCAAAAGGGCTGCGGTTAATGGAGAAAACCGCGCCCTTGACCATATAAGGGCTGCGGTTAACTGGAAAAACCGCAGCCCTTAATTATTCAAGGGCTGCGGTTTTTCGAGTTAACCGCAGCCCCTTATATGGTCAAGGGCTGCGGTTTTCTTTCGACCGCAGCCCTTAATACTGCAAGGGCTGCGGTTCTTAACCGCAGCCCTTCCTATATATTAAAGGCTGCTACTCTAATTGCTGCGGTCAAAAAACGCAGCCCTTAGGCCACTTTTGACCGCAGCCCTTAGGCTTTTTTCCACTAGTGCTACACTATGGTTCACAAGCGTTTTAAATAATAACCTAGGATTTTCTCGAAAATCCGGCGGAGTTTCCTTTGTAAAGTGGACAACTCGAAATGAGAAAAGGTGTTCTAAACCTGTTATAATCACAATACATAAAAGCATTTCCAAATCCAGTACTCAACGCTTTCGCGAAGCAACAACTAACCCGAACCGAGAGTACTATCTCTCTTCTAAAAATAGAAGTAAAGACTCATACCATATGAACTCCCCATTACATGGTTGGGCATACTCGCCTAAAAAACGTAAAACAATTCACAACTCGACGTCTAAAACTTCAACTTTAAGTTATTATAACACTCAAAAACACCAGGGCCTACCACAATTGGCAAAACAAAATACTTTAACGGTCGCATCAAAATTGGGCTGAGTCCTAACCCATAAACATTCATAGCACGTATTTTGGAGTTTATGACTCTCACGTAATCAATGACACCACGATAATCACATCAGAGCACACTAATCACTTTCATCCAAAGAGTGCTTACATAACCTTACGCTTGAATATGGACACAACCCATTTTCTTTCTTTCAAAACGATTCTTTATTGGAAATCCAATAATAAATTACCTTTTTATAAAACTCTCGTTTTGTAGAAACTTTGCTCAATCATTCTTACTGTCACAACAGTCTCTTAGACACGAAGTAATAATGTGCTAAGCTCTATCGCTTCAAACAATTTCTTGACGAGATCCAATCAATCCAAATAATAAGGCATATATTTTCGATACTAGGGTGTTGAGGCTTGAAACCTCTGACAATGGGGTCAAACGTAACCCTAACAACAAAGGTGGAGTTTAAAATCTCCGACATTGGTTTGACTTATAGTCATGACAGTGGGAGGCGTGGGGATTTGAAACCTCCACCATGGGGCCGACCATCCAACTATTCCCTTTACTTGGGTCGAAACCCAGACAAGTTTTAAGCACATAACAAGATTTCAAATATTCCTTACTAAACACCAAGTCTCCTATTACTTGGTAACACTCAAAACACATCATAGAACGATAGAAAGCTCCATTTAGAGACCTTCAAGGCTCACAATCCGTGGTAGACTTGCCCCCTTCAAAACTTTTTCAAAAACGTGTTCTTAACTTTTCCAAAATTCACTCAAATCGTTGTAGAAAAACCATTTCTAGATCGATTCGAGAAAGAATCCACAACCTTAATTGAAACGTGTTTAAATCACTTTCACACACTACACAAATAAATTGGACAATTTCATATAGCCTTTGGTAGGGTAACTTACTTGGTGACCAAACAAGGCCAAATCGAGCTACTAAGGTACTACAGAAAATGATATGCTCTATTTACATGAAACTAAATCTTACTTTATACAAAACTCCTTTTTAGACCATGTCTCAAAACTAACACACATTCATATCACATCATAAACCGTTCACACATTATAGTTTCACGAAATAAAATTTCAAGTCATGCAAGGATACGTGAATCATATAAACTAACGACTCCATCAACAATAATAGTGGTATTACCCATGCATACCGATACTCAACACACCAAACATAGTAATCAAGAGTTAACTTAAACTCACTTCTCAAGGTTCATGAAATAGATATGGTCCACTATACTACCTTAGTTTCTATTAAATTCATTAGTTTCAACTCAAACAATTAGTCATAGACTTGCGACAAGATAAACTTAACCCTTACTCACTTAAAACATAATCAAAGTAATCAATTACACACTTGGACCACTATAATAACTTAGTCTTACTCTTCGGACACTTAAGTAAATTGAGTTTGTGCACATTAAACCATTCCTAATAGCCTCTAGGTCATTAACGACGATTTGTTCAACTTTAAGTGAGCGTCTAAAACCCGAGGGCGACACAAAGGAGAGCTTGTTATAAGTTATAACCAAGTTATCTAGCGGTTCTTAACCAATTAACATGGTACAACTATAACTCCACAACAACAGTCATTTCATTAGACAAGTGCAAGCTAAGAAACTGTGGAACTTGTAGCTTGTCATTTAAGATTAGTGACTAGCAATCAAAAACTTTGCAATGACTTTAAACCAAAGAGTTAGATTACTTCAGCTTATACTCCTAACATTAAACTTAATGAGAAGAGACTCTCTTCGTTAAACCAATCTACATTAGACTCGCTAACCATTTTAGTGTTATTAGACTTTGATCACTACTAAACAAATCACACAACGGGGAACTACGCATCCCACCATCGACATGACTCGTTTTGACATTATGCCTTGCATATGTCACCACTCCATAGCCTTACTAGATACATGACAGTTGCTAGTTATTCTATAATGGTCTCAAACCGACTCCTTGACACTGACAAATAAACAGTAATACTTTACCAGGGTCAAATGGTTGACCCTTAACACGTTATGAGCTGACTTTGACTAGTCACGAGTATGCTACGAGAAACCGACCCACTTGGACTAATTCCTTTTTCCTTTAGCTATCCACTTCACCACGAATACTACATGAAAGTCAACAGAACACGACAATTTATAGTAGATAGTCATCTCATGACTCGCTAGACTACTTTAAACTCGTGTAAACAAGGTCTATAGGCATGACCAAGAGAGCTACACTAGTGCATAATTGGCCTAAAGTATCACCCCAAAAGTGTTACTTAAAGGCCTGAAAGTGTTGCTTTAGGCAATAGGTAACACTTTTATAAGTGAAACATCTGCCCGTGCTACCTATTCTCCAAGGTAACACTTTCCTAAGCTAATGTTTCACTTTCTCAAGTGTTACTTAAAATTCTCTAATGTAACACTTTTTTTAAACTAATGTAGCATTTTTATAGTGTTATAATTTTTTAGGTAACACTTTTTCATCTATAGTAGCATTTTCTATGTCATCTCTTGAATTATAGGAACACTTTATTAAATATTATGTATAATTATAAATCAACATATGTAACACTTGTTAGCTAGCTTTATAGTAACACTTCTGTTTCACTTGTCGTATAGTAACATTTTTAAATTTGTCAGCACACATACAATGATAATAATACTAAAACTTATAAACGTAATAACGAAGAGGAAATAGGATGATATTATAGATATAAATGAGTACAAATACTCGACGGTTATTGTAAAGAATGAGCCAAAGTGTAGTATTCATCAATTGAAAATATACTATTGCGTTCAAATATATATAGTTCATATGAAAATTCAGTCATGATATAACTCCCAAAATAAACCTAAACCAATCTTATGGTCATTTCTTTCTTTCATCTTCAATTCCATCACTCTATCCATGCATGCATGTTTCTCGAAGCATCATGCCTACTTGGAACCCTAATCCATTATCTTCATCGTCCTGCAATATTAACAAAAAAAATAAAAATCTTCAAAGTCTTATATGATAAGAGGACTAGTGATGATATACTTGTTTTAAAAAGAAAAACAAGTATTATATATTATCAATCTCCATTACTTCATAATATGCTTTATCTCCATCAATCTGCCTGCATATAAACTTCTTCTATCTTATCCTACACTAGAAATAATGAAAGCAATATAAATATCTACCAAATTAAGGTTGCGATGGAAAACGTAGCCTAAATAAATGTTAAGGCAGCCAAAATTACAACATTGTATTCAATAGGCTCGTAAGATGTTTTGTATATTTTGTCCACTTTCCTCTTTCGAAACTCTTTGTACAAATGTGCTTGAAATGGTCATTTCTTCTCAATATCTTATTGATGCTAGCATGGAAACATAAAAGAATTCGGGATACATAAAAGTTACATGATCGTACCAAGGGATGATAAGGAAAATTAAAAACAAAGAGATTATTATTCATCGTAATTAACTTACCAATTCCTGTTTTCCTTGCAAAGCTCATAGGACCCATAGTGTGCCTATCTTCTTACTTGGTACCGCTTAGGCTTATCTTCTTGATTTCTTCCTGTGTGTTAAGAATAAAATAAACACCTCTTAGAAAGTTCCTTTCAAAAGGGTACTATGTGACATCACGGGCATGCGCTAAAGTTGTTGGAGCATAGAGATGAAAGCACCAAACACTATTAGGACCAGCTAACATGAGCCTAAAGCAAAAAAAAAAAAATCAAACCAGAAAGGTCGATAGACTAACAAATGCAACTAACCGGCATGTAAGTAGTTCAATGGTTCAACCATTGGTGGTGGAATGATACTAAATTCTGCTAGAAACACAAGTACCCATGAAAATTTCAGTACCAAGATAGTGCACACCATGTAAATTTTAGTCACTTAATTTTATGCAGATTTTGCAAAATCAAAAGATCTAAAACAAATCAAAGTTCTAATACAGTCAAATCGTCGATTAATTTTCTGCAGATTTTGTGAGACCTTGACGTCACTGATTTCTAGGATAAAATTCAGAGAAAATGCAATGAAATTATGAGGAAAGGAAAGAATCTGAAGTTTCAACATAATATAAACTATTATAAATTATGAGGAAAGGAAAGAATCTGAAGCATTTCTTCGCATTTCTCTACCATAAAAGTGTCTCTAATCTAAAGCCTTCATCAGCCTTTCCATCATTTTGGATCGACGAACAAAAGTCCGCCAAATAGAAGGAACTAGCTTAATGCATAAACAACTAACGCTTTCTAACAATCACTAATTGACTGATAATTTCTTAGGGAACGAAACTAGTAACTCTAATTGACTGATAATTTCTTAAGGAACGAAAACCACTGGAATAACAGTGTCATTAAGTAGGCATTTAAGAGATCAATTTGGTCAAGCAAAGAGTGAACTACCTCAAAATCATCTAACCAGTTTTAAGTTTTAACTAACCCAAAAGGTATTCCCAATTCAGCATGCATAAAAATTACTACTAGCACACAAGTTTTGGGTAATTATCTTCCTACTACTATTTATGTGATATAAGGAAAACTCAATTATGTGCTACTATATCTAATTCTAATTCTCTGCAGGAAGCTAGAATGATTCATATGATTTAAAATATCAGAACCAAGGTGTTCCAGTGACCCAAAACAATTTCAACCTTCCCTTGTCCTATATTGGACATTGGAGTTTGGCTTAAGTGAACTCAAAAATCAAATGCAACAAAATAATAATTCACATTATAAATCCCACAAGTTCATAGATCATTCATAAGTCCATTCTATAAATCAACAACTAAATTTAGATGAAAACAGAAGCAAGAAAATTTAGGCAAAGAAAATAAAAAACTAACCAAGCAATTGAAATTTAGGCAACAAAGAAAATAAAAAACTAATCAAACAGCGCCGACATAAAGGGTCGCGACAGCAGCAGTTATGGCAACGGCGATAGCAGCGGAACCAATCAGCACCAGCAGAGAAGGGGAGTAGAGCAGTGGCAGCAACGCGCTGCAGAACACGAACAAAGGAGAGAGAAAAGCAGGGGAAACATCAACAACAGCAACGGCGACACAAGGTTCACAGCGGCAACATCACCGCAATCAAAAGGCGGTGGCGGCGCCTGACATGGGGAGGAGAGCGTGAGATGTGAGGAGAGAGAGAGGAAGGAGGATTGAGGTTTTCGGGTGAGAGATAGAAGCCATGAGGGTGGGGGTTTTGGCCTTTGGGTGATAAATGACGAGGAGGTTCTAAATGAAGATGGGATTACGGTTTTAAAACAAAACCGACAAATGGGCTAAAGGCAAGGAGGAAATCGAACTTTATTTTCGTATTTGACTAAATTCCACTCAATAACTAAAACCCAAAACAATTTAAAAATAATAATATAATAACAACTTCATAAAATTGAATAAATAAATATATTACAAACACGTCAAATATTAATACATGTTCCAATCCAAATAAAATAAGAAAATGCGACAGATAATTAACTTAATAAATATAATTAGCATTTAACAAACGCTCTTAAAAAATAGGACTATTACGTGTTACCTAAAGGTGTTACCTATCTAAAAGTGTTACATCAAAATGTTACTCAATTGAAAAAGTGTTACTTTAAAATGTTACTTATAAAAATGTGTTACATTAAGTGTTACATATTAATTAAGTGTTACCAAGGTGCTACATATATATTCGACAAACTTGAATTTTGAAAAGTGTTATTTCATACATGTTACCTTAGACCAACTTTGTACTAGTGCTAATAACTCGAGTTTCAACTATTGTTATAGCCTCAACACACAATCATACACTAACAAGTCAATTCGTAGCACTTAGTCAACAAGACTAGCATATCCAAGGCATAACCAAACCATTCCCTGTAAGGTTTTCAATAAACAATTCACACCAACTACAATTCGCATATGCCATCATGCAATTCAATCAGTTTGCAATTCAAGAATCAAGTAGTTAATCACTAAACATTCTCAAGGCCAAAAGATGGACAAAGTACGGGAGGTGGGTGGGCCTAACACCAAAACACACTCAAGAGTAAAAATAAATAAAAGGGAGTGCCACTTTGAATGGAATAAGGCTCACCATAATCCACTATAATAGTTCGTCCTAATGCGAACATATAAAACCGACGAGCTAGATACTTAAATAAATAGGTGACGATAGAGATTAATATGAAGACGGAATGTCACCTTAGAGTTCCCATAAACAAATAAAACTAAATTTCACATTAGGCGACTCAAACTTGAACTTATAGCACACTCTCGGCTATGCACCAACTTAAAATCACAGCCAAACAGGGATATACTCGAAATGGTTTACCTTTACTAGCCAATCATATTAAACATGGAAGCAAGCACAACTTAACTTGAATCAAACATAGAACTCAACTAGTTCCACACTTACCAAACTCATTGACGTTATCAAGTCAAACATCCACATAAGAGGGATCCACAACAACTACCATACACAACAACCACATGTAATCCCTTACTTCCTATATCTCAATCTTACCTCGGCTTTTCAAATTTTAATACTTTCATTTATTTAGTCTTACTTAAGGTTACAACTCTAGGCACACCCTACTAGGTCACAAAAATCTAGCTCAAGGTAAGTATGGATCCAACTTCCAATCAAAACAATGATTAAAACTTTTGTACATTATTCTTCATCATTAACACGCACCCCGGCCGCTGGTGGTCTTAATGGTGATGAACAATCCAAGTAGGGAGAGATACTTTCTCCTATAAACATATTTTCAAAATAAACAAAGGAATTTAGAGATTCCGATAGGTACTCGCGTCCAATTATAAAACATCTTTCAATAAAACCAGCAATCCAAATTCTTAATAATCCTTATCCAGCTCAAAAGAATCCACATCCATGCATAATTACCCGAAATTCCAAAAGTGTTATTCCACGATTATTGCGAGGATAACCGTTAAGGATAAGCTACGTAGACTGAATCTAAGTCAAAGCAAAACTTAACCAAACTATTACAGTCCAGTCAAGTAAAGGTTTAGGTGAATTAATATTTACACCCTTAAGTCCAAAAATGATAATATGTACACATAAATAGTGCAGCGGATAAAGAACTACTATAACTTTAACTAGTAAAAGTTGGTGGAACGTTGCTCTCAGCCCACACCCCACACCCAACATGTAAGATCTTCGTGTACCTGCACATATCGGGCATGTAGTATCAGCCAAACTGGCTGAGCAAGATTCATACTGTAAAGCCAAACATATATGCAGGTAAGATAATAATATATCCTACAAATCATCTTCTTTTGAATCAAAATAATAAGTAGCAAGCTTTATAAAACCTTTTCTTGTATTCCTTTCTAAATCAAATCCTTTCTTTATTTTCCTTAAAACAAATCCTTTCTTTCCTTTACCTTCACAAAGAGGAGTTATAA